>QCXZ01000137.1:16551646-17151646 GCA_025024175.1 Rhyzopertha dominica
CACATCTTAACCCACACCCCCTCATGCACAGAACTGGAGCTGTACGAATCGAAAATTTTTGATACGAAACCGTTTTTTTATACGTGGAACGCATTTTTTTAATAAAACCTGTTTTAGAAGATACATAGTAGGCAGCGCATACCTTTACAAAACTTCTTTTATACTTCTGGTTAGATTTAAGCAAGCCGCATTTGATGTGATCCCCAGGGGAGCAAGTATGCATCAGCAATTTGTATAAAGATGATGATCGATTTAAATACATATTTTTCATGTGAAAACACAGAGAGGAAAGTTGAATTTTACCTTGAAATAATACATAAAAGTATTGCTTAAATGTCATAGCTGCGGATGCTCTCTGCTACATAAATATGTGGGATTTTGCTGAGTAAACTACTGTACAGTACTGCAGTGTGTGAATCCAAAGATCTATTTCCTCAATATTTCCAATCATCAATGCATATTTCTTTATATGATTTTTTCTGTTCTCCTTTTTTTCTGTGATGTCAGTATACGCCCTAAAAAGTATGATAATCGCACTTTTCTTGCAAATGGAATCGATTTATACACATATCGAACATTTAACTGGAATTTATACCATACTGAAATATTTTTATAATCAACAAGTTGTATATATTCGGAGGTAGTTTACATGCTCATACCATTTCTCTTTAGCTTCAAATACAGTTTTTTAATACGTATAGCATAAGAACATAGAAGTTGCAGTGTATCATCCATCATTCATTAAACTTGTAACAAAAATCGATGCTGTAGCCGTACTAAATAAAATAAGATCAGTTTTCGAAAGAGAAAGAAACCATTCGAGATTAGTCAAAAACAATGCCACTTTTATTGCAGTCTTCAACTATGAGATACTCAGCGAAAATATGAAATGCACATTTGTTTAGGTATATACAACACAGCTTCTGGATAATTAAGAATTTTCTTAATATCAAAGCAATTTGTTTGAAAAACACGGTTAATATCGTAAGGAGTTAAATACTCATCATATCACCTCAATTTGCTATGCGTGCATTCTATCGTAACTTTACATTATTACTATCTATCACACTATTTCTTTTTTCAAATGTTGAGATACTTATTCATTTATATAACTACATCTATAGCTAATGACAACTTTTTAAACTAAATCACTTCCAATGAACAACAACTGTGAGAAAACAAATTAAGGCCTGGCTGGCTGGCTGCCGATTATTTTAACATTCTGTATATTCACAGTGATCTAGTTAAACTCCGAGATTGAGAAAGTTTATTGATTTTGTTGAAGGAAATTCTATGCCTTGCATATACCTTATTTGTTTCACATATATTTAGACCTGGCTTTTTTTTTTCAAATCATATAAAATCCATAAATTCAAGACAATTGGAACATAGCTGGTTCTAAATCCAGTTGTGGCAGTAGAGAACAAGCGAAACTCACAATCCATACAACAATATGTAAATTGCATCATTAAGATGTATTTAATTTCATTTTAAGTTAAAAAAAGAACTGCATGTTGATCATCAACAAAGTCCAATCATTGAGCCATTGTGAGATACGTTAATTTGGGTAACTACGAAAAATAGCTATTTGAAGTTAGAGATTACATTATATATCACATATTGCTAGTTGCAGTTTCATATTTATTACATTTTTTTAACTTAAAATGAAATTAAATACATCTCAATGATGCAATTTACATATTGTTGTATGGATTGTGAGTTTCGCTTGTTCTCTACTGCCACAACTGGATTAGAACCAGCTATGTTCCAATTGTCTTGAATTTATGGATTTTATATGATTTGAAAAAAAAAAGCCAGGTCTAAATATATGTGAAACAAATAAGGTATATGCAAGGCATAGAATTTCCTTCAACAAAATCAATAAACTTTCTCAATCTCGGAGTTTAACTAGATCACTGTGAATATACAGAATGTTAAAATAATCGGCAGCCAGCCAGCCAGGCCTTAATTTGTTTCTCACAGTTGTTGTTCATTGGAAGTGATTTAGTTTAAAAAGTTGTCATTAGCTATAGATGTAGTTATATAAATGAATAAGTATCTCAACATTTGAAAAAAGAAATAGTGTGATAGATAGTAATAATGTAAAGTTACGATAGGAATGCACGCATAGCAAATTGAGGTGATATGATGAGTATTTAACTCCTTACGATATTAACCGTGTTTTTCAAACAAATTGCTTTGATATTAAGAAAATTCTTAATTATCCAGAAGCTGTGTTGTATATACCTAAACAAATGTGCATTTCATATTTTCGCTGAGTATCTCATAGTTGAAGACTGCAATAAAGTGGCATTGTTTTTGACTAATCTCGAATGGTTTCTTTCTCTTTCGAAAACTGATCTTATTTTTATTTAGTACGGCTACAGCATCGATTTTTGTTACAAGTTTAATGAATGATGGATGATACACTGCAACTTCTATGTTCTTATGCTATACGTATTAAAAAACTGTATTTGAAGCTAAAGAGAAATGGTATGAGCATGTAAACTACCTCCGAATATATACAACTTGTTGATTATAAAATATTTCAGTATGGTATAAATTCCAGTTAAATGTTCGATATGTGTATAAATCGATTCCATTTGCAAGAAAAAGTGCGATTATCATACTTTTTAGGGCGTATACTGACATCACAGAAAAAAAGGAGACAGAAAAAATCATATAAAGAAATATGCATTGATGATGGAAATATTGAGGAAATAGATCTTTGGATTCACACACTGCAGTACTGTACAGTAGTTTACTCAGCAAATCCCACATATTTATGTAGCAGAGAGCATCCGCAGCTATGACATTTAAGCAATACTTTTATGTATTATTTCAAGGTAAAATTCAACTTTCCTCTCTGTGTTTTCACATGAAAAATATGTATTTAAATCGATCATCATCTTTATACAAATTGCTGATGCATACTTGCTCCCCTGGGGATCACATCAAATGCGGCTTGCCTTAAATCTAACCAGAAGTATAAAAGAAGTTTTGTAAAGGTATGCGCTGCCTTACTATGTATCTTCTAAAACAGGTTTTATTAAAAAAATGCGTTCCACGTATAAAAAAACGGTTTCGTATCAAAATTTTCGATTCGTACAGCTCCAGTTCTGTGCATGAGGGGGTGTGGGTTAAGATGTGGATAGGTATCAGAATAATGGCTACTATACAAAAAAATTCATCCAAATATTTCACTTTCTATATGTATTAAATCAGTCTATGTGCTGCTGTCATGCTTTATAGAAAGAAAAACATCAAATCTCAAAGCAGTTCTAAAATAATTTAACATTGTTTTAATGACGTAATAGGAATATTCTGTAATAAAATAAAATTTACCTATCAAGGGAAGTGTGAGATATCTCAATATATTTGACTAGTTGGCTGTAAACGATCGTGATCCTGTTCATACTTGTAGGTAAAGTAGGTAGGTAAAGCTTTGACAGTCATAAGAAGCCTACATAACGTATTCTTCACGTATTCGCCATGCCCTCATGGAATTTAAACTCCAATATCGGAGGGTTGTGGTTCTCTTTCTATAAAATTACTCCAATCTCATAACAATTATGAATATTTTTCATATTAAGTCTAAATTTTCGATGAGCTGTTCCTTTTTAACCTGCTTAACCGTAGTAAAGTATTATTATTTTGGTGTAGTTGTTGGAGGAACACGTAATTTGTTGAATATAAACTACACTTCTTTTGTGGTAAGTACCTATTTTTAAATATTTGCAATGGCAGAATAATAATATATAATAATAATAATAATAATAATATAATAAATTTGTKCTTTTATAATTTCCTAAGAAGTTAATGCCAAAAAAAAGATTATATGTAKATAATTACAAGTGCTTAATAGCATGCACATTGGTATACATTTTGTCATTGATAAGTACAAATTCTAAAATGAAAGAGTAAGTTAGCAGAATAATGACATATATCAATATTTTGCAACGGTTTTGCTTCACAGGGTATTAATACTAAGTTATGATTGCAAAATACTACCTACAAGTTAACAATAGCGTATAAATTGGTGTACTTATGTTAAGATGTCTTACATGATTTCAGGATGGCGTATGCTATTACTAGCAAACGATTTTGTTAACCAGATTATCCTGTATAGGGAACGCTTAGATAACAAATTTCACGTCGTGGATATAAATTAAAATGGGACAAACCTACAAAAGGGGTGAGTTGTGATATTAATCTTGCAGTGTCTCAAGTTCCTCTTTAAATTAAATGGTTTAAGTTATTTTAAGATTCCTTAAAGAAAAAGTATTGTCATAATATGATGCAGTTGAGTTCTTTAGCAACTATTCCTTATTATCCAATAAAAGTTCTGGTAAGTGCTGAACACAGTGTTATAACCCTATACAAACTACATGGTTATTAAGAATTTTAGTTTTCGGATAATTAACTACCTAATTCATGATTGTTCTTATCTTTCAGGTGCGTCGTACACTTCATAATATGCACAATATCCATCAGCAAGACTGGCTTTAAAATGTTACACACTGAATAAATAAATATTTTAACCTAAAATTAATTAAGATTAATACATTCCTACTGAGGGAACCAATGATATCTGACATTATAACCAATCAGAGGCAGTACTGAAGTTTCCTAAGTGAATGAAATGCACCTGTACCTGCAGTTAAAGGTTAATAAAGTGCATGTCGCTATGTCAATCTAGGTCTCAGGTGGGAATCCTTATTGCTTTAATTTGCAAAAAAAAATGTCAATAACGCTTCTAGGTCACTGAAAAAGTATACCGTTGCGTAGCAAGAACATAAAGGTTCAGATCGAGTTTGCCCACACTTTTAAATGAATTGTTCACATTTACACATAATGTAAGTAGTCATGCAGGTACTGATCTTTCCGGAATATATTAAAGCTAACCTTTTTAGCTGGAGACAAGTTGTTTTTGTCTAAGATCTCCTGTTATGGGTAATAACAAATCGCCTCTTTCATGTTCATGTAATTAGAATGGCAACGCTCTTGTGTACTTATCTTGACAATAAACTTCGTCAAAAGAACATTTCACTTATTTATGCTTCTGAATTTTCGTTAATATTGATTTATTTAAAATCGTTACATTATAACAAGACAGCCTTCCCTGGTGCATTAAGAGCAATGTGTAGTATACGACGGTAACAAGGAGAAGTAATTTATGTTTGATTTTGGCTAATGTGAGATGGGTTCCTCTGCAATATACCGTACGGTAGGCTGTGAAGGGGAAAATTTCCTTAGGCATGCTTTCCATAGTAAACATTTTTATATTTATAAAACATGTTATCCTGATATTGAATAACTGTAGGAAATACTAACCATAATAACAAGTTTTGCTCATATTTACACTCTTTTTATTGGTTTAATTTGGTCGATTTACGCATTTCACATACAATACACGATTTTCTATAATTTTACAAAATTATCTATCAATTTTCAATGATTTTTTTGCAAAATTACGTCTTTTGTGCAAATTCTTAGTATTTTATATAGGTGTACTTGATCCCTTTTCTTATTTGACACTAATTTGTCGATTTATGTATTTACTGTTTCATAAATTTGGAGGCTTTTAAAGAAGAAAACATCATTCGATCATGTAATACATGCTCATCGATTTTGAAATAGCTAATGGTGCCCTTTTTTGTCAGAAGTTCATTTCTTTAATAAATATGTAGACATTTTTAAAGTGATCTCCATTAATTGGTAAAAAGACGTGATAATTTGATAGGATTTGAAGAAGAAGGCATCGCATTAATATCTGCACTAAAAATCAAAGTATTATCTGCGATATATTATTGTAGTTATTTGATTTTTGTTTATTCTATATTAGAACCATAATAGTATTAATGCTGCTGGACATACAATAGGTAACTGACAGCGTTTTTTAGCTTTAACTATTACAATGGGGTTCAGTGACGGATACATTGGGTTTACAAATAATGCATAAATGTGCAAGTTTTAGGGAGAAAATGCATGAAAAGTTATCTAAAGATAAAAAAAAACTACTTGTTGTCTTATGTTTCTCCTGTGTAAAGCTCGTGTGTATGCATATTTAAATATCAGTGCGTACCTACTTTAGTTTCCCCATAGCTCCCGCTACCACTATATAGAAATGAATGACAAATTAAACGGGCACGATATTGTCCAGTTTGATAGCCTCATGAAAATAAAATATTAATTTCTTATTTACTTCAATGTTAAACTGTGTATTAATACTTATAAAATATATATTACAGTTATTCTTTTGGCTAAATCAGAGGTTAATTCGTCATATTAAAGTATTTGAATAGCAATAGCAAGAAATTACGTTCACACAACATACTATAAGGCTTTTATGTCAGTTTAACATAAGAAGTTTAATGCCCTTGGAATGAGAGCTAACTAGGAGGCTTTCAATATTGGAAGTATTAGTTTAATGATAATATATAAACGGGTTTGAATACTTTTCGACAAATACCTATCCGTTATATTTCTCCTCACCTTTTTCAAGAATTTACTGGAGAAACAGATTTTTCTTGAATGCTATGCTACATATTCCTGGTTGTAAGTATCAAAACGTTACCTACAATTTGTTAGATTTACTTGCTCTAAGTATTCAAATATCTACATGAATAAGCAATGCGAGTCCATTTTCAACAAACAAAAACGCAAGTAGTCTTAAAGTTCACATCTTTACCGTTTACAAGCTTTTTCCAGCTGTAATAATAAGTGAGATGTCTAAAAGGAATTTAGGGTGTAGTGTGTAATAAACAGGAATATTGTTGATGAATAAATTGTAATACTTTAGAAAGCAAATGCCTTATAGCGATTATCTGCTACCATTTCACCCCTACAGCTCGCCGTGTCTTCGATTACGGCCTTTGAACCAACCGATTCAGCTGGTTATGGTCATAATCTTGTTCGAAACCAATTTGGATGCTCATTCAGCAAATGTTTCGGGTTATCAATTTGTTTGTTGTAGATTATCACATGAATATAATAGCAATATGTATTTTTCCCACCATCATTTACACCTGTATAAGTATAGCATATTATAGAGAGAAATAGGTAACAATATAAGTAAGGGAAAATGGCAATGTAATCTCGTTATATTTTTATCCATGTCAAACGCTCTATATGCTATATGAGCATAAAATACAGAAAGAGAATTGATTAAAATCAAACATTAGTCAATGTCAATACCGGTTGCTAGTTGATGAGACTATTCATAACACATCATGAAGTAGATTTTCGAGTAGTTTAGTTCTTTTAAACACATTTTCATCGTTCCTGATCGACTGTTTGCTCCTGCTCTCTCAATTTGCTTCTTGTTATTACTTAGAGACATATGTACTGCTAATTAGACAAAAAGTATGCTGCGTCATAATTTAAATAAGCAAGTGTTAGGAAGATAAACAACGAAACCGCGTCATTTTTCTATTTGTCAATTACCCTAAATGCTATGATAGATGACGGTAATAAGCAACTTCTCAACATATAATAAATGCTAGTTATATTTATTAAAGCCCAAACAATACTCATTTAAGTACATTACTTCAATCGCAAGAAATATATGCTTTTAGACGAACAGAATTAGTTAAAAAGCAGGCAATTTTAACATTATTTAATATAATTAACATGCAGAAACTAATAAAAAGGGGAATTCACGATATACAACGAAGTACGACACAGTATGTTTTTCAGTAGTCTAGTTGTCTTAAACGCATTTTTACCGTGCTTCATCAGCTTGCTCCATTTATGATTATCTACATACACAGCATCAAGTATTTTTCCAAATTAAGCGTACGAGTATTGCTCATTTTAGAGAAAAAAAGCATGTAGTGGCATAATTTAAGCAATCTAGTGCAAAAATAATGAAAAAACTCGCCAATTTTTTTTATATATTTAAAACGTTCCATATGCTGTGAAAACACAATTTCGTTTATTCTAATTCTACTTCAATCGCTTGAAATCCATTCTTTTATATAACCAGAATTGACTACGTTCACGACATATGGAGTACGAGGGTGGTTTTAGGAAATCATAGATTTTTGCTAGTCTAGTAGCATGTAGCTGATTGTTATTTATTACATCAAATACCCTGTATGCTATGATAGATGACGGTAACAAGCAACTTCTCAACCTACAAGATTGATAACTGACATGCGAGTTATATTTAATAAACTACCAACAAAAGTCAATTAATTATATTATTTCAATTTAATTACAATTACATGAAATATATGCTTTTCGATGAACAGAATTAGTTAAAAAAGCTGACAATTTTAACATTATTTATTACAATCAGCATGCATAAACTAGTTAAAAAGGAAGATCACGATATACAACGAAGTATAGTGTGTTTTTTATTAGTTTACCTGCCTTAAACACATTCTTACCGTGTATGTTTTGGTCTTCAGCTTGTTCCATCTATGACTCTCAATAGACCTAGTAGCAAGTATTTCATTTATTCTAATATAACTTCAATCACTTGAAATCCATTCTTTTATATAAACAGAGTTGACTAACAGTCGTAGATTTATGCTAGTTTAGTAATTTTAAATTTATATTCACCGTTTTGCTTAGCTATCTGAAGTCAGAGTTTACATTATGTATTCACATGCTGCTGGCTTTAGTTTCATATTTAGTAAATTTTTTTAATGGAATCGCAAACCTGCTGTGGATTAGCCTAGGTTGTGAAATGACAGTTATTTAGCTCTATTAAGTCGTGGTGTAACCTTTATTTGATGTTTTTGCCACACAAATCACGGTTTAAATCTATTAATACTCTTAATATAAGTTTGTTTATCCTTATTTCCAGATAACTGATAATCATTGCGTGCTGGTGGCTTTAGTTTCTTATTGAGTGCATTTTTTTAAGAAATCACACACCTGCTGTGGATTAGCCTAGGTTGTGAAATTACAGTTATTTAGCTCAATTAAGTCGTGGTGTAACCGTTATTTGATGTTTTTGCCACACAATCACGGTTCAAATCTATTAATACTTTAATATTAGTTTGTTTATCCTTATTTCCAGATAACTGATAATCATTGCATGCTGGTGGCTTTAGTTTCTTATTTAGTGCATTTTTTTAAAGAAATCGCAAACTTGCTGTGGATTAGCCTAGGTTGTGAAATGACAGTTATTTAGCTCAATTAAGTCGTGCTGTAACCGTTATTTGATGTTTTTGTCACACAATCACGGTTCAAATCTATGAATACTTTTAATATTAATTTGTTTATTCTTATTCCAGATAACTGATAATCATTGAAACCCTTCAGTTGGCCACATCGAAAATCCGTTGTATGAAATATGACAAAAAATAGTATAAAACCAGAGAAAAACATGGGCATAGGCAATTATTAACCATTCACTGTGAAAATGTGCTCCCTAAGCGGACTTAGCAGTAATTTTTCCCTAATCGATTATCCCGTCTCAGTTTAAAAATGATAAATTGATGAGTGGCCCTACTCTTAAATAGACAAGAATAACGGCCCTCAGGTAAGTTTGCGTTTAGCCCAGCGGTAAAGTGTTGCATTGCCATACCGGAGGTACCCGGTTCAAATCCAGCATTCGGCATAGTAAAAAAAATCCCGCCTACCCCTGTTCTGGGGGCTGCCTATATATAGAGCGTGGACCGCGGTACCAACCCCCACCATCATAACAACGGTTTACATATAGGAGAGTACATTGTTCATATCGCCATGCATACATATACAATAGCAATATGTGATAATAGTAAATAAACATTTCATATCAATTACACATCAGCAACCCATCTTCGCTGATATTGTCCCCCATCTCATTAGGGCGTAAAAGCCTCAGTCAGAAACATGCTGCTATAAAATACAAATGTCAGTCACAGTTCACATCTCATTCCATCACACCAAATTCAAAAAAGTCGAATAAAAATAATTGACACTTAATAAATTCGCTAATTACCGTATGAACGTCATATTTCTCATCCCGTCACATTCAGCAAAAATAATCGAAAATTAAAACAATTTTTGATCGCGAATTACACACATGCTCGATTGGACTAATATGCAAATGCGTAATTTTGAGCCCTCAAACGCCCCCTACTGGCTATAAACAACTCAAAAAGTATTATTTTCAATATAGCAGCAATATTGAATCATTAATCCGGAGAAAATGAATGCATCTAATAAGATACTATTTAACAACATGCAAATTCAAATCATTTTTTTTAATAATAAGTTACTATTTATCAACATGCATATTTCTCATCCCGTCACATTCAGCAAAATAATCGAAAAATTAAAAAATTTTGATCGCTATTACGCTCGATTGGGCTAATATGCAAATGATTGATACAGCTCGCCCATCAGAGGCCTACTAACAGATGTATAAATATTGCTGAAAACGTCACAGGATAGATTATTATAGACGCATAAACTAATTACAAGGTACAAAAAATAATAGTAAGGGCCGCCTTTACATTTTTATCGCTGCCTGAAAAAGCTGATCTGAGCTGCTCAGAGTAACAACTTTCTCAAAACATCTAAAGCCATAACAAATCCGCTTCGCACAAGAGAAAGATGCGAGTTACGGAAGTTCAAGTGGATAGAGTAAATCAGTGCCCTAATGAACCAGGCTGCGAGTTTACATATAGTAAATTGGAGCGTCCTTAATTCTGCATTCGTAGTACTTATAAACATGGGGCATTAACGTTAAGCACAGTCCATGTATTCTGATAGCCTAGCGTATGATGGGAATATTTAGAAACTAACTTTTAATGCAATCTATTATACTTTTCTCTAATATCAGTACATTTTAATTACTACTACAAAGTCTAGACCAATTTTCAAAATGAAATATCTATTAAATCGTGATACACCGCGTGCCTAATAAAGACATGTTCACTCGGTTTTTTTGTTGTAACTTAAAAAATTTACACTGAAAACATGCAAAATATTGGAATGTTGCAAATAATGAGTTTTGAAATGGTGTGAGAAGKTTGATTTAGGTTTGAGATCGGTACTTTTTATCGCAACATAGGTGTAATTTTGTTAAGTATTTGCTTCCAGCTTTTATGGAAATAAATTTCTAAACATCGTATTTTTTAACAAAATTACGTCTATGCCATGTCGCCTGCGTCAGAACAATCTGTGGATAGCTGTTTCGGCTTATAAAGCCTCCTAAGCACAGCTATAGTCCCAACGCAGACAAAACGGCATAGATCTGGCTTCCCTTATATACGCCAAGTTGGCGATGTGTATGCGAGAATCACAGTGTGGATGACACCATGCCATCTAGTAGACGAGTGGATGAAGCCGTATTGCCACTAGATGGCATGGTGTCATCCACACTGTAATTCTCGCATCGTACTTTTTGATACTGGTTTTTGTAGAACACAAATACAACCAGGACACTGAGAAATAGAGCATAGCTATTACTAAAGTTACAAAAACATTATAAATAAGGACGCTTCCAGCGTATCTGAAAGAGAGAAGAACACGAAAACATATTATAATATGTTTTCGTTCAACCGGCCAACAAAAGGATTATCCACATGCCCGGATCCGTGGCGATATATGTGACTGTTTAAAGACATGGCTTTAATAAATTAATCAATTTCTAAATCATATTTTGAGCCTACGTGGGAACTGATTTAATTATTTCTTTCGGTAGATATCAACGAAGATGCTCTGAAAATTGCTTAATTTCTCCACTGATATTCTTATGGGAAATTTAAACATTAAAATTTGCCCTTCTTCTTCTGTTGGATTGTGGTTTAACAACTGACTCATTTTTCGTTCTTTTAATACAGTGTACCCATATTAGGCCGCATCAGTGGATTGTTTTATAAATCGTTTGTTCTTTTTCTCGCTGTGGCATTGTTTTTGTATTATACCACCATAGTTTTTCAAAGTGTCTTATTTCATCGCAAACCCACATTTAAATCATTTCGATAAGACATTAAATATACAAGACATTTTTTTGCATCGCAGCAGAAGCAGCCAAGTCGCTCGCTTAAAACTCCTGCGCTGTTTATATTTAAAAGCTGCCGGAACATAATAAAGATTTTCTTGGCAGGATCCATAACAGCGCCGGCTTTATGCTAAATTAAAAGTCTTTCATTTTACAACAAAGCAGTAAAACGCTCGGCACTAAGGAAGACTTGAATTACTAAACAGCTTGCACAGGGTTTATTTGATAATGCTGTTTAGATGAACGGTTTAAATAAACATTTAACTGGGTCACTGCTCACTCAAGTTAATTAAAGCACCGATGCAACAACAGCATGGCGAGCTAAACTGCAATCCTGAAGCGGAATTGCAGCGTTCATATTTAAAAGTACTATTTCATTCAATAACATCCACCGCCAGGTCGCTGTTTATATGGAATATCATCTGAACCGTTACTACTTTCTGCTTATAAGCTTTTCATTGCAGCTCATTTTTATTTCATTTGATTGCTTGAAGGGAGTTTGCGAGTATTTTTAGTTGGCATTTGGTATGAGAAGTAGATATCTGTATAAAAGCGTGCCTGGTCGTACTCGCATATCGAATACTACTTGTTATTTTCTACTGCATATGTTGTTGACTGCATTAGTCGTAATTAGGGTGAATAAAAGTACGAAGAAGATCTATTTTGCATTTTGAGATCTGCACCCTCGTTATTGAGTCACAGCTTCTTGAAGATGGATGGTAAAAATAGTTTTTTGCGATTTTTTTTTTTATTTTTTGACCGATGTTTTTTGTTTTTATTATGACATTTTTAGAACCACTCCCTTTGTTTTCGAGAAAAGTGCGTTTAAAGTAAATACTGTATTCACATATTTACTCGTATCTAATAGTATCTAGCGAAACAGAAAACAACAAACTACACCTGGTACAATTTTCACATAAAGTTTGACTTTCCACAATTGTTGAATTAGGTTTTATATCATCTTTGTTCAGCTAAATTTATTAAATGTCAATTACTTACTCTCTTCCGCCAACTAGATACGAATTAATCTGTGTAGTATTTCTTTAAATAAGGACCATAGATTCAATAAATGTTTTCAAACCATTCAGAAATTTATTCGCATAAAAGTTCTAAACCAAAGACCATTAAGGGTAGTTTGACTCCTCACCCCCTTGAAAGGTATTAAAAATCTAATTGTACAGTTTGAGGTGGCACTACTTCAAACCCACATTTTCAAAATATGATCAATATCGGTCAAAAAAATAAATTTTCGTCGTATTTTTATGCATAAAATGCGCCGTAGAAGTAGCGGCTATAATTTACTAGCACCATATACAGTATATTATATACACAGGGTGTACTGTACAATCTCCATTCAATTCTAAAGAAAACATGTCTCTTTGATGCTTGCCGTAAATCGCAGAAATTGATTTGAAAAACACGGGACTCCATTATTTCGTGATAAAAATAATACGTTATTACCCCTACCTGTGACTACATATAACTCCACTTAAAGGATAACGATCTCCGCCGTCTGTCATGCTATAAAAATGGTCCGCTTTAGAAAGAGGATGGATAAAGGTTTCATCAAATATCACGGATAAATGGAGAGATATTATTTTTACATTTTTGCTCCTTTTTTATCATCTTATTCAAAGAGAAACACATAATAATGATCATGCCATATGAGGACGTGACAGGAATATCTAATATATACTTTCAATATGCTCTGAAAAGTTGCAAGTGTATTTAATCTTATCATAGTTGAGTTTTGCTAAATTCGATTTGGTGAAATGTAAGATCGCTTAGAGCAACAAAGAACAAATAAATGTGAGGTAGCAGCTTCTTAATTAATATATTCCGATTAGTACTGTTATTATTTGGTAATTTTATACTTATGACGATAAATTAGATGGTTGATAATTGTAGTTTTATAACTTGAAAACGAAACTGTCTCATTGTGCTTAATTTATTAAAAAATTAAACACTTAATATAAGGCGCCACCTAAGGGCACTCCATATAAGTCTGAATTCGCCGGCAAAGAAGGACGCTACCGAATCGTTTGTTTGGTATCCTTAGTGTAGTTATCCGTACTTGTGTTTAATACGGAAACCGTCGATTATGCAAAAACGTTTACAAATCGCTGAATAAAGAATTATTGCGAGAAAAACAAACAATAACGAAGCTTGTTTGACAATCGCCACAAGTGACAATTCATATTGTTGCAAAACTACTGCGGCGTACGTTCACGATGACAAGAACGATCACAGGTTTACTTGACCCGTTTTTTATGAATGCCCGTTATATGCCCCTGATCTTCCATCTAACGTTAGTCAGCTTAAAACTTTTGGAAGCATATCATATTAAGATAAATAAACTATAACAATTATATTTGACATAATTCTAGAAAGCAGACGAAAGAAAACAAACTTTAACTTAACTAGCCTTAAACTAAACTTAACGACTTAGAGAAGTATCCATAGAATAAATATTTGGCTCTTCCCTTAAACAAAGACTAAGATTTTCTTGATATAAGAATAGGTAACAAAAAAACTTAATTAAAATGTTATATTTTGTCGCTGTTTACAAGTTTACAAATTTACAAAACCAGCCGATGGCGAGTTTTGTAATGGATGAGTGCGACAAAGAGCCTTATGAAACGGGTTCTTTTTATACATATTTTTTATTTCTCATGATTTCCGCCTCCTACACAAGAAAAAATGTGAGAAATTTAATAAAAATAATTTTTTTTAGAATTTTAACCTACCATCTGAAGTTGGCTAAATATCAATTTTGACAAGACCCACGACAGTAGCGACGCTACGAGGTGGAGGTTGTTTAATGTTCCCTCAAGTTTTTAAGTGCTAACAACATTGGCAAATAAAATAATCCGTTTCAGAATGGTTCTATTACGAAACGCAAATTGGGTATAGTCTTGCCAAAAAAAAACGCAAAATAGAAAGAATAGTTATGTAATTAGAATCTGAAAGGGAATAAAAATATCTATAAGAGGTTTATTATACAAACAAAAATGTGTCAGTTTTCTTCCATTTAGGACACAATGCTGAAAATGACATTTCTCATCATCTCAGTCCTATTATTTAGCGTTTCAAAGCTTCATTCCGCAACTTTAACATTAGTTATCAGCCATGACTTTCGAGTAATCTCGCACCTATTCAAAGGCAGATAAAGACTAAATACTTCAAGTATATTAGGATTAAGAAACTTAACTTTGGTATCTGCATTATCTATATACTCGTATGTAATATCACTCCACGCAATTTTATCCAAATCAGCGGCGAACACAAATTTCGATAATTCCGAAAAGTGAATTCAGTGTGATATTAATTATAGGATCATGCGGCACACTAATGAAAGGTCTAAAATATACACATCCAACTGCAACTTGTAGTATAAAATAGAATTTACTGTCATGTGTTACAGTTATTTTCAATAATCTTCACACGGCACGTCGAAATCTGCAGACTTAATAAAGCCCTGAACATAATAGACGCCGGATTTTCTGCTATTATGTGACGCTCAAGGCTGTCTCCGTAAAACTTAATGGATCTCTCAAACACAATTGCACCAATGCAACCTTGCTGATCTCTMAGTGTATGGCAGACAGACAATGAAATTCTCAAGACCAAATTCAGAGCGCCAGAGTGAAACCTATAAAATTATCACGTAGCTCCGGATTTTATTACCGCACTAAAACTAAATCAGGCACTCGTGAGAAGGATGCTCAATTATCCTTACGATCCGGGTTTAAATGTCTTTAAATGACCTACCAACTAGGCTAATAAATTTATCGTTACGTATGTAACAGACCCCGAGTAATTTGTCGATTTGCTGTTCCGAGGGAGAAAAGCGGTCATGCTGTTTTTACTATTTGTTCAAACGCTTCAATGTTCAGATCACTATTCGAGTATTAAAAATTAGCAACATCGGCATCTAAGCATTTACATCTATATGATTTTATATTTAAAAGTCTAGTATTAACTAGCCTATTAAGGCATTGGTTACAATTATCACTGCATTTTTTCTTTTTGAAATGGCTTTAGCTAATTCTGTTGTAAATATGATTTTAGCATGTGTATAGATGTATATATAATTCTGAATCTATAAAATATCTGTTCTTATAGAGCTACCTATAACGGTAACCTCATAGCCTAATAGTACAAGAAAAAGGAGAAGTACAAATTACTCCTCCGATGAAGTTTACCTAAAGATATAACTACCGCGTTTGCGACTTTTTGAAGGTCCAACCCCAAAATGGGATTTCAGCTCCCAATAAATAGTCCCAAAGTGATACTCTCAATATCGCTCAAGGCCCATTTTCATACTTTAATGTATCCAGATTCCTGATTTTTTTCCCTTTATTGACATTTATTTAACGCATAAATTAATTAGGATTCAAAATAACCTCCTTTTATTTCATAATCGTTTCTAATATACATACATTTAAAAAAACTAATAACTATCAACATAAGTATCACTTCCGTCACTGGATTCGTCGTCACACATTAATAATTAGATCCGATACCAATCTAATTGTGTACAATGTTTTAAAAATTTTTCCCAACTTGTACTTTAATAAATACAATTGGTGCACTACTAAATTTTGGAAAGGTGTCGATCTTGTAGACATAATATTTTTTGCAAACGTTTTTATGTACATATTTTTCAAAAAGAGGCCTTTTGCATACACAAATATTTGAACTCCTTTTTTTAGACGAATGATTTGGATTTTTTGTTTGTGCCAAGCGGTAGCTTGCATTGTCCATCACGAGTACGCTATTTTTTAGTATATTAGGAGGCGATTTTTTTTTGCAAAAAGGAACAAGCGTCATGTAAAATACTATTACAATTGTCACCTGTCGGTTGTACATTTATAGAAGATTTATTACTACCGTCAGTCCCTACTTTTTTGACGGTATCATGATCTCTTCTAGAGATATTATAAGCACACTAATAGATCGTATTTTTATATTACTTATTTATATAAAAAAGAATACATAAACTTTCCTGGCAACAGTTGATCTTCAAGACGCTCTGAACTTCTGATGATTAAAACTGTGCTGAGGTGTTTTTTTACCTCAGGATAGATTCTCGTTTGCTTCACCAGAAGTTTAAAAAAACAATAGCGTGTCCCTTCAATGAAATTTATTTTGGTTGTTATTAGTACACCAAACTTTCTGCATATAACCAAAAACAATACAAAATTAGCATAGATAATACTTAGGGACTATTCTTCAAAATTCAAAATAATTTTGATACACTTCTCAAACCTAAAGGCTGCAGAAAGTGTGCATCTAGCATGGTCGGAAAAACGAATCTTGCCACCTCGTAGCTAGAAACACAAACAAAAACTTCACGCAAGAAAGCTAAAGAAAAAGAGCTCAAACATTATTTTCCTTATATCCATCATAATTTATGCTCCTTATCGATCTTGCGTGACTATTTTCAAATAAGAAATTACCGCGACGTTTCTAACTTTCACTTTTTGAGTATTCTTCAAAACTATGTCACGTACAGACCCATAAGGTGTTCTAGTCATTTCTATCTGTTATTATGTCTTTGAATAGGCGTACTAAGGAAGTGAATAGATCACGGCAAGGTGTAAAGACGAACTCATACAATTTTATCGGTGTATCTCGGCGGAATACTGATGTTAAGATACATCATGCTTCCTGCATCAGGACATTAACATATATCAACCATTAATACCGTTAATACATTGTACTGTGTCAATTATCGGATGCTTCCACTAGACGCTTCGCGTATTCAACACGGTGTTTGCAGTAACATGCTCTAATAGGTGTCACAATATGTTGGCGACTATAAAGGACGTTACGGTTCGCAGCTAGTTGCGTACAGCGCTTACAGGAGCATTGAATTAAAATTTGCAATCGTTTGTTCTAAAATTCCACTCCACGTCTCCTTCTTTATTAGAGCAAAACAACGATTGCTGCAAAGCAGACCAGCGCACCGTTAACACAAATGATTTTTTGTGAAAAAACAGTCTATTAGATTGTGGCAGCTGGAGCAGACAGTGGGTTTCCCAGGGCCACATTTTTTACTTACCAAGCAAACTGATACCCAAGTATTATAAAGATATCGAGAAACTTATATTTAAAAAAAACTTTTAATATCTTTTAAAAGTCATAGGAAATGAATTAATAAAGTTTAAGGCCGAAGTTTGGAGTGGTGAGAAAATTCGAAACAGTTTTAAAGTCATGCCAGGTAATGTAATAAATTATTGAAATTTTGACTGGTACCGATCTTACAACGCAAACTATATAAGTTTATAATTTGTAATTCAGTTTATGTATTTACATTTGCGATGCTTTTCGAAGATTACTTCTCAGAGTGTTTATTTAAGCTATTTTTATTTTAGCGTAGAAAGGTCGATTTCGACGAAAATGAGTTTATTTTAGCTGCCATAACCATTCTCTTAAAACACTATTTTCATTAAGAAATTCATCTCAGATGTTTCATACACGGCGAATAACTGTTTTGGTCATTTAGCTGAATCCTGTCACCTAAGTTTCGCCTTTATTCAAGCTCGTCATATAGAACATGGAAGCTTCTCCGTTTACAATCGCAGAACTGCGTTGGAATAAAGGTAGTATTTCTAGCTTGCCTTATTTGAAAGCGATTCGGCTAAATTCGATAAAGATACTATCTCTGGTCGTAGGTAAATGGCACATATTTCTTAAAAATATTGGTAACGTAAGCGAAACAAATACATGTTTACTCAATTAATTCAGTAGCCTTAGCTTTAATAAATTAATAATAATTTAATAAATTAGCTTTAATAAATAGCGAAAATAACACAGTTTCATCAAGAAAACACACATTTGTTGTTGCATCGTATATCTTCCATATAATATTCATCGCAAAATGAAGTCCTAAGATAAGACTAGCATGATATCCTTTATACACCATATTGTCTTAAGAAAAACTATGAAAATACAAATACGTTTAAGAATGAAAATAAATTATACCTTTAAAGGTATCTTGCTTCATGTTCATTAAATTATTGTTTTCCTTTTCAAAGGGTGTGGTAGAGTTTATTTAATAAAAATCATTCGATTTTCGGGGGCTAATGGTCATCCACCAATGACACCAAGATATTACTGAGAATATACTGTGGTGTCTGCGGAAACAAATTTCTGTGGATAATACCGTTACAATAAAAAAGCGATCACCATTGTCTTTGTTTTTGATGTCATTCGCGCTTCCTTATTCGGTCTTGGCGAACCAACACCAACCCACTCCATACTTTGCCATTTTGTCGTAGGTTCGTAACATCGAGTTTCATCACCAGTTATATTTTTTAGGAAGAAAAGAGAGTTTTAAATTTCTATCAAGTTGCGACCGGCCTCCATGCGTTGGCTTTATTCAAACGTCAGTGTTCGCGGAACAAACTTGACACACTTTTTTTCATCAAAACTGTGGATAATATCTTGAACAGTTAATTTCGAGATGCTCTTCTGCACGAAAGATGACGGTCAGCTATCAGCAGACCACGAATTTTTTCAATGTTTTCGTCGGACGATCTTGAGCTGGACCGCCCTGTCCTATCATCGTCCTCAAACAACACCTGTACTTCTTTAAAACGTCTCCGTAGCTGTTTTCCTGAGTAAAACGTGAAATCGGATCTCTGCGCGTTGCTCCATCGTGATTTCGTAACACAACAAGGTTGACACTAAGCATAGATAAAGCCCTTGTCTATGACACTAAGTTCGCGCGGCTGCTACTTAACAATGAACTGACTGACAGACTGCACCTATGATGTTTACAATTATTACTTTAAGGTGTTACCGTCGTTAAAGAGCTATAGTTGCCCATACGTCGGGAAAAAATCAGTCTCGGAATTCTTTGGACATTTGGACAGACGGTGTAGTTCGAGGTGTAGTTCTATATAAGTGCATATTCCGCTTTCTAGAAATTTTTCATGAAAAATATCAACTTCCTTATACGAGGGCTGTTTTTTCTTCAACCTCCGATAGGTTATAAAAATAATACCAGTTCATATATCATATCATATCGTTACAAAGGCTTTAGATGCTCTGTTCAAGAGGCTGTGCCGCCAACTCGGTCAAGAAGAGTATCTGGAGTTTTTCGTTGGTGGCAAAGCAAGGTACAAAGATAACAAAGGAGGTGTATTGTGAAATTCTAAGTTGCCTACGACATTTTCATACAATTCAGATTTTAAGTTTTCGACTGTCCATCATATAGTATGAAATTAAAGGCATTTTTGGGCGGAAAACGCTTCGTCACCAACGAAGAGTTGATTGTTAATTGACAAAAGTAATTGTGTTACTTCGATTTTATATATTTTTTTCGTAATATACATATTTACAGAGATCCATAAACAAGCAAAAGAAATATAATTTGTGCTTTATGGAAATGATGGATATTTCGTGCTGTATACTTTTGGTGCTTTTGCTTCATGATCGTGTAGATTATTTGCTTTTTGGAATGCATGTACGTCAACCCTGGTTGATTCCATTGTTTGAACTTTTATTACAGCCACATGTGTATTTTGTTCTATATGTTACTCGTTTTTTACATCTATGTGAAATAAGCTGTTACAAAAAGACTGGAAATACTTGGTAACATACATTTACCCAATAAAAAGCTATAAAATATGTATCAGAATTATAGACTTAAGTTAAAAATAAATTAACAATAAATAAAAAACAATTTGTTGCCGCCAGATGACACGCTCTCTATAAATATACATTATTTTGATGACAGTTCTTGTAAGTTTTTTCTTTACACGAATTTTTCACCTCTTTAAATAACGACGCAGGAGAAAGGTATCGGAACACTTTGCATAAAAAGTGTCTTTCCCATTTACTTTTATCGACATCTGCAAGTTTTATAGGCCGTTAAAACCTAAACAAATGGGTACATTGCCCTATATGTAACTTTTCAGCCTAATCCGTCTGTACCATTGTAAATTCAGTGCGTGGCCTGCTAGAATCTCCATTTCCAACGCCTTCTAAGTGAATACGCCTATTGTTTTCATCTACTTTATATTCAACGGGAGCATCCATACCCCGCGTTCCTAATTTGGTTATTACAAACTTCCCTCTCGGGAGTTGTTCGACGCTTACGTAAAATTCCACATTGCCCAGACAGGTATACCCGACTCAACGATAATACCTATAACCTGGTTAGCAGCGGAGTGACTCGCCGGTCCATTACAAAAATGTTATTTTACCGCCATCAGTAGATGTGTTGTAGAGCCACAAAGTTTGTCTAGTGTCTAACTCGATTCATCCAGGTAAAAATAAAATATTTTTAGATGGGGCTGCTGTCAGAGACTGCAGGGTATTAAAAGTTACTCTTCCGTGAATTTCTGCTGCGAAGTTTTTAATTCTGACATAATATACAGATGTAAGGGAGAAGCGCTTTGCAACAGTTGCATCCTCGACTGTATATTTTTAGTGCGGTTATAAGCCCTATGGTCGAAACGAAACGTAACAGTATACAAAAAATGTACAACCTAAAATAATCATTTCAATAATATACATTTGTATAACTGCATGGTATAATACACAAATAGAAGAATATTAGCTTTAAGACATTCAGTATACTTTGAATTTTTTTTTATGTTAACGTCAGCTTTATTTCTTTTATTTCGTGAGTACTAGTAACTAAGCTTTTTACAAATGACACCGATTTGTTGCCATAATTCAAGCTCGGTCGGCCCCTTTATTTTGATCTGCATCGTACGAGGCTCTCCGCAAGGAGGAGTATTATCTCCCATCTTGTGGTCTCTCCTCGTGGACACTCTCCTTGTTGACCTTAACAAAAATGGATACTAGGCGTATGCTTATGCAGATAACCTGTGCATTGTTATTTCAGGCAAATTTCTGGGGCCTGTTTCAGAGCTGATGCAAATTACAAATTGCATCAGATGGTGTGAACAAAGAGGGTGGTCGGTTAATCCGGCAAAGATGGAACTCTTAGTCTTCACAAATAAACGAAAACAGGAATGTATTCTTTACAAAACGTAACATTGAAGCCGGTACCAACGATTAAGTATCTAGTGTAACCCTGGATTCCAAACTGGCTTGGACGGATCATGTTAACGAAATTAGTCGAAAGGCGTGTGCAACACTGTGGGTGTGCAAATGTCTTTGGGGAAACAGTTGAGGACTTCAACCACAGGTCGCGTACTACCTGTACACAACTGTGGTGACCTCTTTATCACGTATGGTGGCGATCCACTGCGAATCAGTATCAGGACGGCGCGGCGTTAGGACAAATTCAACGACTGGGCTGTCTTGTGGCATGAGAATGACACCTACTGCATTTATGGAGATGCTTCTGGGACTGGGCACCGTATGGTGTTCTCTGTACCAAACGGAGATCAAGCTGCTTTCCCAATGACGAGAGATAGGATTAACACAACTATATGTTTTTATACACTGTAAAGAATCAATATACCCGATACGGAGGAGTGGTTTCTAAATCGTGAAAACATGCTAGCACCACGGGTACGGGCATAGGCGCCTGGTATGTGTACATCTCCGAGGGTACAGCTCAGGTTGCCACTTGGAGAGTACCCTAGCGTATTCCAAGCGAAAATTTATGCAACCCTGGCACGTGCTCATGAGAACTTCGGTAGAGGGTACTCTGGATTGCATATCTACATCTGCTGCGATAGCCAGGCGGCACTTCGGGCGCTTACCTATGTTAGGGTACGCTCCGGCCTACTATTACTACACATTAATAAGGTTGGCCCAATCGCTAATTTGATTTGAAGGCATTGAAGGACCGATATGTTAGCGAAAAGGGCGGCGTCAGCACCTTATCTCGGAACGCAACCTTCCATTGCTATTCCAGAAAGCAGACCGAGGGCTGCGATCACAAAGTGGCTTTGTCGTCAGTTTCACTTGTATTGGGAATACACATCGTAAATGAGGAAATGCCTTAGGTTGCCTCCATCACTAGACCTACGTCTGCTCAGTCACGCAAGTGGCTTTTAAACCTGGGTCGTTCTTAGCTGTGATTAATGGTGGGTGTCCTTACGGGACACTACTGGTTCAATAAACACTTACCTATATAATATGGGTGTAGCGGAGAGTAGCACTTGTAGGGTCTGCTCAGAAGTCGAGGAAACTCCGATTCACCTCGTTAGCGACCGCGAACCGTTGGGAAACAAAAGGTTTGAAGAACTTGGGTCTCAATTTATTGAGACTGACTATCTTTACAAGTTACCTTCTTTGAGAAGGCAGGACTCTTCCAAGCTACGGTGCGGGCACAATGAATCTAAAGGTTTAAGTGCAGCGCCCTGCCCATTTGTGGGGTTGCACCGCAGAAGATAGATAGATAGATAAATAAACAAAGCTCGCCAGAAGAAGAAAGTAAAATTCAATCAAAATCCATATATATGGTCTTTGCCAGCACTACCCACTCGTCACAGATCAGTAATTAATATACATCACAAAGTTTCGCAGTCTACATCTAAATTCGACATGCTCAATAATTCTCAGCTTAAAGAATCACGTTTAACGAAACCCTTGCAACAATATATTATCAAGTTTTGTTTGAAAAATAGGAACTTTTACTCGAGTGGCAGCACACTAGGGACCCTACTTTTAAAAAAAGTTATTTGGGAAGGTCTAAATCTAGCGAAAATTCGTGGTCAATCCGATCCTTAGCAGCCGAGATCTCATTGACTGCAGAAGGACAGAAAATCGATCATATAAGCGCTACCTACCACCTATGGTGGGTTGCGCTAAAAATTAAATCGTTTGAAACATCAGGAAATTAAAAAGAAATACATCACTGCCTGTAACCGTATTACGCTTTGGTTGCACTTGCTAACTTTCCCGCCTCACTTTTTCAATCAAAATGTTATTTCAGTGCCTTTATCTAGTGGAGACGCGTTTCCTGGCGGTTCTAAACGTGGCTGCATTCAATTAGCGGTTGTGGAAGTAATTTATTCGGCTTGTTTGGTGGATTGTGGGATAATTTTGTCGATCCCGGAGAGAAAACGCGCAGCTTGCATTTATTTGTTTTTTTTTTGGGTGTTTGCCGGAAATTTAATCTTCCAAAGGGATCCCCATCTGTATCTGACAGGTGCTTATATTTAAAGGGATTCGGTAAAGTATCGACGCGGATTTTGAGCTCAGGTAAATAAAACACGATTCGTGCGGATTTATTTTGATTGCTAGCGGTTTCACGGACTCGCTCTTTTTATTACAGGTCGGGTGAAATAACGGGATAAATTAGGTTTGATACTTTGTATTACCCCGACAAGATTTAGTGCTACGCTTTACTTTTTAATAGTAAATGATGCAGTTTTACAAAATGTAATTTTCTGAAAGAAAACAGCCAAATATATTTTCTTGTTATTGCAATTAATTATCAGGTACCAAAAAGGCACATCAAAAATTAGTCTGTGTATACGTATAAGTTAATTATATTAAATATATATTTTTAAGCATAACTTGTTATATAGCCCAAAAAGTAAATCATGTAAATAAGTTGTTCATTAGGAAGTGTCATATTTATCAATTTTTATAGATTCCTTTTCTGTGAACGAATGTGGACTATGAAATCAGCCTGTCATCTCAAACGTCAGAAAAGAACGTTTTCTACTTATTGTCTCAATACCTGCTTTTTTAGACATGTCACGTATGTACTTAATAACTAAGAGAATATACATTTAAGAAAGAATAAGAAAGCCTTTTCAAAGAAAGAGAACGCATTTTCCTTGTATGTAATGAGGGGTGTGAAGGCAGATTTCCGGAAGGGGGGTCAAATACATTTTGATCATGCCCGGTCCAAGACATCCAACGAGGCAGCAATGGGTTCGATCTGTTAATCCGTTCTTAAACTGTGTGTGACAGGTAACAGACAGACCGACACTGTGCGGACCATAGAGCCTTTTCTTTAATAATGAAGTGGAAAATGCTAAAAATATACTTTTTAGAATTCTTGGCAAACTGTTGTGGACAATCGGTGGTTTTCATCTGGCCAGACATTTGATTGTTAGTAATGGGGCGTCTCAGTCGACCTACCAAGATGTTTTTAGCGGTCTGTCACAGGGTTTCGTCTTATAGACCCTATTCTTTTCCGTATATACGTGGTCTACTTAATACTAACTTGAAACTTCACCGTGTCTTACGCAAATTATTTAAAACTGTATGCAGTTCTCAGACAAAATTGTGCTATATTGTGTTCAGTACTTAAGGAAGGCAAAATGTTTACTTTTTTAATTGTAATGTTAGTCATAAGTGATTTAGTGACTTTTTAAATGAATTAATTCAACAAGACCCCGTATAGATAAAGATGTAATTGTAACAAGAACTAATTATTTTCTGGATATACTTATAATGACAACAAGAGATTGTCATTCAGTTACAAAAGCAATTCAGTAGCCATCATTGATGTCTATATGCTGATTTGACCTCGAAATTAACTATGGCTTTGTTTAAAATATCAAGCTTGCAGTAATACCAAAAACACATTATTCTATTTAAAAGTAAAATAAATACAATACATACTTCACTTGATCTAACACAGATTTCTGTATCGTAATTATTACAGTCATTAGAGAATTTAAACACCCAAGTATAAATGTGATCATGTGAAAAACATCTTGCAGAGCTTTTATAAAGAAGAAAACGCAAAAAAATTACGACGCACAATTATTTGTTTGTAGAAGTAGGTCTAACCTTCAGTGATACATTGTGAAAAACTGGTTTCATACAGGGTGTCGCAACAAGAACCGTAAGCAGCTATATCTT
This sequence comes from Rhyzopertha dominica, assembly GCA_025024175.1. NCBI lineage: Eukaryota > Metazoa > Arthropoda > Insecta > Coleoptera > Bostrichidae > Rhyzopertha > Rhyzopertha dominica. The sequence continues at coordinate 16,577,355 of QCXZ01000137.1, forward strand.
CGGATTGCTTTGTTTTAGATTGGGAAAAAAATTCGTATATGAAATGGGATACCATAATGTTTCTAGCTTCTAACACTGTCGCCAGACGCGCTTTCGGTAACAATAATAAAACTCAGGTATAATAAAGGTATAATCAAATTACTCAGACCCAATTGCATCTAAAAGCGCAGTTTTTTGTCAAAAGCGACTGTGTAAGGGTGGGGAAGTATAACATTGATGCAAACAAATGACTGCCGTTTAAGGTTGGATAACCAGACTTTAGTCGAGTTTCTTTCATTATTGACTTTAATATGTGTTTGACCGTACAACTTTTCCACTAGAGGACACAATTCTCAAATAGTATATGAAGTGAAATCGAGCATGGCGTAATGGAACACAAAAACTTTACGAATAAATCGAATAAGCCATGGAAAGAAGGCATCTTTATTTACTTCCTGTTATAAATATAAACCCGTTTAGCAAAGCGTGCTTTGAATTTATTTTAGCTTAAAATGAAGATTTTCAATGCTTAAATTTTCGTTCCTTTGAAAAGATGTGTACCGCCGAACTGGAATATGCAGCTACATCTTTTGAGAGGCGATAAATTAAGGAATTTGTAGGACGTCTTCGAGAAAATGGTTGTTGCAGGGCGAAAATTGTATTGTAAATGTACTTATGTAGATACTAATCCAGAGCAAAGTATGCTAAACAAATTGCGTTGTATTTTGGTTTAACCAAAGATACTGTTTATTACATATTGTAGTTGAAAACAAGTTGCATTCGTAACACATTTCATTACTTCAAGCATCTATGCGAATTCAAGATTGCCACTGGCTTAGGCGGATGAAGCTGCATTCAGTAACACTGGCGAACTAAACCTGCATAATTCATATCATTCGAGTATGGATAATCCGAACTGGTTGTGTCACCACCAATAGAGAGAGAATCAAATAACTGGACCATTTATTTTTAACGATTGCGTAAACAGAGAGTCATATTGATATTTTTAAGCAACGACCTGATTTCTTCGCTGCGATGTTTCTCTGGAAACCAGAAGGAAAAGGTGGCACAATAGATGTCCTACACATTTTTCACAATTTTCGACAGTTGATCGGCATTTCTTTTATAGACTTCGTCTTTGGCAAAAAGATTAAAGGACATTGGGTATAAAACGGTTACAACTAGTAGGGAAGATATGATCGATTATATTACGAGCAATATCTGCGCACCTGCTAGTATGCCAGTAATAATAGCTCACACCAAATAGAACATTACAATTCATACTATGCAGTTCGTAAATAGTAAAACATGCGGTGCGTCTGATGTGCAAATTGGTCTTGCACTGTTACATTTAACCCACAATGCGTCGCAAGCTGCGTTTCCATCTGAAAATGTTTACATATCTGATGTGTTTACATACGCCACCGCGCAGCGGGTTATGGTAATTTAGGGTTTTACCTATCTTCTGATTCGGTGGTATGCGACAGGCAAGTCCTTGTATCATTTATTCTAGTCTCCGCAGGACCAATCTTTTATTATACACTAAATCCAAATTGAACATCCCGATATCTGATATAAGCTAATCCTATCCTCAAAAGTTTAGCTCTCGTTCGAGGGGATCCCCGTCCTCGCGGATGCTGAATTCAATGGGACCATTTCTGCGTGATTTACAGCTCTCTGGAAGTAACTTTCTGTAATTCTCAAGATTAGAAGTAGCGACGAGCTCGGGGCGGCAGCTGCCGCCACAACTCGACGATATACGCATGGCGGTTAATGCTGCCGCCTGTGCGTGTTATTTTTATAAAGCGCGGGACTGCGCGAGACAACGAAAGGGTCATTATTAAATTTCGTATTCATAGTTTTTCAGACAATACTGGCGACCGAAATGAAACGCCCCTTTAGAGGGAGCTGAGTCATCGACCTACTTTCAGAGGGGTCTTTGTGTTTCTGGAAAGCCGGATACAATGGAAGACGTGGAATATTCGGATTCTCCCGAATTTCTGAGCTGCAACTTAGCACATGACGGCAACTTCATTTTACAATTACAGACTTCGGAGTTAACTTTTATGGTTATCTAATTTGTCTCTAACTGCTTCAGGAGTCGTAGCTAAAGTTGATTTAAGTCGATGGAACTCTGCGTTATCGATTGTCGTTAATTTATTCGTACGCACGGAGTCGCTATTTATTCCAGCGTTCTAATCTTGATAGCTAAATGCGGACCAATTCTGATTCTAGCGATATCGCTTTCCTTTTGGTGACCAAATACTAGCACTCATTAAATTTGAACATGACATTGTGCACGATGCGGTAATTAAATAATTAATTAATTGACCGGTAATTTGCTGCAACTTCAGTTATAGTGGTTCGACGACAAAGTAAAAGATTTCGATCGTAGAAACTGAAAAGGTGCCAAGACAATATTTAATCATTTTTTACAAATAAAAAAAGTACTACTTTAGAAAATCGAGCAAGGACTTTAGCTCAACCTTGAACAAAAAAATGATATATATATTAAAAGCCATGGATTTATTTTGATTTAAAAGTAATAAACATTACATAAACAAAGAACGAAGATGACAACTATGTTTCCTGTACTTACAAGGCACGAATATCACAGTTATAAATGTTTCAAACATATTTAAAATACTGAACAACGATGTGGACACTTACTTCAGTGCTCATTTTCTTGAAAACTGTTAATTTTAGGGGTATGGTTTAAGAAAGTGTCCTTAGAATCCAACAAGGAATACAAAAATGTGTTCTGCTTAAAATAAGGAAGTTAATATGCGTTTATCGGTACAACCGGAAGGGCTCTGTCTTTACGAGATGCAACATAACAATCTTAATAACTTTTGTATTAAACAGTTCTTCGTATTATCGTATTTTCAAAGGAATTACGTCAGAAATACCTTAATTTGGTCTACCTAGTAGGTAAAAGAATGCCGTGACTTGCTTGTTTTCGGTACGTGTGTAGATTATGCAGTTGTCATCTAGATAGATATAGGTTTGCAGATTATAATACTCTTATACGCACAGTAAATTCGAACACTTTCCCTTATTATGTTGGTTATAAATATTACAAGAATAATTATGCAATTACCAGTAGCTGTGAGTTAGTAGAGGACATGGCATAATCAACATCTAACAAGCTCTTAGCTGAACTGGTCTGATTTCGGTACGTGCATACATATCCGTGTAACTTCAGCTCTTTTGCGACAATATGGGGCGTCAAACGAAAGGTCAGGGTTGTGTTTACAGTCAAAAGGCTGTTCTAAAAAAATGTCCACGATGAAATTTTCAAGTTGATGTTTTATTATAATTTAAACTACACTGAATTTGTATTAACTTTTATTTGTATCATTACAAGCAAATTTCTTATATTTAATAGCGTTGTAGTAATTGGAAGAAACTTCCGCATGTTGTATAATCAAGAATTTAACGAGCAGCCGTTTAAGGTCGGGTATAGTGTACAACGTTGAATTAGGTTTCGTACAGCTTACTTCGTTTACGTCGCAATAAAGTTATTTCATAGACGGAGCTATATCAGGAAACTATTAAACTGTTTTAAAAGTCAAGTTTTGTGGTTTACTCCACACTGTAACGATCTAGTTTAATTTATGGTGTATACGTTTTATAGTGCAGTGCCTGTTACTTTTCTAATAGACAAGGAGGAATCTTTCTCAAGAGGATTGTATGGTTCTGGTAAGAAATGTACATACAAAAAAGGTGTTGGTATTAATTACTCACTAATTAGACTTAACATGATGACTACTACCTTCATCATAGGAACGCTTTATAATTTGCATATTTTTGTTCTCTGTTTCCCGTGTAATAATAGATAAATTACGTAGTATTTCATTGATCTTGGCAGAGGGATGGATAACTAGAAAGACATATTGTAGATGTTCCAACTCTTTGTCACACTGGTCTCCATCCGCTAAGGTATAAACTCGGTGCACTAAAGTTTTGATTGTTCTCTACCCGACAAGATGGGACTTTGCGTCTAAGTAACGGTTCGTATGAGTTTCATTTCCATGGGGTACGATGAAGGTGTCATCCACATATCGTGGCCAGCATTTGGGTTTGAATAGGGTGATGCGTATAGGGTCCTCTTCGATGTGTTTCATGAAGAAGTCTGTAATTACCGAACTAAGAGCGCTGTACATGGTGCGACTCCATTCGTTTTCTTGTAATATATGTGGTCCCACAGAAAGTACGTTGAATTTAGTAGATAAGTGTCATCTAGCAGCATCATCTAGCTGCCTTATCGGTAACTGCTTCTTAAAGTTGGTCACCTTGACAGCTTGTCCTCACGGTATTTTACACTACATTTTCCTGGAGCTCTGAAGATGCCACTGGTTACTAGTGACGTAACGCCTTGTCCACACATTGGAAGACCACGGCACCACTGTTTGGAATCTTTAACGAATTCATCGAATACTGGTTGTTAAAGCTCATCTAGATCATGTTTCTGTTTATCAACCCGCAGATTGTAGGAATGCTGCAATAAGTTTATTTTAATAGTATGTTTAAGATGCTACATTTTAGGTTTAGGTTATTTTTGTGCAAGGAAGGAATTGCAAGGTGAGGGAAACGACCGCTTCATTGCATTTAATTTAATCGCTTTAGCCAAGCGAACACACCCGCTTTCTTAAGATCAAACCGTTTCTAAAGTTCAACGAATGAAATAGGTGTTTCTGCACAGCCGATTCGCAAACATATTTACAGCTAGGAGGAGCTTTTAGGCAAATTAAACGTGAACTCACGAGATTAATGTTTCGAATCAATTTTGCTCCGGTTCATCATGACTAATAGCCATTATGACCTACATACATCCTGTGGGTAATTTGCGTGACGTGCGGCTAACTTTTCGCATTGTTGTGCGAAATTGTAAAGAAACGTGACGTAAGAGACGAACGCTGATCCCGCCTGTCGGTAAACTCCAGACAGTGAAAGCGGCGCACAAAGATCGCCAGTTCTTTCAAATTACGTCCATTAGGCTCGAGCGATGAAATATTTCGCGAACTTTTGGAATGTACGGATGTAGAGGTCGCGGGTTCAAAGTCGTAATTATATAGTAATGGCTTTCGGTTCTCTCTTTTTCGGGTGACATTGGGATGGATGAATGTGGTATCTAGAGACGACTAGGGATGTTGACCTAACCGCGATCTCATGAGGCTGACATTTTGCTAGTTGGATAGGAAATTAGCTGGTAATTGAGATAACGTACTAGATTATGCCGAAAAGGCTTAGTTACGTGGGATAAGATGCACAATGACGTAGTTAAATAACGTACAAGACGGCTGTACAAAGGGTTATTTTTCATATATTTTCACATTATTTGAAGCACTTTGTTGTTGAACGTGTGTTCAATGAATTAAAACCGGTCCTATACTCTCAATCTATTTTCTGTTCGCTACATGTTTCGGTCTTTTTTTTACGAAGACCATCCTCAGGCCTACAAGAAACATTTAGATTCTGATTCACGTTCACGTTTGAGAACCTTATTGTCACTTAATTTTAGTCTAGACTCGCCATTTGTAGAGTACGACAACAGTGAAATATGCATGCGCTACTGTTAGTTCGATTTGCAGGCCAAATCATCGTCCTCGTTAGCAATAAACAAACACCTACATTAACAACTAAAAGTATCACAATGTAAGCACAAAGAAACATTACAACGAATAAGACACGTTAAAATCAAAAAGGAATTTTATCAAATTCAATGTTAGTCACGGGACAGAAGCTAACCCTCGTCCTCAACATATACATCAACAATATTATTGTACAAAATGCTATATAATTATAAAAAAGACATTATAATGGAACAAAAGAACACTAAATCAAAGAACAAAGCTTTTTATTAAATTAGGTATCTCGAAATTGTTCAAATGGTTTTGCGAAATTCTTTATCTATTTTTGGCTAATTTGTACATTTCCAATGCTTCAAAGGTCAATAACTAGTCGTTATTAGAATGTTCAAACAAGCCTTTGAAATCTGTCTCCAGATTAAAATCATGTAAAATATCCTTCAGGCGATTCGAAAAATGAGATTGTCTATTATATGGTTTGGTTATATTTGACAAATGATTTCTAATTCTAGTCTTAAAATTTCTAGATGTCTTGTCAACGTAATATGCATTACACTCCTTGCATTTTAGTGAGTAGACATCTGATCGTCCTAATTTTTAAGTAATTTCTTATTTCAATTACTTATCGTTTTATATCCAACCCTATAGTTTTTGTTGATCATTTGAATAATATTGGCTATGATTAAAGAAGGTTTACCAATGAAAGGAATGCTAATATATTTTATATTTTTAGTAGTATTAGTTGAAGGGTATATATTATTAATGAGTTTTTGTCTTACCTTTTTGTTAATTAGTTTCTGTATTATTTCTTTATCATACTCATTGCTGATGGCAATATCCTCTATAATTTGTTTATTTTTAATTGATTGAGAAAACATTTAACAAAACAGCAAATTAGGAGATTGTATGCTAAACTGGACTGGACACATATCAAGAGAAAGGAAATTTACGACCAAATTACCACAACGACTGACTATGAAAAATTAACACTCATCTTGAATAATATAAAAGATACATGCAACCATATGAAGAGAACCAAGAAGGGGCTCCTACTAAACAAAATTCATCAATGGAGGAGACAAGAGAAAAAAAATGTAAGACAACAGAGAGAGGTGAGAACAACCTTTCATAAGAGAACGATAAATGTGACATCAACAACGTTTAATGAAGAAGAAATAAAAATTCTGGAGATGGGTCTGCAGTATAATTTCAACTATGTTCCAACGGTCCTTCACGAAAAAGTAACCCTTACCTACTCGTAAGGACACCGAGCGTTTTGTGCAAATATTTACGAGTTTAAATTGAATTTTCTGTAAATTCGTAGTACGTCATTCAAATTCAAAAATGTTTGTGTAGCATCATTCCCGTGGGCTTAAAGAACGTATTTCCATTCTCCAGTTGGTTTTAATTAAATTATGAATAATGAACATTTTACCTATAATAATTAAGTTTGAAAAATTTATTGCGGAATAGCAAGAAACATTAATGAGGCATTTATTTGAATTAGAGCGAGCTTTAGAGCGCTCTATACAACGTTGATTCAAAAAATTTAGGAATTGAGATGGAAGCTAGAATTACGAACAAGTCAAAGTTGTAGGGAGCTTCTGTAAGGTATTTGGTTGTTGCAAATAACCTGGAGACAAACCTTTCCTTGTGTGTGAGAATTATGACTACTTACGAAGTAAACGATTAGCACAATAACTTCATAAAAAGAAAACACCTAAACATTCTTCAGTGTTGGCACAGTTAAGAGAATTTCTACACTGTAAATGCCCAAATCCTGGACCTACCATTATTGTTGGAAGTTATTAAGCCTAAATTGATACCAAATTCTTAGTACTTCACAACCTTCGCAACAGAAAAGGTTCCCTTCTTTTGCATAATAACGCTTCAGTGAGGTCGTTCAGAACGATGGAAGGAGAGATTTGCTCCCAAGTGACTGAAAGGTCAACGCTATGACGATATAATTGATATTAAGGATGCGGTAACGCGCGAATTGAAGAAAATCTTAAAAAGGACTTTTCGGACAGTTCACATTCAAGTTGGAGAAGACTACGTAGCACACCTGAAGTAATAAACCCTTTGTCTTCAATTATCCTTAGTTTTTATTAAGCCAGTCTCGGAATTTTCTGTACAGACGATGTATGCACTGTAAAAAGCACATGATGTTGCAAAAAACCGAGCACCTTTTGCTGTTAACTATCACATATTTGCATAGGCAAATAATTTCCAAGATATAAAGTTTTTCTAAATATGCATGTGTTGTCCGACAAATATGAAATAACACTGGATATTTTAAGTACAAAAATTAGAATTGAAATATGTATTTTCCCGACCACCCACTTGTTTACAAAGGAAGTCCGACTAATAACAAGCAAAACAAATTAATTCAATGCTCGAATTCCAAGCCGCAGGCAGTTTGTAATTATTATGCCCTCTAACATTTCAGGAGGCGCTTGTACGACGTCTGGGGCCTAATGCCTACCCATTCAGCATGGAAATTACCCCGCTGGCACCCCCCAGCGTGCAACTGGTACCCGCCAAAGAGTACAACGGAGCCCCCATCGGCACCAGCTATGACGTCAGGGCCTACGTGGGTGAGTTATCTGTGTAATAACGGCCAGATTATTGCGGTATTTTCATCATCACCTTGACGTGCACTGAAAAACGTTCCGGAGTCCGCGTGCAACCGCGAAATTGTTGCATAATAATGGTGCGGTGTTAAAAGCGTTCATTTATCTGGGGCACCTCATTGCGAGGATGCTCTGGGTTTGTTCATTTATCAGTTGAGCCGGTGCAAATAATGGAAGTTCAGAATGAAAAGGAATGTGCGCAACTTAATGGTTTAAGGAGCATGAATGTATATTACGAGGTATATATTTTTTCAATATCATATTGTGCGAAACCAAAGTGCAGTGTGATTTTGATATAAACAGTTAATTTAATTAGCGTCTGCCTACAAATATTGCAAAAGATTTTTTTCTTCTCGTCACCATAAGTCTATGTCCTAAATTCTCTTGTTAACCGTGCTATATCAATTTCTGAACCGGACAAACTTCGAAGGGAATTGCAACGATTACGCATCAGTCTGGCCTCATATTTATCCCATATCCAAACTAACTCTTGAACCCCAAATTATAGATCGACTACTTACTTCCCTATGTTCAAGGTGTCACACACAGGATTGGCAAAATTCTTAAGAAACAGTTCATCCGTACTATCTTCCAGTCCTCTTCGAAAATGTCACAGATTCTTCCATCTCCGAAGAACAAAATGAATCCTCTATTTTCTAGAAGTATTTGCAGAATCCCTTCTTCGTGCCGTGCAGTATATATAGGCGAAACAAGTAGCTCCATTAAAACCAGGCTTAATGAACATAAACGCTGCATAAAATAAGATTTCTTCACCCACTCAGCAGTAGCTGAATCGGTCACAGTATTTTGTTTGACAATGTGTCAGTTCTAGCGAGAGTCCCTTTTTGACAACCCGAAAATTTCGAGAAACTATAGAAATTTCCAATTTATCCCAGTAATCTAAACCGCGAAGATGGTTATCATCTCTACATTATTTGGTATCCAATCACCAGAGGGCTATCCCCACTTTTACAATATCGCACCCCTGCCGTTCAAGCATCCCCACCCCCCTCGTAACGCCAGATACAACGCTAACTATCGTTTTCATGCTGTTTTCTCTTTCCTCCTTGGGATTTGGTTCAGTTCCGAGAAGTTTCTCGCTTTAAGTTTCTACCACATTCCATACCCCTTATACCTGTCCGGATGAAGTCCCTTACATGTGCAGGCGAAACGTCGACCTTATTCCAAAATCAGGCGCGGTCTAACCCAAAAACACTGAGATTTCATTTACTTTGATGTTTGAGTCTTTATCCTTTATCCTTTATCCTTATAAATTGAGGAAAATTCCACGTTTTATACCTTCCCCACACCAAGGCAGTAGAATCGCCGTTCGTCCGTTTTTCCTAAGGCGACGCAATTGCCACTTCAAAATCACAGACAGCGATTGATGGGCTAAAATCAAGGGACATTTCTGAACATTTCTTTTTTACGGTATGAAAGCACAGCTCTAACTCGGTTTGTCTGGCAGCAAAGAGAATACATAAGGAATATAACGACCATTCTCAACAGTATACGTATGTAATAAAATACTGACAGAACTAGTTACCACAGTAAAAAAGCGTAGTATCTACATGAAATCAAATCCCCAATTCTAATCTGCGAGTAATAACAAACTCGAACATTAATTAAATAAAGAAAATCAACAACACCTAATAAAGAACTTACTAACATTGTATACTTGTATGTCACGATAAAATAATTATTAATCTGTTTATGTTGCGCAAACTTCTAGGTATGTAAATAACACATAGAACTCAAAATGAATGTAAAAAATGAAAACACGACCTCMGTTGTTTTCATTGTTTCGAATTTGACGATTTAGATAATGAAATAAATTTAAAGAAACAACTTACTACAAATGGTGCATATTAATAAATATAAAAATTATATTAATAGAAGAGGTGATGTATAGTTTGTAAAAAAAATCACACGTATTTACTCAGTTTTAGAAATTTCCGTGTTTCGTAAACACCATCGTTGAACTGCCATTACAAATTCTAGTTTCGTTTCTCTATTTGTCAGTTACTTGTCTGTTTTATATCACCTTACACAGTGAAGTAAAATATTTAAACATAATTTACAAAAGACAACTTTATTACTCAAGAAAAAACCGGTATATGTATACAATAAGCTTGGTGTAAACGCTATTTAGCTTACTATACCTTCTTAATTCTACTAATGTTATAATTGAAAATGTCAAGACTGTCAGGAAAACAGATTTATTGCGAGAAGATATTGTAATTAAACCTAATACAATACAATACAATATCTGAGGACAGCTGGTAAGACCCTACGTTAGTTTGTACAAGAATAAGACCGAGAAATAAATCCGGCGTGTTTCTAGTCCCATAATTTGAAATCGGCTCAGTAAGCTTGAAAGAGGAATACCTTCACCGGATAAACTTCATCCAGCCTGAAATGCAAATGTTGCACAAATCTTCACTGCACCTTAAAGTTCATAAATATTCTCTGCGTATCTCTGCACTTAATCAAGAAATTAATTATCCGAACCGACACCTCAAACTTTTCTGTATTTGGGTTTTGCAGTCCCGGTGCAAAATTATAAATATTAAAGATTTCCTTATCGAAAACATCCTTTTATTAAAACTGGATTGGACGAGCTGGTTCCTAATAAAATCAACACAGCAATTTTACAGCATACCTGTTGAAATGATTACAATAGAAAACGGTTCGTCCTAGAACATTGTAACAAAGAGAATAGGGTCGTCCCGCATATTAAAATTTGATAGTTTTAACATGCCTTGTATTGCTTACGTCATGAATACTAGTGCTACGCTTCTATTTTGCTTTCAGATTTTTTAACTCGTAACAAACGGCGGTAGAAAAATTACTCTGTTTCAAACACTTTCTTAAACCGCCATTAAGTACGAAAAAGGTGCCTAGTTTCCGTCATGCGCACTGTTACAGCTCAGTAGGTAACAAGGTGCTCACTGTTGTCGATTTTATAAATAGCCAGAGAAATACAAATAATGCAATGAGAGTGAAAGGGAGGGACGAAGGTATAACCGTCAAAATAATGTTAACATAAAACATAACCTGTAACTGTTGTTTTGTTGTTTAAGGACGCTTTCATTCAAGGAGAAACCATTGAAGTCGGCGTTTTGTATCCCTAGGGAGTGTTAAGAACAATTTATCAGCACTATCAAAGCTAGTATTTTTACAACATGGAACAATATACTTCTTAATGTGAGCCACTCTTACATTAAAAAACAGCAGAATATCCACATACTTTGACAACGTCGTGCTCAACCACGTTATCTGACAAATACGAAACTCGAGAATTTGACCAAACTATGTAAACAAAAACACGTGACCCGAGTTAGGTTAGTGTTATTACGTTGCACATGGGACACATGGCAGCACGTGCGATGTTGTCAGTAGTACTTTACCGTTTTCCTGCTAACCACAGCCAGAGACAGTCCTGACAGTTTCAAAATGTATCATATCGTTGCCATACGTAAGTATACAAACTTTAAACATTATCAAGCAATAACTCGAGCGTCGCGAAAATTTGCCCACATTGGCAACGCGACGCAGCTGAAAAATAATGCAAACAAATATTACTGGCAATGTGGCAATGCCGCTAGAGCACTGGCATTTGGCATTTGGTATTTCTCGCTTTCGTCAGCATGAGAAACTTTTGCGTCATCTCCGTGGCGGAATATCGAGGCATTTCAAACGGATATTGAAAATCCATAGTTTCGCATTTTTGCTCGGCAAACAAGAACTGGAAAAATTTCAAAAAATGTCTTTGTGCTTCAATTTTTATGAACATTTTAAACGTAAATAAATATTTTGTGCGACGACCCCATTCGTTGAATAAAATGTCACATTCTCATAAATTTCCATATACAATGCTATTTATAAAACAGTTGTGGTATTTTTTGTTCCACAAGGTAATTATTATTTACGAAATACTTGGTACGTAAGAACGAACGTATAACGAAATGGCAACTATTTTGTGTTAATGAAGTCGCATCTCGGCAGTAAAATAGGCAAGCCTAGTTTCATTCGGCTTCGCTTCGACATTTATTTCGGTCCCGAGTCAAGTTCAAGGTAGGGAATTTACGTTCGCTCCATGCATTACGTCGAAAGCGTGGATCCCTCAGCTCTCTTGAAAATATCATAGCCTGTACGCAGCCACCCATGGGAAATCACTATTTTAATACCCCTGACTCCTCTAGGGGCAGGAGCATACAGGACATAATCGCGGCAATATCCTACTCATGGCATTAGCTATATTGTGATAATGGTTTAGTACGAGAATGTGACAAAATTGTTATGGTTGCGTTAAGTTCAAGAGAGAAAGGTTTAATTAGTCTAGTGGTCACTCAAAAAAATATACAGGTCTGTTCGCTAACAGAAACATACCAGAAAAGTTTTAATAACATCTAAATTAAAATAAAAACAACACATTGAATAATGCTTATTTCAAAATGGGTAACCTGCATTTTTTAATTCCATTAACATGCTGTGCATTATTAATTAACTACGTATACGAATGTTTTTTATGCTTTTTCTCAATAAACCTATCTCTGGTAAAGAGGTGCTGTTCTTATCAAGCGGGCATTTGTAAAGGGAACTAACACTAATGATGTCAAAAGCTTTCCATTAAATTTTATTATTTCTTTAAATTAATTCTATGTTATATCATGCAAGTTGCAATTGATCTATCCTTAAACACGTTTTTTACTTACCGTCAATAAAACAACAGCATGCAATATAATTTCTGATTTTAAAAACAGAAATGATTAAGAAATTCATATTTAATCATAATCTTAAGATATGTTTAAGTAGTATAACACTGCATCTACATCTTCTGCATATTTATTTTAAAAATTCATATTCACAGGTTTGTGAACTGACAAGTACCTTCGATAGATAATTTAAAATGCATTGGTGACAAAGGTAACATTTTGTCAAAGCGTATACCTGTAAATGCAATTTAAGGAAGTTTACAAGGAAATTTATATCTGCTGTAATACAGATTCTACCAAAGCTGAATTTATTAAAAAAGATTACAAAATAGACATCAGCAAAAGAATTCCCTGGCTTCCTCGGAAGTTCGCACAATCAGACAACGTTTCCATCAACCGTTATCATAGAACCAGATTAATACTGTATTTAGATTAAAAATATATAATCTTTGGAAGACTATACATGACATAATAGGAGGTTATAAGAAGCAAACCGCCGAGGACGATTCATTTAGTTAACGAACCCCTTGGAATTATGGCTGATAAAGATGAACTACCAGGCAATAATAGACGATAATAATTAAGGCGATAGTGGTTATAGTTGTGAAACCTATTAGTTCGAATGTGATAGTTTATAGTTATGTCTTCGTTAAATAAAAAGCTTACTGCAACATAAATTTTAATAATGAAGGTCAAATTTGAGTAAAAACATTCCAAGATCCTGACATTTGCAACAGTGTATTATCAATTAAAACCGTCCACTTGTTGGAAAATACAAATGTTTTTATTATCTTCTTTAAACATACAGTATATTTATATTTATCTCGTATTTTTGTACTMTCAAGACCRTCATAAAAAAGASAAGACACTTTTGAAATGACAAATATTCCTTAACATAAAAGTCAACTAAGGAAAACACTCTAAACACACAGAAAAATATCAAAATYAGCAAAATAAATCTTGATGAGGAGAGTATAATCAAAACCGATGCAACAAACTGCCACTTATGAACTGGTTATGAGAAGATAAAAAAACAATTATAGGCACCAAAGTAGGCAATCAGGACGTTTACAGATTACATTGTTGGTATTTGTTTTTAGGGAACGTCTCCGCAGCATTAAATTGTGAAATTGTTCCAATAACCCTTTTCATCCGAATAACAACGAAAGGCAAACGCACTTTGTTAATTACGCTAAATTAATGAAGCAAAGTAACCGCCTAAATTTCGTCGCTGTTAGTATACATAACGTTTTAAACATTTTCTACCTGGAAAATTTAATCTTAGGTCGTTTTACCACTAATTGACGCTTCTGCTTGGAATACGCGACAGAAAGTCAATATAAATACCAAAAAGAGAGATTAAAAACACATCCATTATAACTAGCGCGATTTATTCACATTTCTCCCTCCAGGGACGGATAGACGCAGATGTTTTTCAGCACGTGTATTGCCCTAAAAGAATAAAAATTCGGTCGGTTCGGCTTTTCCCGCTGAAGCGTTTCGACGTGATGTTCATTTTATGACACCTTTTTATGTGAACACACAGAAGGATCCTTCGCAAGCGATGGAGTTATTGATAAACAGTAAAACTTACCAAAAAGACCTGCAGACGTCGAATCTGTGTTAATAGGTCGCCAGCCGTTGTTTCATACTAAAGCAGTAATGTATATATTGCAACTAAGTTCTCATTCTAGTAAATCTATAGGTTTTCGAGCTACTTAAGCAGACGGACAAAAATAATTTTTTTATGTAATAACGTAGAATTTTTCTTCTACATGTTGCTGCCGTTGACATTAATGCTATGCGGAAATTATTATAATTGTAAGCAACACTATGCCATCTATAAACAATTAACGATATCACCCACCCGTCTTTGTGTGAAACCTGTAATCTGAACGGTATCGCACCTTGTAGTGGGCGTTTAAAAACCGGGGGGTCTGCCCGACGACGATGTCTGCAAATAGTGCAATTCTCAGCTCCTCAACATAATAACAATATCAGTCTATACCATGTTGTCTGCATCAGAACAATTTCCGGACAGCAGTTTCGGCTTATAAAGCCTCTTCAGAACAGCAATAGTCCCAATATCCCAACGCAGGCAACATTACACAGATCTGAGCTTATCTTACATACGCAAAGGTACGTGATGTGCATGCGAGTATTATAATTGTGGGCAACACCACGATAAAGTTGGCAACCGCCCCTGTGGGGGACTGTAGCACACCTTGTGGTGAAGCTCCCAAGCCCCCAACGACGATGTCTGGTGTCTGCAAAGGATGCAGTTCTCAGCACAATAGCAATATAAGTATATGCCATGTAAACAATATGGCACAGAATTGGGCTTTTCTCATATATGCAAAGGTAGGCGATGTCTATATGAGAGAAATAAKTGTGGGCAATAATCTATTGGCAATTAACGGTGTCTCTAATCTGAACGGTAGCCGACACTGTAGTGGACGTTCGAAGACCGCCAGAGGTTCTTAACGACGGTGCCTGTAAAGAGTGCATTAGGGCTAGAGATGTCTTCTGATGCAGAAAACATGGCATAGACTAATACCTGTTAACATTAGTGCGATTTTGGGACGTCTTTAATTACAAGGTTTACGATTGCCGTTTGTTTGGGTATCACTGTAGGAAAAGTTTCGTTACAATATTGCCAATTTAATATTGTAAAATTGTCCAAACCGTAAATGTACTGTTTGGTTAGTTTTTACCATAGAAATCTCTATAGTGTTATAATCATTTTCCTTGTATTTTAAAATGGATATATTTCTGCACGTTTTTTCTGATTTCTAGGAAATATAATATGAAATAAGGTCTGCACCAAAGTTAATGATCTGTCAGTAAAAATTTATGTAACTGCAACGTAAAAACCTTTTGCTTCTACAAACCGTGTATTGTACTTTATTTTCGCAAAATCTGGCATACACTAATCGACAAAACAGTCCGACTCTGTTCGCTTACTACCTCGCTAGAGAAAAGAGTAGTGGTTTCTTCCCCAAATTCTGTTGCACATATTTCGACCAAACAACACCTTCATAGCTATTCTTGGCCATTTGTACTTCTCTCATTATTTGACGATATTTACTAACATTTATAGCGATTATACAATACTGGAAAACCAAGGCGCTATAACGAGTATTATCTGCTTTTTTCGTGCAATTCTTTTTTGCCTAAGGCTTGAAAAGAAATAAGTTTGTAAGATAGATGATTTTTATAACTGAATTTAGTAAAGAGATAGGGACGAATTTTATTTAAGTATATTTCACGACAACAAAAACTTAACAATACAGAAACACTTTGTGTTTTATATCATCACAATGTATATAAAATGAATATTACAATTGCTACTATAAATATTCAGTGATTAAAAAACATACTTCTCAATTTGCGTGTCCATTACACAGAAGAATCTCAACCACCAAGTGTAAAATCTCAGTGGAAATGATTTAACAAACTTTCTTTGAAATAGAGTGTTGACATAAGTCATCAATTTCTATTTTAATTCAAGTAAACCCTTCTTTAAGGCGAACACAAACGTTTGCGTTCTTTAATTTTAGTAGTTAAACTTCTGGAAATTGTTTGCGTACCACTCTGAAGGTGTTCGTCCCAAATAAATAAAATTTAGCATCTCTGGTTCGTTTAGCTGGTAAAGTGACAATGACGTACTGATTGACAGTGACAGAGATAGCTACGACTTATTTAGTTGTGAAATCCTGGTGGCTGTACATATGATACGCCCGTAAATTGAACGTGATAGACGAGGTTCTTAATTTTAGCTAAAATGAATATGACAAAAAAATTTCATTCAAAGTAATTTTATTTCACTGGGCTCTCTTTTCCCTGGACTTTTCCAATGGGCTCAAACGCTCGTTTGTGTATATACTGGCAACCTACGACGTAGTTTGTAGCCACCGCTAGATGACATTACCGATTTTCACAAAATAACCGGGACGTCGGCAATGTAGGTCTCTGTACTTACAGACCGTACCAACCTACGTCGTAGTTCGTAAACTCACCACTAGATGACTGATAACCAATTTTCACAAAATGCCCGCCAAGGTGCGGTTTAAACGTCAAAAGTCATACTCCAATGGTATACCTGCAACTTGTTTTACATATTAGCAGTTTACCAACAAACGCTTAGTTCTAGTTTTAAATTAAATTTTGTGTATTACCATATACTTTTTGCAGGCGCAAGGACACGATTTCTTATAGCTTCCGTGGGGACAAAAAGCAATTAATTTTCATCAAGACTCTCGTATTCGGGTAAAATGCAAATTTAAATGCAAAACCCTTGTGCCAATATAGTACCAAAATACGGTTAGCCTGAGAAAAGAAAGATCAGATTTCGTTCTTATAGCTCATGTCTGAATAAACCTATGCAATTTATTGTCGCATCAGATTGCAATTTCACTACACAATGTCGCAAACTGCAAACCACACGCGAACGTGTCGCCTAAAATTCGGGGTCGAGTTTCTCTCAACCATAAGCGTCCCCACGAACACTCTAGGTCACGCCGTAATCAAAGCAGCCTACCTGTGATTCGAGTGCAGGTTAAAATTCAATGAAGCGTCTACGCCCAGGCAAAGGCATAATAAACGAAACATGCAATATTCACGCGGCGCGAACGTTCCCTATAACTGCAGGTCTCGTTCAGAATTCATTTTATTCAGGGCCCAATTCATTTTCGGCGCACGTTCTTTTACTCCTTGTGTTGTGCACGGCGTTTGCCGAAATCCGGTGGAAGTTTTTTCTTGCAATCATGTCGGTAGGCGGAAATCTGAATTGCAGACCCGGCCGCTTCGCCTCGGCTTTGAAATGTGACGTGGCACAATTTCTTGTGCTTTCGTTATTAGGGTGTTGGGAGATGTTCACCAGTTTATTGGCGAACGTCGTCAAAATTTTATTGTTATCTGGGACAATAAATTCTTCATATAAAGTAGGATCGAAACAGTAGCGTAGACAAACACAGATGAGACAGGTTTAAAACAACTCGTACAATTCCACCACTAGTCCAAGCGTCAGAGACGAAAAAAAAAAGACAAATGGTGCAAATAATTTTACGTAAACCATTATTTTAAATTGCTTTATTTGAGTCTTAATAAGAAGAATATAAAAAATAATTCTAAAGCTCCGACTGGAACCCATTTCTTAAACAAATGAAAAGTACGTTTTTCTCGTGAAATACGGTTCTGATGATTAAATGATGTATTATCATTTTTAATTAGAATTAAATTTTCTACAAAAAAGTCTACATTTTCCCTCCAGTTCATACATTCTGATATGCAGCTATGGAAACATAACGTGACCGTGTGGCCATACTACAACACGCGTGTTTATAGAGTTATATTTAAGCTACACAAATATTTTGTATGCATGAAAGATCCAAAACTCATAGAAACTAAAAGGACCCCCCTCCTTTTGCCTACGTTTGATCGCTTTTACTGTACTGTGCTGTATTCTAATTTAAAAAACGCTTTTGTTTAGTGGCTGTAATTCCAGATCAAACTTCTTTCAAAAAAATAGCAAAAATTTCTAAAAGCATTAGATAAACTCCACGAATTAAAAATCAATAAGGTGCCATTTCTTCACCCAGATTCTCACCTATATCATTTGAACCTTGCAACACAAAAAATCGTGGGTGCATTGTATGTATGAAAAAGGATCAACATTATTTAGGCGAATTAAGAATTTGGCATCATTTCTTCCAACACATAAAGCTACATGACAACATGCATTCCATGTTTATCATCAGGTTCGAAGGTGGTTAGCCAATCACTTACTAGAAGGAATCGCAGAATGATATCCAGTAACCACTACACAAGCTGCTTCGGATGAATTGCTGAAAATAATGGGCAGCAAATGCACTCGATGTTGTTCCGGAAACTGCAATTGTCACAAAGTTGAATTGCATCTATTTTTCGTCAATTTGGGTGAGAGAGAGAGAGAGAGAGAGAGAGAGAGAGATTAACCTGGAGGAAAACATTGACGAAGTTGTGCACAACTTTCTATTGGAACGAATAGAACTGGGATATTCAATACTGGTTAAAATTGTAAGAACATGAACCGTATTTTGCGACATATTTGTAAAAGACTCAAAAGAAACGTACACTCAATTTTATAAACAATGGGATCTGGTCGGAATTGGAGGATTATTTTTTGCATCATTTTTATTTTAAGACAAAAACAAGCAAATATAAAAAATGACTGCCTTCTGAAGCCTAGACTATACGTATATTACTAAATATTTAAGTTGAATGTGCTTAAATTTTTGAGTTAATATACTCAATCGAATTATCTGTGTAGTTGAATGAAAGTACTGTACGACATTAGACAATATTGGCAACATACACTTAGTACTTAAACACGATGGCATTGAACTAGCTTGTGAAGGATCCTGTTCTACTTCTTAATTTATTTAATGATTCTTTCAATACCTGCAACTCTCAAAGTCGGTTAAAACGACAGCGGTCTAGGCATATCAAAATCAAAAGCGAATGAATCTAGGAATAAAATTGTATATTTAAGAACCGCATTCARATGACAACAGAAAAGGAATAAAACATCTTGTATGTTTTTAGTTCTCTTGTTCTGGGTTAAACGTCCTCTTCAGTGTAGGTGGCAGTTACATGTCTTGGCCAGATTTTGTAAATGATCACGGAGTTACCAACAGACGGCTGAGTTTTAACTCTCACGTTGCAAATTGCGCTCACATTTCACAAACTTTACATCACATTAAAACTCTTTTATTTTGAATAAATACAGTCTACTAAGGAGTACTATTGTCATTTGAACTATGGTCATAACGTACATATTATATGTAGATAACTGAAGAGTCTTTACATAAAAAGAGTATCTGGGAACTGTACACTTAGGATGATAAAAAGCGTGAAGAGAACGCAGTCCGTGAGTGGAATGTGGAGAAAATCAGCTGTTTTCGGTTCCTGTGTACTCTATCCGATTTTGGTTTAAATTATTCAGCGTTTCAGACCTTTGGAAAAGCCCAGCGAAATATAATTACTTTGTCATATTTATTTTAGCTGCTATACCTACCACATATGTAAGATAGAGGTGTCCACGTCAAACTTAKAGGAACTTAGGAAACTTTTTATTTTACTGCGAATKATTTTATAAGACTTCGAGCAGGTGGAGCATATTCAAATATTGTCTAAAAACCCCATGATGTAGCCGCCACTGGTAAAGTGCCGGAAGCAAATTTTAGCTTCAGACAAGCGTAAAGCACAATATACAACTTGTATTTCTGCAGCTTTCACAACTCGTGGCAGGCAAAATATTATGCAGAGCTGACAGACAAAAAGTCGATATACTCGTGCCGTGAGGCATATTTCTGTCCGTTTTCATCATGCAACTTAATATACCTTAATAACGTGTCAGTTAGATATAATGAATTTATTGCAGTATATACTAATAAATATTTTTCAACCAGTAGCGAGTCCCGACATTTTTGTACTAAAAGCACAATGCAAATGTGGATAAATGAACATGTCTGTTATTATTAAAACAAAGTATACAAAATAAGTTCACTCTTCTGCATAAATGATCCACTTGACAACAGCGAAAGTGTTGGAAAGTTGGTTGTCCCAAAAATTTTATATAATGTAATAAAAACATTTGGTAGCTTCTTATGCCCAGCTTTTTTTTCATTTTTTCATCGGTTGGTGACAGGCTGCTGAATAAGCTTACCCCTAACGAAAGCGACTGGAAAAGGAGACCACCATTTCATCATGTAATTTAGAAGCTTACTGATTAGAATACAACATCAGAAACTAATATTTAAATTTTAAGCTTCAACTGGATTGTGTTTATTACTGAATTACGCTTATTTCTTTACATCGTCAATGGAAGAAATTTTTTAACAACAATCATCTTTTATTGTTTGTACTTCAAAAAAGAAGAATATCTCCAAGTTTTTATTTTCAGTATCAATAAATAAATAAACCACATACCTAATACGTAAAACATATAAATGAGAGGTTAAATAAAATTCCAAAATTCATGTTATTTTCGGAGCCCGATATTTTCAAGGTAGATACTTCTTGTTTAAAACACATGTATGTAGGATATCGATTTTCTCATCGTTATATACACCTTTAGGGTCAAATCCTTGTCAGATGAATGTATTTGAGTGGTGACTTATAGATGGAATTAAAAGCTATTCTTCTAATATGTCGCTTATAAAGCTAACAACGTGCCTAAAACATTGTTATGCAGGAACAACATTCCTAATGATTCGTCTTTAGTGCTTGCCCACGTTGTAACGAAAATATACCCTTTGGTACTGAAGTTTCTAAAGCAAATAATAGGACTAAAACAATATTGTAATAGAAAATACATTTATAGCTATGCAGACGAAATTAAGTAACTACCATACAATATTAAAATAGTCTTTGGTTACTTACATTCGTTATTTTCCCGACAATATCTTAATATCATCGGTCTAGATTTTTATGGTAAGTATTTTATGCATTTGTTGAGATACTGACATTTGTTAAGAATAATAAATAGTGCATTATTATACGCGTTTACTATTGATTTAAACCTTCTACTTTGGTTCTGTCATTGTAAAGAATTAATTTTCCAGTATAGATTTTGCTTTTATCGACACGCCATTTTGTTATAGATTCTACCAACTATTACTACAGCCAACTTCGAAACATTTTGGATCTGCTGATTGACTTTAATGCATTCTTTTTACTACTGGTGTCAATAACTTCTTTGTTGCTTTAAATAACTGTCATTATATTCATAATTGCTAACAAATAAACAAAATAGTCAACTATTTTACTAGCTCTACTACTAGTTCTCTACTAATTCGAAATATCGTCGCTTTCATGACGTGTATCATTTTTTTCTCGAACTAAATCACTAACCATCAAATCATATCATAATCATCTACGCCTCATGCAAAATGATTAAAAAAAATATGGTCGTTTGTCAATAATAACAAAGGCGTTGTGAACACTGAAATTAATATGCTTCAAACCATTGTTGCTGCTTTTTCCGATTCTTTAGATTTTCCAGTCCACGCCGCGCGTGTTCAATATTGTCAAATTTGTTTATTGTCAAAGATAATGCTGTTTCGTCTGCTTCTACTCTTTACGTTACATACAATTGAATTCTTAAAACATCTATTTTTCTCAACATCTGGAAAACATGGTATCCTTAATATCCTTATAGTATTAACTGATATTCGAATAGCACTAGTCAAACTTAGTTTATTCAGTCAAAAAGTAATTTATTCGTTTCTGTTTAATGCATTCAGTTAAAATTAATATGAAAATATACTATTGAAACATAATCCATCCTAGCATTCGACGGCTACAAAAAAAACACACAATCGTTTTGCATTGTCTGCCATTACCACTCAACCTGTAACGCCCGTGTTCAGTAACAATCCGATTTTTCTCCGGGTATTTCCGCAGCGTTTATGGCATGTTACCCATTCACTCCTACACAGCCCTGAAAAAGACCTGTCGTCCACGTTTAGAACATTGACCATTCAATAAGCTTGAATAGAATGGGTCCATTCGAAGGCGTACGTGCTTTTATCTGTCATTTTTAGCATTTGCTCTGTGAAAAAAGTAGGCCAGTCTACACAAGTTTAAAAATTGATGTAACGGTAGAACGTATCGTAAATTTCGTACTAGTATTTAGCTTGAAAAATTGGGCAACTTAACTTTCTCTGGTTTAGAATATTCCTGTACGCCTCTCACAATTATAATAATTCTCTTCTCTTATTTGTTCAAAGCAAAAAAGAATGTTTAATATAAAAAGACAAACGAAAATCTTCATTCAAAAATGGTGAAAAATACTTTCATGGCTAACTAGATGAAGATCAGCATAAAACAGAAATGTGTCCATAACTCTTACATTTGGGGGAAGATAAAAGAATTGCTGATTTTTTGAAGCCATGTATTCAAAATTCCAATTCGGGACTAGAACGGTTTGTAAACGACCCTAATTATGCAAATTTATGTTAGCGGCACGTGTCTACAGTATAAACCCGTATACAATCGTATACAAATTGAAAGACTATAAGTTCATGTCGTACTTCCGAAAATGACAGCTCACTTGCAAAACTGAATCACTACCTAATCAGGGACATCATTTTCTACTCAACAACTGATTATATGAAATAAAAATAGCGACGCTAGAACAATAAGATATCTCAAAAATTTATTTTTTTTTGTTCGAAATATCTAATAAACTAAAACTAAAAACTAAAAAACCGCTGCAAATTGAATCAATACTTCCTCATCCAATTGTCAAAATGACATTTACCTTTTTATTTCTTATACTATACGATTAGTAATCAGGTTTTGAGCATTTTTTCTCTCTACACATTTTTTCTAAGACAAACAGTCCTCGTGATATTAGCAAAAATATATAAACTTTAAAATCGGTTTTTTCCAGAYAACTCGAAAATTATTAACTTAACAAAAAAATTTTGCGTTTTGATCAGAAATTTGATTTTCTATATAATATCAACATTTTAAAAAAATCGTACGAGCAGGGTCCAAAATAGGTTTTTTGGAAATATTTCGAAAATCTCAAATTTTTTGATAAATTTTCTAACACAGTTTTTGTGAGAAATTTTATTTTCTATCTGATGGTATTTTCATTTTTTAAATATATTAAATATATTCGGAGATATTTAGGAAAAACGGTTTTCTTTAAGTGACGCTTTTTTGCTAATATCTTCTAAACAGTTTGCTGCACCGAAAATTTATAAGAACGAATAATACTCGCAGTTATACTAATAATCACATACTAAAACGAAAAAAAAAATAAAATTTGCAAAAAGGGTAGTTACCCGCCAATTTCGCCCCCTTCCCGATACCCTACTTACACCACAAACAATAGGTCGCGTTGGGTAGTTGAGATTTATACGTTTGCCAAATTTCAGGTTTATATATTAGTAAGTCTATCAAAAGTTATCGTGTCCACAAACAAAACCACAGACATCCAGACAAGAAATTTGTTTTTGCTCAAATTTTGTTTTTTTTGCGTTTGCGACCATTTTAAAGCAAATGAGCAAATAAAAATTTTTGAAAATTTTTTTCGCAATACAATACTTCCCATCCGTTGGATGTGGAAGTAATTAATCTTCAAGCTTCATGATAACTTTTTAAATTTTTACCTTTCGTGTATCTATGGCAAACATCTCTATTTCAAGAGATCAAGGCGGAACCATCAAATCGCCAATAACATTTGCGGATGCAGGTCTATTTTAAAATGCAAACATGAACTTCGTGTATTAACGAAACTTCAAAAGCTCCACTCCGAAAGCTCCTTACGTGTCGAAAAGTTTCGCGAGTAAACTTCTCTGTACATCTAGTTCACCTTGAGCGCCTCCTTACGTTTTAAGCTCTACACGGGGTCTTCGAAAATCTGCTTGGGATACCTACAACTTCGTATTAGAGGCGAGCAAACCACATGCGGTCGCAGGACTCAGACGGAGTCCCCGTATTTATGTTGACAGTTGCACTTTCAGCTACTGAAAGCAAATAACGGGTCTGAAAGCACTAATAAGAGTATACGCGCGAAGTGTCTACAAATGTGCGAGGTATAACGCGCTACAGAAACTGTATGTACACCGTTTCCTAGAAATTTAATTACGTGACCGTGCGAAACAGATTAATTAAAGAAAGTCGACTAGTGCAGCTTCTACAGACGTCGCCTGCAAGATTCACGCCAGCGTTGCTAAGCTAATTAAATTTTATGATTATGGTATTCGTAATAAAGGTATAAAATACTCTACGTGGAGCTAAAAGTGAATAAGATGGATGTTACCACATCAGTCTGGTAGCTGTCAGGCAGGCATTGCTTTAACTTGAAAAAAATGTCGACAAACGATTCAGGGATTATTCCCAAAGTAAAACTCCAGATGCCGTTAGTATACCACCAATCAGGAAGAACACATATGCTTTGACCTAGTCGCTATATTAATATTTCCAACTCGAACTTACTGTTTTAGCTGGATAAAATTGTTTTTTATTAATGTGCAAATTTTGAAGCTGTCTTGTTTCGGTGGCATTCGTTCTTGTGTGTTTACTCCTAAATATTGCAATTCGTTTAATAAACGAAGCATGAAAGGATAAATATAAAATCCAAATATTGTTTGCAAAAGTAGTGATAGTACTGGTGATATGATGTATAGTAACACCTACTTCCTCTAGGAAGCAGTTCCCATAATGGCAGCCAGGTTGCTTTGTCATCGTGTCAGTGTAATGCTGACAGATGGCATTGCCGCCTACTTTTCTACTAATACCTAAGGACATTTATTAAAATTCTTTACCAAACTTCAAAATATCGATCCGTAATTCTGCTATAAACGAAGATGTGTGTATAATATTAATTTATACTTCTGGATTTTATTATTTTAGGGACTTTCTCCAAAAGCATATCACATTACAAAGATGAGGATCGTCTGAGATAAAAAATGTTAGAGTAATTCAAACTGTGGTTGTTGTGGTTTAAACGTATTTGCAAAACTTACAACAAGAATCAATGCTCTTCACTTATAAGGAATAGTTTTGAGTGAAACAAACAAATATTTTTAATTTTTCTTTTTGTTGGTCCATACAAACCGATGAACGAGTTAATTTGCTGTTCTGTTTGACTGCACAATAAACGCGTATTTATCAAATATCGACACCGTTTAGGGACATTGTATAGTCCTAGGACTGCTAACCTTATAATCTACTTTTAAAGTTTCAAAGACGCTATTTCACTGTTTTATATAGGTCCACGTGAACCTGGTTACAAAGCGTCATTTGATACAACTGACAAGTAACCTCGACGATGCTACTTTCATTTCGTTTCATTTTTTGGTAATGAAAAGTAAGCAATTTATGAAGGAAGATAATGCTCGCGATGCAACTATTACGTTTATCCTAATAAATTTCCATAGTATCTCCTCTTTACATAAATAGCTACAAAAATTAGGGTGGATTTGATTTATGGACAAAATGGACTATTTTGTCTAACGGAATAAAATCAACAAATACTGCACAAAATATAATGTTTTCTGCTACAATCACTATCTTTGCAGAAAAACGCTGTCGCTTTTCAAACACTGACCAAAAATTATTGATCTGACGTTTCCATTATATCTGTAACCTTTGTCAAAGAAGAGAATACAATGAGTATTAAAGATTAGGGTTAGCAGTCCAATATGATTATGTTATTGAAAAAATATTACCAGCTTTGACTAGGAATCGAACTCGAGACCTTTTGATTGCTAGTCAAATGTGCTAATCACTGCATCGCCAAAGCCCTATTCAGATTTGAGTTCAAAGTGGCAAATATTCGGAATTCGCTGCAGTGGCCAGATTCTGACGACCAGCAACTAATTACAACCCCAAGTAATCAAAATTAATATAATAATATAATAATAATAATAATATAATATATAATTAAATAATAATTAAAGTTATCATGATAGCAGGCCGATATAGTTATGTTATTGAATCTGAATAGGGTTTTGGTGGTGCAGTGGTTAGCACATTGGAGTAGAAAATGAAAGGTCTCGGGTTTGATTTCCGGTCAAAGCTAGCAATACTTTTTAAATAACATAATTATATTAGCCTGCTAACCCTAGTTACATATGTAGCTTCCCACGGATTAACACGTAGCAGCGGCCCACACGACAACGGCCAGGACACCCGTGTGTGCGAATCTGCTGATGATCGCAAGTTCACATACTCTTATCTTGTACACGATATAAAAACACTTGTAATATTGTAACAGCATCCATTTGCTGCAGGAGGCTATGCTTGTAATTTGTATTAAATAAAATTATATTTTTTTCGGCTTCGTTGATCGTAGATCCCGATAATTTTAATACTCATTGTTATCTCATTCAGGCGATAATTAACTTTAATTATATAAAAAAGGAATCTTCAAAAATATTACACAAGTTCAAACATTTTTTAGTTAAGTAAACGGTCATATCAAAGGGTCAGCCATCATACTGTTGAAAACAACACATTCGAATTCTGATATATGTATATGATTTAGCTTATAAAACACTTGTCGATCGCTATACAGCATAATCGCTTGTCATTATTTGAATATACGTCAACTAGTTTATACTCTGCATGCTGAAGCTCTGAAAGCTTAAAGTTAAACAATTTGTCGGAATTCATTTTCATGTAAATGTATTTGCGCCTATTTGACCATAACAGAAGGAAATTATTTGAAGAAGAACACCCTTCACTGCAGATTCCAATTTTTGCAGAACCTAATGGCTTTTTACGTATTCACTGTACTTAACAAAACACGAAACTAAATTTTATTTTTCAGATTCAAAGCATTTAGGTAGTTATCATCCTTGCAAGACTTTGAGTTTAACGCCGTTGTTCTACTTAATTCTTTAGCTATGTCACTTCAAAAATGTAGCGAATATTCTCAGTCTTTAAATATATATTTTAATTGCTTAGGTATATGCATTTATTACCTTTCTATAGCTCAGTTCCGCAGTTGTGGTACTTTACGATGGATATCGTAATCTACAAAGAACTACTGAGCCATCCTCTTTCGCTAATTCTTTCCTATGTTAGTCGTATTAATTTTCACCTACCGCGCAAATTTGTTGGATACATTTATGGACATTATCGTGCGCTAATTGAAACAGGAAGTTCATAAAATGCTTCGATTTAGATTAATGGCATCGCGGGTATCTATTCATTTCTTGCTCAAAAGCGGCAAAAGAAAGCTTCTACTTCGTTGCCAGTTAGCTTTTTGGAAGGTTTTGGTCGCTACCACATCCAGTTCCTCGTGTTTGTTGTTGGTCAACCTTCTGCGCTGAAAACTATTTTTGGTTTGGCAATCTTCAAACAGAATCTCAACAGAACACCTCTGCATTTTAACGCAAAGCACTTGTATTGACGATATATTAGTTCATCGCAATCTCAATGTAGAAGTTAAAAACACTTCGTATTCACTATTCGCCACTGAAACAACAGTGTTCGAACTACAATCGACGTCGCATATTTTTTGCTTTTTATCGCGGAAACTACTAAATTGCAAGAAAGCCTCCATTACAACCAGGAATCAGCGTTACTTGAAGTGATCGACGCCCAATAGACCCGGCGAAAATTCGGCTGCATTTGAAGCGTTGAGAATTTTTACGTGAGTTGCGCAGATACTTTACAAAGTTTCCTTAAAATGCAGTCGCTTTAACTCATAATTTCTAAATACATATTTAATTAATTGATAATCAAGCAACGAATGGAAATCTATCAATGTCTAATGTATAAATAAATTTTTGTGACAAAATGTACAGTGGGGTTTACACAATTTGAAAACAAAAAATTGCACTTTTGCGTTGGTGTGTCAAGCCAGTCGGACGCAAGCCTGTGCGATACCAAAAGCAGTAAGGCAGTTACTGACTAATTGGATTGAAATAGAAGATAGTGCTGAGGTTTCTCATTTTTATTTCGCACGTAGCCGGAATTTTTTTCTTTTTGTAGTCCCGCTCCGCACATTTTTAGTAAGAATTATACAATCGAATCCATCAATAAGTTGAGAAGATTACTAGCATTATTAGTGCTGACAGGCTGATAATAGCCAAATTTCAATGAACCATTGTACTAATTGAATGCAAACACAGACAAAGTTGCCAGCAACCTGCCGAATCTGACGGCGGGGGTCAGATGAGCGTGCCCAAAGCAACATAGTTTCCGAAACCGGGGCAGCCCCCCTTACAGGATGTGTAATTGGCTGAAAATTTTCCGACATATTCAGATCCGCTCCAGTTGGCCGTGCGGGCCTGTTAAGTTTTCCGCTGTTGGCAATCGAAGCGTGAAGGAACTTTCCTCGTTACGTCCAAAATTTAACGGGTACGAACGGGATAATGATTTTTAAGACGGGGGAAACATCAGAAGGATAAAATACGCGGGATAAAAGTTAAGCCTCCGGGCGCCCTTATAATTCAGCGGCGGAGAATGACTCGACACTGTGGAATTGTTTAGTGTGAAGATTGGGTAATCCCGGAGAAATCCATTATGCATAGGACAAAATGGGGATGACAGCCAAGCAAAGTACMTCCATGCGTTGCAACGTAGTTTGGATTAGCGTAGCATGTTGTCGCGTAGGCTAATAGAGGAGGAAAACGCGAAAGTGCATTTTGAGAGAAGATCCGAGATGCATACCGTTCTTAATAGATAAGCAGCTTCCTGCTACAGGGTTGTACAGAGTGTATCTTAAAGAATTGGATTCAGAGTAAGAGTAGGTTCTTTAAACGAAAATAAAACGATATAGATCAATTTATCTTCGATAATGATGATGAAATGACTACTCATTGTTTTCATACGCTGGCGTCTAACAGGCAGTTGCTTTTCTCAAATAGCAAAATGACCTAAGTATAGCGATTTATGCCCAACAAAATTTAAATTAAGAGATGCAGCGAAAAAAGTGTAGAAAAAAGAATAGAATTGGAATCAACTAGACCATTTGACGGCTATTTACAAAACTACGAGAAAGTTGAAGGTTTAGCCAGGAAAGTAGGCGTGGTCAGTGTATAATGTTCACTATGCTAAATTTTATTGAAAATAAATCATCTAAAAGTACTCGTCAAATATATAAAAATACTGAGAATTGTCTCACACTACATTTTACAGAATCTTACGGATCCCTCATAAAGAATAAGGTTTTGCGATTTTTTCAT
Organism: Rhyzopertha dominica; assembly: GCA_025024175.1. Classification (NCBI taxonomy): domain Eukaryota; kingdom Metazoa; phylum Arthropoda; class Insecta; order Coleoptera; family Bostrichidae; genus Rhyzopertha; species Rhyzopertha dominica. The sequence goes on from QCXZ01000137.1 coordinate 16,606,973, forward strand.
ACATGAACCCAAAGAAAATTAACGACTTCTAAGCATATTCCCTTTACGGAGGAAACGACATTCACAAGATGGCCAATCTTCAATAATGCTCATTTGTGGGCTGACAGAAACTGACAGAGCGTGACATTCAACGTGAATTTATGATAAATCTGTGATTCCGATTAGTGGGAGATAATATTGTTGGCTCTCATGAAGTTCCAGCAAGATTAAATGGACCGGTATTTACAATTTCTTCAGAACCAGTTGTTTTATCTCTTATTCTTCTGGGCCCCAGAGCCTATACGTGGTACCAACCAGATGGCGCTCCAACTCATTACTCCGATACTGTCCAAAAATAATTTGGGTGATGTATTTCCTTCCTTTAGACTTTAGTTTTCTCTGTCCCAAATGAAAAAGAAAGTAATTATGGCAGAGAAATACATGAGAAAAAGAAATCCTTAATTTTAAGGACTTATGAGAAACTTACTGGAAATGTGCGAAAAATGTTATCTTTGTTGTTTTATTATTTCTCTTGACTGTGCCGTACCCATCGAAAAACTTTAATATTATATTTGTAGGTAAGGTTGCAGATAGATATGGTATCATACTGAGGGTCGTAACGGGTACGGACATATTTATGTGCGCTGCAGAGGAAAAAAATACCTCCAATTCGAAAATGATTATAGATGTCACATGTTTAGTATGCATTGCAGTTTTAATTATTGTGAACTCCTGGCTTTTGTAACAAAGTATTTCTTGTGTAGTCGAGCTTAATCAAATCGAGTCCATAATAGTCATACTATGACGATTTCGAATTGAATATAACATTAGGAGACATAGGCCCAATTGTACTATTGAAACTGGCAATGTCACTTTGACGTATTGACATACTGACATATTGAACACATTCAGTGGTTTTTGGAATACGAACCATTCTCTGACCACCCTCAATGTAAACGTGTTCCAGAATCTTATATCTTACGAACAGAACCTCCCGTCGAATTTTAGGTCTATACAAAACCAAGTTGTTACAAGAATATGCAATACAAATATATGATTTTGCGTCACAGATATAGTTTTGTAGAGGCTTTTAAAGGCTGCTGAAGCATAACCCACATCCTTTAAATAACCTGACCAGTTTATATTACCGTAACCAGACCGCAAATACTAGGAGACATATATCATTCGAAACATACCGAAATCGCTAATGCCAATCCTTTTCGATGCTGTCTAAATAAAGTAACGTCTGAAAAAGCTACTGCGCGGTTATTGTATCATAAAACTGAGCGTTTTATGTTGGCCATAATCCAATTTCGTCTGTCAGGTCAACTCAGATGTGGTGAATCCTTCTGACATAAGGGACAGGATCAATACGCATTTCTTCTATAGCTACCAGGTACCTACTTTTTCCGTCTTCCCACGACACGCTATGTGCAATGAGCTAACCGTATAGCAGCCACAAATGTGTAATGTTTTTTACAATTCCTTTCAATTTAAACAATCTTGAGTTTTATTTGAAAGTCTAGATCTTACAATAAATTTTGTTTACTAAAATAACGTAATGTCACACAAGATACTTACTTTATATTAGGGTTGCTTCAGGATTAAATTAATACAACATTTTATGTTCGCGAATTAATTTGTTGTACCCCCAACGTTTATCAATGAAGGTAACTATCGCTGCCACCACTTACCGATCGGTAAGAAACTCTTCGGAGATAAATGTGGATTCTTCTTGGCCAATGGGTAGATTGAGAATTTGAAAACGAAACACCGACTTGCGTGAATTTCCGGTTTATTATAAGTTTATAAGTTGAATCGGTTGCGATACAGCAAATAAATGAAATGCAAATTATAAAGTCAAACAACGCTTATTGTGCTTAATTTATAAAGGTCAGCCAAAGAAGCTTTAAATCAAACAGATATTTCAAATGTATGATACCCCTGGAGTATTTCCTAATACTTGTTCCCTTGGTCCTTGGTTCTAGCGACTTCCCACTATTTTACTAGTCCAACGGTAGATAACTGAATTTAATATTAATACTTCACAAACAAAAAAAAAAGCTATAACTATTCGATTGAGCCTGAACCGACATAAAATTTATAGTTTGTGGTCAAAATATCAAAACGGAACTAACTACAAGATTTCATTTTACTGAAAAGTAAACCTCCGAGTCTGATATAAATTTTGTGAGGGTTTTTGCGAGTTGAGCTACCATAGGAAGGGCTCTTCGCAAATGCATCAGTTAATGTGGGAAATTTGGTAACATAGTTGACAAAGCATTAAATTCTGTGTTGTTTTGCCTCCATTGCACAAGTTAAAGACGCAGTATTTTGTTTAAAACCTTTATCACTGTTTTTGTTACATTTCTGACGTGAACATGTCTGTTAATAAGTCATACCAATGTATGGGAAAATACTTTTAATCAGTATATTCTTAAATGTGCAAACGTGGCCGCATTTTGAATGCATTTTTGAATTTATGAAGCAATCCTGCCACTTAAAGAAAAACCTCCTTAACAAGAGTGTTTTAAATTACTGTTTTAAAACAGGAACGGTTATAATCGTCGACACGGGGCATTTTATGCTCACCCTACCCCTACCGTTTTGGTCCTCTACACAGGCAATACCACATTAAAACTTGCAAAAACAATTAACCCACTTTCGAAACGCAACCCAATTTGCCAAACTCCTCTCATAAAAACCAGATCCGCCCTCAAACGAATTAATGAATCTCATAAAACTTGAGCGGCCGCCAATCAATTTCTAGTTTTCGATGCAACGCACGTAAAGCGTATCGATTCGGAGTAATTGAACTAATAAAGTACCAATGTATTGTACGCCGCCAGACTAAGCTTTGTGGGCAAGGGATAAAAACATAATTCGGTCGGCGACTGGCCCAACTTGGTAGGATGGAGGTAATAAATGACCGTGGGTCGTGATGCGGGAGCTTATGCTGACCTGAAGCGCAACAAACTAACTAAACCCGTGTCATGTTACGCTCAGTTCTGGCAGTTCCTCGAAAGAAGTTATTAATTGCTGTGTAAATCTTGGGCTAAGTAGTGCACTTAGTGCAACGGCGTTAAGATATCGGGAAACGGACTCATTTTTTTACGGAATCGAGTACTTCTTTAAACTATGAATACTCGATATATAGAACACTTGAGATAAACGTGATATTAATATCTATGACGTGATATATGTTGTAAAGAGTCAGGCAGGCTCTTGATACTTCAAAAACAACCTTTGTTGGCAAGACTGATACGTATGTATAGTCAATGCATTTGTGTAAGAAAATTTGACTAAAGTCTTAAATAATTTTAACAGTATACCCAACCTGGTAATTTACGATGACGGAAGACTCGTTTCGCTGATAGGGATTATTCGTAGAAGAATTCTCCTTACCTGCTTCAGTCCTTGTTCGGCGTTTGCCCTACCAGATTGGCTATCTTTAGTCAAATTTTATTACAGAAATGCATTTACGTAAAAATTTAAGCTTTTGCGGCCAGATTGAAATCTATTTCTTTTTGTACATCGCATAAGTTTAGAAAATAGGGTAGAGGTTTCGCCCGCTCTTATAAGGAGCATCTTCACAACAGGAATATAAAATACAGCACAACTTATCGCGAGAAACATATCAGAGCTGAACCAAATCCTACAGAAAAAAATATATTACGTATGTGTTGCACTGCAGTTTGAGTTGTGCCATGTTCAAAAACTGACACTGCACGGCATGCAAGAGAACTCAGGACCGGATGTTTTGTGACGGATAGTGATGAGAAGATGCATGCAAGTACCGATTTGTGTGATTGAATTTACGATCTGGTAAATAAGTGACAAAGACATTAAAAATGGAAGCGAATTTAAGAAGGCTGTCAGGACTCGAAGGCTATGTCTTCAAAGGCTTCAACGGATATGCAAGCCACTACAGGGTACAAATGGGAACCCCTGGGTGTGCCAGAAACTTATTATTTGTAGATATAATTGACCATGGGCTTACTGTCCCGAGATAAATAATATTTGGCGGATGATTGTTAAGAATTCTAGAATTGGAACTCTTGTAAATGAAGATGTAACATCAAAGCTGGCTAAAAGGTCCCCTGGGTCGATAATAAGTTCTGACAGAACATTTACAAACTCTGCTTGGAATTAAAAACGTGTGAAGCCGTTTTCTTCAGAGGATTCGCCAAAATCTTCGCAACGCTATACATGGGCAAGTCAATAGTGCTGACGATGAGCCTAAGTGAAATTTCATTTTATGAATTTTTTGAAGACGTTATAGACCAAACGGTTTCGATTCCTTGGGAGCTAACTTTTTCCGGACATATCAAGGACATCCTTGCCGTGTGGTCAGAAGAAATGGAAGTGTATGGTCCATCTGGAAAAAATTGTTTTTTTTCTAGATAATCTGAAGACCGCCGCATTGTCTTCTTTGCTACAATAGGTAAAAAAATAAATAACGAGGCAATCCAACAGGACACAGACGGTACAACAGCGATTTTGCTAAGACAATGCAAAAAAGAAGTATAAATTCCTGCTTCTACCAAGCAGTGAACGAACAAGAAGTGTATAACAATATATGTTCACTAAAAACTAAGGAAACTCAGGATATGCACGGAATGTCGACAAAATTTCTGAAATTGATAGATTCTTCACTCATAATACCACTGAAAATAATAATAAATAAATGCATGACCGAGGGAACATTTCCAGAACAACTAAAAATAGCAAAAATATCACCAATTTTTAAAAATGGCGATCCGACAAATCCAACAAATTACAGCCCCATTGCTGTCCTTGAAGCTATATCCAAAATTTTCTAAGAAATAATCAAACTAAGACTAGTACAGTACCTCGAAGACAAACAAATACTAAGTAATTACCAGTATGGTTACCGGTAGAAAAGGTCAACGACAATGGCACTACTAGACCTTACTCAAAAAATTATTAAAGCACAAGACGACAAAAAACCGACAAAGTTAATCTCCTGCGACTTATATAAGGCTTTCGAGCGTTTCGACTCTGTTCCCCACGAGAAACTGCTAGAAAAAATGGATTTCTACGGAATAAGGGGAGTACCACTCGAAATAATAAGAAACTACCTATGAGGAAGATGTCAGCGAGTGCTATGGAACAACAAACCATCAGATCAGCTTCAAACTTACTATGGGGTGCCACAAGGTTCAATATCGGGGCCCGTTCTATTTATCACCTATATAAATGATTTGGAAGCAAATTTAACAGATGTTTCACTTATACTTGTACGCAGATGACACGATATACTTTGTGAAAGCCCCAAGTAACGATCACCTCAAAGACACATAAATGCAAATACTTCAAAACAGCAAAACCTGGTTTACGCCAAATGGCCTCAAAATCAATGAAGAAAAGAATAAATGTTTCTAAGAATGGTCATAAGCATCGTGGAAACCACACATAGAAAGTATGAAACAAAAACTAATGGGTGCGATTTATGCAATAAGAACTGTAAAAAATATAGCACGAACAGCATACTTCGCCAATTGTCACAGCATATTTTCTTATGGAATACTCCTGTACCTGACGGGTACTTCTGCATCAGCCACCGAACTATTTATCTTACAGAAAAATGCCATACGAGTTCTCATTAACCTACAACAAAGGGAAAGCTGTCGTGACAAGTTTAGAGAACAGAATATATTTAAAACTGCCTGCAATATATATTTGAGTATTTGAAGTTTGTCCACAACCCACAAAGATTTAAAAAGGATGGTGATAGTCACTCCTTCAACACAAGGCAGAGGCACGAATTACAGATACCGCTTCATAAGAACTAGGGAACGCAAAAGGGCGTTGACTACTGGAGACCTAAACGGTACAACATTCTGCCCCACGAGGTGAAACGAAAAAGTAGTGAAATCTTTCAAAGATTTGCTAAACAATTATTACTTAAAAAACAAATTACAGTTTGGAAGAGTTTCTGACAAATGGTGTAAACGTGAATTAGTTAGTTTTATGTTCTATGTTATAATTTGTTATATACAGGGTGAGCAAATAAGAGAGGTAGCCGGTCATATCTCATAAAACAGTAGCCCTAGAGCTTTGAGGTAAAAAATTTCTTAAGTAAAGTGGCCAAGAGAAATTGCTGGAAAATATTTTCGAGTTTGTAAAGTGACCGTTAGAGGGCGCTGTGGTACCTCCAAATTACAAAATTAATGTTTGTGTCATTTTTAGCCTAATAAATGTTTGCGGTATTCAACATATTAAGATTGTTTGGACTGAAATTTACCATATTTGTTTAAAACATTTTTTTGTTAAATGTCAAATAAAGGAGTGGGGGTGGGAGAATATTAATATAGAAAATCGCTAATATCTTAGGTTTGGCTTGACCGATTTCAACCGACGAGGTGTCGTTTTCAAGAGCTTATGTGCCTTTATAAAAAGCGATTTTAAGTGTCAGAACGTTAATTGTGTGTTGACCGCAAGAGGGCGTTTTCTGAAGTTACTACCTAAATATCAATTTTTCTCGAAATTTTGAAATGCAAAGATATAAGGCTAGTTACTTCATTAAAAGAACAATTGAATATACACTAAAATGGTGAAAACCGCACCACTTAAGAAATTCGAGAGAAATCGATTTTAGGTAGTAATTTCAGAAAACGCCCTCTTGCGCTAAACACACAAACTATGTTCTGACACTTACAATTGCTTTTTATAAAGGCACATAAGCTCTTGAAAATGACACTTCGTTGGTTGAAATCGGTCAAGCCAAACCTGAAATATTAGCGATTTTCTATATTAATATTTACCCGCCCCACGCTCCTTTATTTGACATTTAACAAAAAAATGTTCTAAATAAAAATGGTAGATTTCAGTCCAAGCAATCTTAAAATTTTTAATACCGTAGACATTTATTAGGCTAAAAATGATATAAACATTAACTTTGTAATTTGGAGGTGCCACAGCGCCTCCTGGTGATCACTTTACCAACTCGAAAATATTTTCCAGCAATTAAGATTGTTTGGACTAAAAAAAATAAAGGAGTGGGGGCCGGTGAATATTAATATAGAAAATCGCTAATATTTTGGGTTTGGCTTAACCGATTTCAACCAGCGAGGTGTCACCTTCAAGAGCTTATGTGCCTTTATAAAAAGCAATTTTAGGTGTCTGAACATAGTTTGTGTGTTAACCGCAAGAGGGCGTTTTCTGAAATTACTACCTAAATATCGATTTTACTCGAATTTTTAAATGGTACGGTTTTCACCATTTTAGTCTATATTCAATTGTTCATTTAATAAAGTAAACAGCCTTATAACTTTGCATTTGAAAATTTCGAGAAAAATTGATATTAAGGTAGTAACTTCAAAGGACGCCCTCTTGCGGTCAACACACAAACTATGTCCTGACACTTAAAATTGCTTTTTATAAAGGCACTTGAAAACGACACCTCGTTGGTTGAAATCGGTCAAGCCAAACCTGAAATATAAGCGATTTTCTATATTAATATTCACCTGCCCCCACTCATTTATTTGACATTTAACAAAAAAAAGATTCCAAACAAAAATGGTAGATTTTAGTCCAAGCAATCTTAAAATGTTTAATACCGCAGACATTTATTAGGCTAAAAATGACACAAACATTAATTTTGTAATTTGGAGGTACCACAGCGCCCTCTAGTGGTAACTTTACAAACTCGAAAATATTTTCCAGAAATTTTTTTTGGCCACTTTACTTAAGAAATTTTTTACCTCAAAGCTCTAGAGCTACTGGTTTATGAGATATGATCGGCCACCTCTCTTATTTGCTCACCCTGTACATTTTAAACTGTGTGCTTGCTTTTACAATGTTCTATTGATGCCGTATTATGTAATATTTGATGATTAATAAACACTTATATTCATATTCATATGATGATATCAATTTCGTGTACATACTGTTTAATGCCTGCACTTTATACAAAGCTTATCAAAATACACGGTCAGTTTAAATTTATTTCATTTAAAACGCAATAGACTGCTAACTCAGTTGAATACGACAAACTAATTTCATTCGAAATTAAAAGCAATCAAGAGGAATCCAAATATCACATTTTATGGATTAATTTAAAATAATTATGCAAGGTAAACACTAATGATTAATTTAATGAACATTCAAAGCACTGCAATTAATACTTGTTTCGAATAAATCAGATAACAAAGTGTTACAAAGCTCACAAAAAATCGTATGCAATTCGTACATTTCCATTTGCGACTAGATGAGGGTTGACAGAACCAGTGCCCATATTGATTTGCTTCGTACGCTTTGTCACAACATAACGAAGTTTTAATTGACGGTTTTGTATGTCAAATCATGTTGGCCGTTCCAATGTAGGTGATGTGCAGTTAGCACTTCGTAACATATCTTCCTAACTCTCTTGTGTAAATATCGATTACCAGACCAACTGAGAAAATTGTGCCAATTTTATTTTGCATGTTGAAGCAAAAATTCGCTTAGTCCTTTGTTGTATACAGCGTGATTTCTTATTATATTGGATTCAGTAGCTACCTGGATACACAATCTTATTCGTAGTGGGCATATTACATTAACCTATAAAACATGATTACGTGGTCTACATAGTCCAAGACCATATAAAAAAGCTGTTAAAATTATTGGAAGGTAGAACACATAGTTTTTGTAGCATAGCATAGTCATCAACAAAAATAATTAACAATGAATAGTTTGTGAGACTCTTGAGACATCAGATAAAGGTAACAGATGTCATGGAATAGAGGTATCTGAATCTGGAAACTACCTACATGTGGTAAAGAAATATGTACATAGATCACTCTTTCCGTCAGTTTATGCTTCGTGCTGTTTTATCAGCGATATAAGGCATTTTACTACACCTATATTTGAATACACATCGAAGCAATGGTATACTTTATAATCATTAAACATTAACGTTTATAAACAATCATATAATCTTGTCGCAGCAAAGTACGAGTAACACGGTTAAAGAACATAACAATAAAACAGAAAACATTTTTCTTAACCGACAAAAGTTTTTCAAATAACGTTTGTGCGTCAAAAGATATACGTATATTCGCTGCTTAAAATTCAGGATAATGTAAATTAAGCAGGTTCATGTCATCCAGCAAAAAATCAATATCCATCCCAGCTGAAGCATCGCTGAGACTGCCAGTTATTTTTAAACACCCTATTTGCATAATATTTTGACATCTGGATAATCGGCGCGGTCACGTCGCATCGCGTCGGTTTGATTAATGACGCCATTTACGTACGGCGTCGAACGTGAACGCAAATGGGACGCACAATAGAGCAGCGTGAGAACAATGGAGAAGTGTATTCCTGCCAGCGCCAGCAGCATTTTGTGCAGCAGGTGTTTGGTGCTTTGAAAAAGATAATGGGACGTCGAGAATCGAGCAAAAGGTTGCTAGGTTTCTGGGTTAGCTGAAGACATATGGAGATTATGAAATAAATCGATCTGTACAGAAAAATCAAAGTGGAATGGAGAACAAAATGTAAAGAATCCTCTCTTTTAAATGAGGGGATGACATCCTAGGTTTTGTTTTAGGCAACTATTACAAATATACATCGAAGTACGGGGTTTCTATAAATGATTAATGCATCCAGGGCACTTATGGAAATTATCAATTAAATCAGTTTGCCGCTTATCAGGAAGGTGAAGACACCAATTGCTTTGACGTATACTTGTCACTGTCGATTGTTCAATTATATGATATATTTTAATATGAGAAAACACGTGGGAGTTTGTATTTTCAACATATTCTGTAGTGTTTTGTACAATAATCAACTTTAAGGTTGCAGAAAGCTCACGTTTCGGAGCTGTGCGCTGACTCGGTTTCGTATAACTTTTAGGTTATGTATCGTATTTGTGACTTTGTGAGGTTGTGGCTGCAGTAAGCCTGTTAAATAATTGTACTATGATGGCCTGAAAGATGTATTTAACCTGCCGTATGGTAAAATTCACAAACTAAATGATATTAAGGTTAGCTACACTACACAAAGCTTCCACAGTACAAGGATGTAGACTGCAAGCGGTTACCACGAGCCTACTTTTCTAATAATTATTGTTATTATTACATTTGAAAGAAAAATAGAACTGTAAATTGTCGGAAAATCTTTATAAAGCCAACAGTTTCCTGACCATAACTTGCAACTGCAACCTTCAGTACTATCGTGCTCATTGATGTTCAGTGATCGCCGTGCATATTTTAGCTAGGCAGCAGTTATAAAAAGGCGGCATACAGAATTCAAAAATCAACGCTGCCCGCATTGCATTTATATAAACCCTGTACAATAGAAAGTCTAAGTCATTTTCGCTTATCTCGGACAAGCAGCATCACGGTTTTAAACGTTAAAGTGGTGCGCAAACTTGTTAATGGCGACGAGTAACCTAATAATTACTGATATCGCCTAGAAATCGGATTTGCGAGAAATGTCAGCAAGGTGGGCTCCTCGCTTACCGACAGACGTCCAGAGAGAATCTGTGAACCTGCACGAGGCTTTTGGCACAGTATCGGGCAAAGAAAGAGTAATTTTTAAATTTTTTTGTAATAGTCAAAGATCTTCTTGCCAAACTGCTTCGTCAATTTTTGCCGAATTTTTTAAAGGTTTTAAATTATATGGCTAAAAAAACTTGATAATAATGCGTTGCTTAATCAGTTACGGTACATCTTGCACTGTCGTGGCACTTATGACGACAAATCGATCAACGAAATCAAACGGGTGATCCCTTGCATTCCTTAAAATCGACTTAATGTCACTTAACGGTTTATAATTTTGGTAGCGCGAAAACAAATACTTAAGAATGAAAACTATCGGGAAATTTCCCATTATTTACGATACACGATGAGCAACCTGTAATCACATAAATAAATTGCATTCGCATCAAAAACACCACGATATTGCTAGTAACGAAAAGTTCTTGAGCGGTTTGGTAGAATAAGATATATGTTATTATGTTGCACCACAATATGTAGAACAAATTGCTTTGAAAAAAAAAACACAAGGCAAATTATCACTAATCATTGGTTCCGCTTCTTCAGTTCTGTGTATCCATACAGACGATTGGCACTTTTGTTGTTTGAACGGGTTCATATCTAGGCAAATAAAGTGAGTTTAAAAGTACATTTTACAGAGAATTTCTGTTTTGAAACAGACAATGGAATTACTGTGTTCGTAAGCATAAATTCGGAATAAAGAATTGTATCTGTTGGCACGAAAACTTTGTCTTGCATATATTCGAATCAGTTAAGTAAGTAAAACTTCTCCTGCAAAGGGTTAGTTCCGTAAATACTGCCTAATACAGGACCATCTGTTTTGGCAAGTCGCACCCCGTGACAGGTTTCGGTATTTTTTCAGTTCATCAGACAGAGAATACCTTTTAAGTATGGAAACATATAAACAGTATAAACTGAACATAAAGCACAAATGTGCATACTGCATAGTGCCATCGATATTGTTGCGGATCAGCGTTATCTGTGAACGGGAGTCGCACTAGGACACTGCAGGTAGTAATCCTAGCTACAGACAGATGACAGGAATGTCAAGACTTTTCAGAGAGTGCTATCAATCGCACCATCGCGAAGCGTCTGGAAATTGCGATGGGGTATAAATAGCCCGACGGAGAAAAGTGCCAGAGTTCTGAATTCGAATAGCGGTCATCGAGCAAGCGAAAGACTTAGTGAAACAGGTGTTTTCAGTACTGGTGTTTTAATGAAGTAGTAGTGTTAAAACAGTGGTGTACAGAACTAGTTGTGTTAAGACTTAGTATATTTGATACTAGTGTTTTAAATAAAAGGAGTTTAATCAGGAATCCGCAGAAATATGATGTTAGCAGTAGGATTGTGGATTTCTGGAGTGTTTTGTGATCAATCCACCAACTTGGATACACAACTACAACAGCTACAGCAACTTATGCCAGACATGAAAAAAGGACAAGACAGAATACAATTCAAACTTATGATAAGTAAGGGAGTAATTAAAACTAAACTTAGAACTAAAGAAGAAATTAAAACAAGTCAAAACCAAATAAAGGCATTCTAGATGCGACACCTTCTAGACGCTTCGCGAAGGTTCGATTGATAGCAATTCTCTGGAGTCTCGACATTCCTGCCATCTGTCTGTAGCTAGCATCACTACTTGCAGTGTCCTATTACACTGCATCTACAAGCCTGCGACTCCCGTCCACAGATAACGCCTATCCGCAACAATATGTTCTACTGCAAATTGGAAACACGCGCAAGTAACTACTAGACACCAACTGCAGGGACCTACATGGCTGTAAAAGACGGAGCCTTCCAATATGAGATAAGATAGTAAATAATGCCTAACAAAAGGCAGTTTGTTTTAGTTGGCCAGTCGGACCCCGTGCCCGGTTTCGCTGGTTTTTTAAGCTCATCAGTCGGAGGACACCGACTTGACAACCAACACAGACAGGCCACCTTGAGTACGGAGACGAACAAACAGTATAAACTGAACGTGTGTTTATAGAAAGACATTGCATTTTCTTCGCAGCCGATCAGTGAACATTGAATTTGCGTGGCAAGTGGGTTTTATTACTATTCACAGTGACGACCACGAGATGAGCATGAGTGTTAACGTTTTCATTGATAAATAAATAAATAAATATTGACGAAGAAATGCGATTAGTATTATCAAGCATTCGACCTGATATTCCTGAATTTGTAAAAGCCACCAAGCTCAGGTATCACACTAATTTGGTATGCATTTCACTTTCATTTTTGTTTAGCAAATTATGAATAATTTTTTCTTCGTGTTTTGTTTTATCATTCTTCTAATTGATAATGTAAAGTGTTCCACAAATATATCTTCCCGACTTAAAAAACGTTGGCAACCACCGTGTTAATTTATAATATATAATATTTTTATATAATAATATTATAATAATATAAGTCCAGTTCTAGATATCAGTACCAAATATAATTTTAATGTAGCTATATATATGGGTAGTCTAGCTAGTGAGAATGGTTGGCAAAACTAATACTAAAGTATTCTTCATGATTCCACATTATGCCATGCAAAACAAGCATTGTGCACCATCTTTATTCTTTTAGCATTTTCGTGATTCAAATATGGATCATAAATTCAGCTAGCATAGTTATAAGTTTGACATCACTAGAAATTTACGCGACGTAATTTTGGTACCTACATTTGTATCATACATGCTCAGTAAACCTTAACCTTAAGCTAACAGGCCCAATAATATTTAAAAAAACTTTGTCTTGACACCTGATTAGTTAAATTACTGAAATATATTTTTCGTCGCGATAAAATGCGATTTTAAAAAAGGCAGCAATATTTTCAACATTTGTTAGTAACAGAACGAATCTCGATTTTTCAAGACGTAAGGCAGCAAACTCCACCAACAGGAATTTTCAATATTAATTGAATATCAATAGCACTTCGTACATCAAATTACAAATTAAGAGTGACAATCGGCAATAAGAGAAGGCCAATGGAAAATTAGTTTTTCCTGCTAGGTCATAAACGACAATATCGGCTCTAGTTTGCATTATTATCCTTAGTGTCGCAGTTGCCCTTCAAGGTTGTTGCCACCCGTACACAACTAAATGCGGTTTCAACAAACGAGAACATAATAAATCCCTTTTAAGTAAATTAAAAACATGTTCATTACGTATTCGAAACGAATCGTGCCGACCGTATTCCAGACAATTTAAATACACTTACACAAACCGGGTAAATATTTAACAAAGCTCGTCTGCGATTGCGTTTCCACCTTATGAACTTTTTGCGAATGGTCGTGGAATAATGTTCCGTTTGTTTATGGATAGCCGTTTACATTATTTGTCTGTTTTATAATTGATTTCGCTTTTGTCCTCAACGCACAACAACTCGGGCTGTGACAGTATTAAAGCTCTTGGAATCCTTTTACAGTACTTAATTAATTCAGCAGTTGAGTTGCAGGCTTGCTGCGTAAGGCATCAATTAATTATGAAGCATGGTAATAAACAGTTCTCACTCTCATTTACCAATTAACAATTAGCACGCGCCAGTAAGAATTGCTAATACAATGTTTTACTTCAGAATAATACATTTACGATTCTCTTTTCTTTCAGCTATGATGACTTTGATACAGATTAGGTACATAACAATTGCTTGTAAATTTTTTATTGTGTTTTTCTAGCTAATATACCTTTTTATTCTATAAAATATATTTCAGAAAAATTTGGCGAACATCTTTAAAGTTAAAACCAATCACAGGTTTGGATCATTGAACTATTTATTTCGGTATTTTCTCTTTGTTATCTGATATTTCAGGTACATATACTTCAGAATTGCACCTAATCTACTGTAGATATATTTCTTAGGTTCTGCTGACAACTTGCATCAAAACTTGAAACACTAGTTTAGCGCAGCAACTTTCTGTTTTGCGTTCATAATGAAGTCGTTATGAAAAGTCCGTAAATAACTAACTGAACATCAAACAATCTTCAACTATTAACGTCGTAACTGTCAAATGACGGCATAACTACGTAACATTAAGAGAGGCGTTTACCTAGAGCGAAGCGGGTCATTTTAAGCACCTAACCGTTTTACATTGTACCGAGTTATTCGAAACTTTTTCGAACTGAAATTTCGACATGGCAATGTCAAAAGATGTAGCTACAACGTAGAGTTCGAGTTTTTTCTGAATTTGATACGTTAATGTAAATATTTGTTGTAATATTTTGCTTAAAATGCGTATTTCTGGTGAGCTATTTCTCGAAAACTAAGGCACATAAATGAAAAATTCGAACTCCACGTTGTAGCTACATTTTCCTTTGTAAACTAACAAAAACATGAGCACGATAAATGAGTAAAAACATTCAAAAAATCCAAAACCGCAAACCCTTTCGCACGAGTCCGTCACGAGAGCGGAATGCGAATGCCCATCCCCAACAGGTCCGTCGCATGGTATCTAGTGAACAGTGAGGGTAAGATACAAACCTGCTAATTTCTGGAKATACTTACCGATTTGCGAACAATGGATGCATTAAGATGAAATCGCATATTTACTTATGTGATGAGAGACTAGTTGAAATTCCATCTAAAGATGAACTTTGTGAGATACAACTTATTAAACATAAAAAACCGTTTGCGAGTTGCCAGATAAAGGTCATAGCTGCCGCCCCGAAGATTTAAGAATTGGAAGATAATCAATGGTTGTACTGCGAGCCCGAACATGAAATAGGTGAACTTCGATATCCCAATGTTATCCGAAGAGCAGAATTCCACGGAACCTACCACATCAAGCTACCCGTGAATTGCAGCCTAAAAATTGGGGATAAAGAACTAGTCCACGAAGAAACTAAGCCAACTACAACGGACACCGTCCCCAACATCGAACTACCCCAGGTCGCCTTCAGCACATCCACGAAGCCGATCCAACTCGAGCTACACCAAGTAGCACTAGACGACTTGCCCCAATTACAGACTCGTCTACAAGCAGCCTTGTGATTCATCAAATTAACCTGTGGAAAATATTAATGTACTTAATCATTTTTATTCTGTTAACCATAGGTATATGGAAAACAACCCGGCAACGCTTTAGTCACCCGGAAGAGACACTTGGTGGAAAACCAGCCGTGCCGCTTGAATAAATTCATAATCATTAGTTAGCACGCTATTAATAGATATGTAGAGTTGCAATTTAGATAGGCTGTGCTTTGTTAGAAATGTTATAAGTAGGTCCGCGGATGGAAACTGTCAAGATTTTTTGCGTCGAAGCTCTGTCCGAGAGCATATCGAGGAAGTAGACGTAGAACTCCTTCATGTTATAGTTTCCGTGTGAAAATAAAGTTTTTTAAAAACCAATTGTTTTCGTGCGGGAACGTAACTAGTAATGAGCTGATTAGCTGTCAGTGACTGACAGAGCCAATAAATAAATAAAGTTATAGTAAGTAACCTTAAATGAACTACAACTCCAAAAATTGATTTAAATCCAAGCTTGTACAGCAACAGCTGCTTACCAGAATATTTCCTGATACCATCTGAATCCTATTTTCAAATTGAAATTATTGTATTCCCCCGTTCACGCCACACTTGATACTTACTTGGTATTTAGGTCATCTAATAACTCAGTATCACTAATGATGATTGCCATTACTTCTAAACTATAAAGCACTTCTGTTATTGTATTAAAAAACTTTATTTATATTTTAGTTTCACACATTTCCTTATGTAGAAAACGTAAAAATGTAAAAAATAGGATAAAAAAAACCTTTTTGTAGATATATTCTTGTAACATATGATTTTTCATTTTTTACACTGTTCTCGATTCTTGCGAACTGTTTCAACTGAAATCGTATCCGTATGTCATATTCCGTGTTACTACGCCACTACAATTTGTCGTCAAAAATTTGAACATTTGCAAATGACATATTTTTATAGTCGTATACAATTGTAATATATTTCATGTAACCAGATAAATTACAGAAATCATACCTAGACGAAGTGGGTGTTTCAACAAGTCTTGGTAAACCTATTTCCTTGTTCTGTCTAAGCCCTCCTTGTTACAGTTTACTCTCCGGCATACTTAATAATAATGCACCTTTTACGTTAACACGCATGTCTGAAGACGACATACGAACACATAATTTTTTAGATCTAGGCTGAAAATGTATAACAGTTTATGTATAATGCTTAGCGCAGCCATACGTTCCCTATATTTTTAATTTTGGATAAGATATTATCATATATCTTCTGAAACTGATAATACATTTCAGATATAACTGCGATGTCAGCGTATCTTTATTTTCATATACTCAAACAAAGAAGCTTTTTTTCTTTGACACAAAACCATATTAATATACCTAGTAATAAAATACTTGTCTGTCATTATGATGTTAATACCACGTTACTACCATGATTCATGACAGGGGTCATACTGCATTTGCGCCAGTTATTATAGAACCATTAGATCTACCTTGGTTTTGTTCTGTATCTACTGCTACTATTCTTATCAAATCACTTCCACACTAGGCTCCTAGGGTAGAAAACATGAAGTTTGCTGTAGTATTTAGACCAAATAAATCAAGAGGGTCGAGTTCAGTCAACACGCACAATGAAATCGGAGCTGATGTTTACCGTCTGGAACTAAGTCTACACTGGATACTAAATAAGAACTGTAAACAACTAGTTTGCAGCTTTTTCTAGATAATGCGATAGAGTACGCTTTGTCTAGGGCTACCTACATATTTTCCACAACCAACAGGATAAAGGGAAGCTGAACAATAGGTTAAATAAAAAGATAGCTATAACATTTCGCAAGGCGAAAGCATCCGTGAGATAAAGTAGATGATGCAAGGTGTAAGTTATGACAATGAGTGCATTATCTAAAAGAAAAGCGGGTTTGTTAGTTGACACTAAACATATATGTATACCGTTATACGTGGAAAGGATGCTKTGGTAGTTCCGCTTCATCGAACTGCATTGWTTCGAACATCATTTTCTTTTAATATTGCTAAAATTATGAATAGTATAGAGCAAGAAGTAAAGTCCTTACGTACTCAACTGTTTTTCATTTCTCTATTATTGTTTATTTCTATTTAAAAAATTCTTTTACTTTGAAGCCTCTTTTAGTTTTTTGTTTTGTAATTTTGTATGTATCTAATTTGATTCTCACCTTATACTCATGCTTATATAATTTCATTAACATTGGTTTACCATGGTTTATTTTAGTTACAGTTGTTATACTATAGTATATATGTTATTTTATGTATAATTATACGGAATTATTATGCATGGTTGCGGTTTCAATTTAATTTAATTGATTAATGTGAATGGCTATTTGTGCATTCTACGTGGGCCGCGAAAGCCTTAGAAGACTAAATTAAAAATACTTTAAAGCGTAATTAAACCCGCGATTTATCATCAATCCATAAAATTAATTTGATTTTGTTAAGAGTTTATATTCGGTGTACACTTCCTCCGCTAATTCTGCGCATTAGGTACTGATGTTGCTTTGTAGTCAAAAAACCACTTATCATCTGTTTGAAAAAACAGTAGATACTCATTTTTCCTATGGGTATTTTTCGTTTAAGCTACAGTCAACTACGCTGAAGTAATCAAATACTTTGTAAATACAAAACAATTTACAATTATTTGAAGTATTTTATAGAATGTCCCAAAATAGTAAATCCAGTTCATTAACTATTAAAATATAGAATTTTTATAAATAATAACCTCAAATATTTATTATCCTAAAATAATCTCGGAAAGTGCACGAACCGTATCCAACATCTTCAAATTTACATTCGAGTTGACTTATATTTAAAAAAATCTCGTACAACAAACGCTTCGCTGAAATCTTTTATTTATAACCACCTGGGGAAACCTCCGTAGCCAGTACATCCAAGTCCAGGTTTATTTGATGCACGGCTGTTTTACTGGTAATGTAAATATGGTAATGCCTTCCGGCGCTGGCCATATTTCATCGCCGCGTTAACGTAATGACCCGAGAGGCAGAACGTCCAGGGGAAGTTTTATTTCACGGGCAACCTGACTGTCCAAGCTTTTTAGGGCGCACATGTCGAGAAAACACCAGAACACCAAAAATAAAAACGAGAACTTTACATAAACTGTTAATCCGATAAAAGTATTAGTCTAGGGTAGCATTGTTAATGGTGAACATTGCTATTAGAGTTTTCCTCTCAGATTTTGTATCACGTGATGAACTACATCCCTTGACGTAGGATCAATAAACTTTCAAGTCATATCAAGCAATTTTAGTTTTTCATCAAATATTATATCGCAAATATGTACGTCGGAATTAACCAAACGTTTTTATAAAAAGAGGGATCAAAATTGCTAAATTGCAATGCATTTAGGTACCTGTACAAAAATGAAACTGTGTCAGTATTTAGTTAACCTGGGAAGCATCAAGTAAGAAAGCCTAAATTTGGTTGCTATGATGTTAAAGAATTTAGAAGAATAAACTGATCCATCTCGAGCTGGAGTGAGATGCTAAACATCCAGGAAGGGAAATAGAACACTCGCTGAAATTAGACTGAGAATTTGTCTTCCTCCTTGGATAATTAGGTAAACTGACAAATTTTATGATTAAAAAATTTATGGGGGAGAAAACTGTTCGTTATATTAGGTTATTGATTTTGAAACTACTGTATGGCAAAACAGTCTCTGTTAGGCTACTTATTAAAAGCTGAGTTGCGGAAGACCAATAAGTTGTGTATAACCACTTATGGAACCATTTATTGTGTCGATGTAAACATTTTACAAAAAGAACAACTTGCGCTCAAATGTATTGTAGAAACGTATATTTTATGTGTACGTGTGCTTCCCATCTTTCACCACTATGTGGACAAGGGGAAGCTATCGGACAAAGCGATTCGGATAATCTTAAAGAACTCTTAATGAAGATTCCTGATTTCTGGGTCGGCTTATTACAAAAACGAAACGTGGATCCACCATTACGATGCAATTACCAAAAAGCAATCCAAACAGTAAAGGCGTTGTGGATTTCCATAACCCAAAAAATCAGTATTAAAAAATCGGCTGGTATTAATATTTTAAACACTACAAAATTTTAATTTAGTTAATTAAGAAATTAAAAAGCTTCAGAAAACTTGTCAAAGAATATCTTTTTGCAAGGCAACGCTTGCTGACAAACTGTTGGTGTACTGCGAAAAATAATTAAATTGATTTCAATTTGGTTACCAACTAGCTCCATTCTCCACGTTTAACGTGGTGGATTCATCATTTACTTTCCAAACTTTCCATGCAGGTGAAGAGCGGTTTGCACACCAAAACGATAAAAAACGTTAAAGTATATAGAATTACTTGTTCATAACGTACCATTAAATCTTGAAGAAAATTGTGTCGAATGAATAATATTTTGCTTAGAAAATTGTGGCGTCTTATATGATTCAATAGTTTCAATATTTTACAGTGACTGCTGATTGGTATTTCAAAATCAGCTTATGAAATGAACCAATCTATCGGAGTTTGGAACTAAGTGCTATTGGTCTCCGTTTGTCAAAGACAAAATGGTGACGAGTTTAAGAAATTGATTAATTTTAGCGCTAATGTCGACAAAAAGAAAAATAAGTTTACTTCATACTCAGAGAATCAAATATAAATCAAAAGTAGGAGACTATTTGGAAAGCTTAAAACGACTACTGAAGAATAAAGTTTCCAGGCATTGTCAGCTAATAAATAATTACAATTCCTGCCTACATGTCAATATTATATGTTACCGCTAAAGTGCATAAATAAGTTATTTTGCAGATTATCTAGTAGGTAATGTGCAGATTAACTAAAGTGTTCCGTTAGTATCGAAAACCGTTTCATTTCTCAGATTATCCAGGTAATATGTGAATTACCTAGATTATCTACACATTACCTACTAGGTACCCGTGAAAATAATATCCGCTGGATAAACAAGAACGTTATTGCTTGATATCTAAAGAATCAAATTAATACAATCAAACTATGAACAAGTCAGTTAAAAACTATAATACAAAGAATGAAACGTTAATATGCATGAGTGTGTTATTCTGTCTGCACCGCAACCAACTGCTTTCCTAATGGAAGTGACCTGTAGTCTGACAAGTTAGCGTGCACCTACATACATCAAGTAGTTTCCTAGTGTCAGTGTAATGCTGACAGATAGCGTTGCCTTCTAAATTTCATTTACATCATACCGGGCCTTTGGTGTATAGGCAAAACCAGTCCTATGCCATGCTGTCTGCACTAGACCTAAACTGCACTAATGAGCTGTAATGAGAGCCAAGTTGGTTGCGGTGCAGACAGCATGCATAGACATGCATGTAATGTATGTCGGTTCTTACCCGCTTGCAGGTGCATGCCGACTTGTCCGGCTACAAGTCACTTCCTTTAGGCAGTAGTTCTCATAATGACAGCTAGGTGGTTTTGTCATCGTGTCAGTGTAATGCTACAGGTGGCATTGCCATCTAAATTTCTACTTACAGAACCAAATGGTTTAAAATATATTATTGCAATTAAGGAACATAACATTATTTAGTATGATTGAAACACACTACTATTCTCATCATTTTTTAACACTCTTCAAAATTTGCACAGTGCTTGTTTCAAGATTTTATGATATTTCAGTTAAAAAAATTAAAATTAAAATAATAAGTTAGAGTAGCACGACCACAAAATCAAATGTAAAAGTAACTACTTTATAACAAATTATAGACGTTGCTTCATATCGAAAAAGATAAGCATTTCGACATTTTAACACCTATTTCATTCATTTCATTAAATACAAAACGTTGTACAAAAACAAGACAGTTTTGCTTCGAGTAAATGTGTAAAGCGCTCCTGGCCCTTAATTACGTAATATTGCAAATCCATGGAGTTTAAACTTTAGTAAGTATCTAGTTCTGCTAAATAAATAATATAGGTATGGGTACAGCTATAGCAAATCGGCTTTGCAAACAGAAAAAGACACTTAGCAGACAACTGTCACCCAGAGACCAGCTGGCAATTATCCGATAATAGTAATTAACAGTTATCAAGTTGGAATTAACGATTGTTAATTGAAAATTTCAGGTATTTTTTCTCTTTTTATCATTTGAACAGCTTAAATTTTTGTTAATGTTAAATTCAACTCAATTCACTCAATTGAATAACATGTCAAAGTCACATTTCGTTCTTTTAAGTACTTTTACCAAAGTTCATAAATATACTAGTTTAAAATTCAATGAAACGTCTTTCCGGACCGGACAGTTTGTTCGCAATACTTTCTGTTTACTGCGAAACTAGTTGCATACGTTTTAAAAGTTTTAAACTGACGTTCTAGTTCAAAACCGCTGACGTGTCTAGAACCAGTAAATAAACATCAGCTCGTTTCACGGGGAATTTATTCAAAGCGGCGCTAGCAGTCGCATCCGGTTTGATGCTCATGGAGACGAAATCAAACTCTCCCAACGGGCCCCAGGTGATGCATTGTGAAAGTTTACCGGAAACAAGACAAACTTGGGAAGTTGTGCAAGTCTCCCCGGCATGAGACTTCACGTGCTTCGAAGAAGTCGCCTGCCAATAAATTGTTGCACGTAAATGTCGGAACAACTATGCAGAATAACTTTTTAATGATCCGAAAATTCCGCAGTTGCATCCATCAAGGAACCAAACTCTGGTCGAGGTAGCAACGAAGGAAAATTGAGGCTGAAATTTTAGATTAGCTATCACGGTAAAGATTTAGAATCCTTCATTACTAAGCTTTTATTTTTCTAGTATAGGCATGTAGGTAATTAATGCAAATCCGCATGGTTTTTACTATTGCAGAATAGTAATATATAATAATAATAATACTAACTTGTACTAAAACTAGTTCTGGCTGGGGTACTCGTATATATGCTGTCCACCCTGACCTCTACCGTTTGATAGAGTCCGTCATTATACACTACTTGCTAAATTCGAGAGCGTTGGTGTGCACGATAATCTTTTGGCCTATTTTACGTCGTACATTTCTGACAAATCTCAGTTAGTTAGGATTAATAATTCTACTTCTCGGCTGTGACTCTTACTTCGGGTGTTGTCGCAGTAAGATCCATTTCTACATTTTATTTATTATATTAATAATAAATGTATTAGGTATTCAAACTGCTTGCTGTATGCAGATAATTTAAAAATAATTATACCTATCTTCTTGTGAGTATTCTCAACTCAATAAGCTGTTTTCCGTAAATAATTTAGGTGCATGTTTACTCCAAATTAAGTTTTGAAACACATATACATAGGTATATATAATATTATCGGCAAATCTCTCTTAGCTAAAGCTCAGGTTTTAAATGGTATGTAGCACACGTAGAAAATTTACGAATTACGATTTTAACAGCAATCTATACCTTAATTTTACACGAATCTTCTTTATAGTCGTTAATTTTGAGATGGAGAATGACTTTATTCTTAATAATTGCTACAATCGCTTGCTTACCTTTCCACGGTACCAACTATAGAACCAGCCTCTCTTGTGGTAATGTAGAGGGAATACACGTTAATTTTCAAATTATCTTCCTTTTTAGATTCGGAGGCTTGATGTGTCCGTTTTTTACTAACGTATTTGTTGCTCTGTATAACCTTTATGTTTGTATTACTGCCATTTTTAGGGATAAGTAAAGTAAATTCCCATTGGAGTGTGTGGGTATTAGGTATAACTTTTAGTATGTTGTTAAGAAATCCGGGTTCGATACATTCTGTACTTCTGATTTAACCGCTTTATTTACGCACAAATACCGAAATACACTAAAATTCAAATACCACTAGTTAATTACTATTTAAAAGTTGAAAAAAACCTTTATCAAACATCATCACTGGTTTGGAAGCTTTCCCGGACCACGTAGATTGAAATCTAGACACCGTTTCCTTCGAGACCCGCTGGATGAATCACCTACCAACTACCATGTCAGTAAACCCGCCTGATGACGGAAAATGCTAAATCGCATCCGAACTGTGGTTGCCCCAGTAAAAGCCAACTTAATCAAATGGGGTATATCCAAACAAAATGACTGTGGTGCGGTGCAAGCCATGGAACAACTCCTGATGCGCCCAAACTTGGCCCAAACTCTCCCACACGGTGCCCCCTCAGCAAGCATTGGACGTGGCTCATTACTGGACCGAGAAACTTATTCCGGACACAAAAAAGTAAACTATTAACTCACCTCTTTTCAAATCATACTGACGAATACCCTAGAGTCATCTCCCTGTCTAGCGTAGAACCTTCGGGAACATACGAGAACAAAAAGCCTACTGGCAATCGCTCAAACGTCAGTTTGGTTTTAATCTACAGGCGCTGATGTGGGAGTCATAACACTAACCCTTCTTTAGAAACTGATCGTCCCGATGAGCTAGAGTCTTCAGGATTTCCATGGTAGTCACTCAACCAATTCAGATGACCTTGGGCTGCGTTGGATCCTATAAAATATGTCGTCAATTATTTTCAATACTCAGTAAGGCTGTTCCCAGGATAGTGGCAACTGAGGGGGAAACCCTTTCTTTCTTGGTGGGTTTTAGAACCACACCAGGGGGAATCCTTCGTTAAACAGGCTCTGCGGTTATAACGGGCTTTCATGAGGTCACTATCAATGTTTATTCGCAGCCTTGCTCTCTCGCAGGCCCTCGACATAACTGGTTACATCCCCTTCCAAAATACCAGGTGGCACTTAACCCCGTTCCACAAAACTACTATGTATGCCAACAAAAACAAAGAAATGTGCTTGTCCAAAACAGTTTGTTACAGATCCGCAACCTCTATGAGAAAAATATTACGGGAAATTGTACTTTAAAGGAGGAGGTTGACTTTTGAAGAGGCAAAAAGCCAGAACATAGATGACTTTTGAAGGCACAGAAGCTACAAAATATATGACTTTTGAAGGGGCAAAAAGGCAGAACATAGACGGCTTTTTAGGGAAAAAGGCAGAACATGTATAGGTATCACAACTATCTTCATAGTCTGTTCTTTTCAGTTAAAGGTATTATCGTGTTTGTGTATTTCGATGGCTTCTAGATGTAGCCGCTTGTAGTAGGGCTTGGTGGTACTAAGCTTCTCAGCTTCATCGAACTTTATGTTGTGTCCCTGTTGTACTGTGTGCTCAGCGACTGCCGATCTCTTAGAAAGTCCGAGACGACAATGTCTCTCGTGCTCCTTTATTCTGGTGTTAGCGCTCCTTTTCGTGGTTCGTTGTATACTTGTCCGCAATTACATGGTATGCGATAAACTGCACCGGATGGCAAGCAGTTCCGTTTATCTTCGACAGAAGTGGACATACTCTGTAGTTCTCTAGTGGTCTGGTAAACCGTTGAGAAGTAGTCTTGAGTATCTTCCCGATGTGATCCGCGACGTTTTTGATGTAGGGCCAGAAAGCCTTCCCCGTGAGTGTCGGTTCATCTTGTGTGGTGATACTGTGATGTCGACGAGGTCGCATGACCCGTTTTATTTCCTTACTGGTGTGTCCGTTTGATCGTAGAGCTGGATGTAGATGGTTCGGTTCCTCTTGTAGATGTTCGTGTTCATTGATCCGCTTTGCGCGTTCAACGAAGGTCTTGATAATGGATTGGATGGTAATTCGAAGTCTTGTCGAGATAGCGATCCGTGTGCGTAGGTTTCTCGGTACCTGATGGCCTAGTTCCTCATTTTTGCGTCTAGTGACCAGAACGTCGAGAAAGGCGAGTTGTCCTTCACATTCTTTCGCCAAGGTGAATTGGATGCTTGCATGGATGTCTGCTGTTTACTACAACCATTCTTCAGTTTGTTCCATGATAACGCTGCAAAGTGCACGAACCGGTAGATACCGATTCGTGCACTTTGCAGCGTTGCATTCTCCGCACGGACGTTTCAGTGTTGTTATGAAACCTACCAGGACGATGTTAAAATTTAACCGTAGTAGCCAGAATAAAATAATATGCTCAGATTTCAAGAGAAATTCTGGCCCGTACGGGTACTTATAAAATTAGTCTACGGATTTAACTATAGCCAACAGTTTTTTCCCTGTTACGCAGTAGTTTCACTCATATTTGATTAAGACTTTAATATCGTATTATATTACTTTTTGTTCGCAGTCTTGTAGCATTTTTATTAGCTGTTGTAGGTGTACATATGTACGTCCATGTTGATAGATTTGCTTCTCATTACTGGCATATACCTTTACTCCTGTCTGACAACTTGACTTTGAAACTTCTGACTGTCAGAACTTCCTATGCCTTCGAATTCTTAAGTAGAATAAAACCTTCTAAAATTTTCCAAATACTCTCTGTCCGGGTAACAAAACACTCCACAAATCCTAAATCCCTCTTCTGACACTAAATCAGGCCGACGAATTCCTAAAATTATTTCTGCGTCTAGCGTAGAACCTTCGAACAAAACAAAAGCCTTTTGGCAATTGCCTAATCCACAGGCGCTGGTTTCCCACATCTAACTAATATTTTACCTCTACAATTTATTTTTATTAATCAATTAATTAATTACTATTTAAAATTCTTTGTCATAAGTATTAACGGCAGGTGATATGTAGTCTTACCGACTCGTTAAAAAAAATCAGTCTGTCAAAAACTGTAAATGGGAGTAAGTGTGTAGTTCGTAGACGCTGTAAGTGGGAACGTATAATGGGTGTGTGAGGAAAATAAAATAACAGATTGCGCACCCATTGGTGTGGTCTATGCCTAATTTATCTGCTAGGAAAAGTTAGTATTAATGTTTTTCAACGGTTAAATTCAGGATAAACGTGGTATTTTAATAAAAAGTAACAACATAAATATTTGTAATTTCTAGAAGAGTTGAGAAGTAAAATCCTCCAACCTAATTCTACGACTAAACAATAAAAAAAATAGATAATTAAAAACAGGTAGCTTATTGTATTTGTACAATACACGCAGCAACTGACATTCAGCATGTTACGTCCCGAGCTCAAATTTGGCATATTAACAGTCTTGGAATAATGTAGACATACCAGATAGCATATCTACGAGCCCCAAAACGTAGTTTTCTTGTAATTTGCATACAAATGATTAGAACAAAGGATCCGTTCGCGGAGACGGCATTCTTGTATAAACTAGCCTGCTTCGTGGGGCCTGTTCATTTTGTACCAATTTAGTCATACCCTACAACGCAGCCCTCCTGTTATTTGATTATTCCTTCACATATGCCGCAAGCTGTTGCAAGACGTCGCGTATAATAAAGATATTCCGGTAGAGACGTAGTTTTGTCACAGCATATAAATTGCATCATACAAACAATTTCATAGCAACACACTACCCTATGTTTAGTTTACGACTATGTTTTTATTCTGCATGTGATTTAAATATTGATAAATGCAACCCAGAGGTTGATGATCCGCTACTTTGCATGTGCAAGCAGTATTTATGTAACTTACGTATGAATCGAAAAAAGTATTTTACTCGGAGAAAGAGAGACCTTTTATTTTTTAAGTAACTTTTCTTGTCTGCACGGGAGTGATTGGAGATTCTAATGTAATATTAAATATGAAAGTTTACGTGTGCGCATCCACYGTTTTGGACTAGCACGTGCGATTGAAAATGAATCMTTTAAAGGTAATACTTTTTTCTTAAAATTCGAAATGGCACCATAGTCGCTACTAACACTAAAATTTTAARTAGAAAATAGGGTTATGTTAYATTTCATTTAGAAGCYACTTTCACCTTACTAAATTAAATGATACAATCCGTTTTAAAGCTGCAWGAGTTTCAAATATGACACTAAAGCATTWTTAGAYTAAAATCCTCATAATTCTAAAGTGCATTCATTGTTCGATTTCAATTTACGAAACCTGATTAGGTAGCTAATGAAAGTGGCCGTCAACTGAAGTGCAACAGGATTCTTGATGTTAAAAATTTTTGAGTTGATGACTTTAAAAGCAAATCGTCAAGATAGCCATAACTTTAGTATTTGACAATGATGTTATGATATCTTTCACATAATAATAAACTATCACAAAAGAGAAATTTCTGGTGTTAACAGAAACGTCCGGTGTTAATTTGTTTCCAAGTTATTGGCGCTATCTTTTTTATGTCAAACTAGTTGGGTTTTTGACTAGTAACATAGTCTTTAAAAAGTGCTTATCTATAATGCACCACAAGAAGGGTCAGTTTTCAGCTACTGCCGTGGTTGTTGATAAGTACTTAACGATCATACTGTCAGCTTTCTCAGAAATTTTTTTTAAGAGTCAAACTGTGCTGACACTTGTCCATAAATTGTACAGCGGGTTCGGATATAGCGATTGGTGATGCTGGCCTGGAGAATCAACTTGTGTCATCAGAATTCTACCCATTACAGAGCCGAAGGAGTACGAAACGAAACTTGCCGATTGTTAACCAGAATATAGCTACCGATAAACAACATCAGTAGGTCAGAATAGCGAGCACCTCTAAACATAGTTGTCATCAAAAAAGACGAGATAAACACAACCGTCAACTGACTGAGTACATTAAAGAAGATACTTAATCCAGAATACTATAAGAAATTAATCAGACATCCGACAACAAAAGTCGAAAAACAGTTGAGGAAGGCAATAAAAACTTCTCTGGTCCCAGAGGAAGACTAGACTACCACTTTTGTTTGAGTTTTGACGTTAATAATAATAATAATAATAATAATAATAATAATAATAATAATAATAATAATAATAATAATGATGATGATGATGATGATGATAATAATAATAATAATACCATTTATTAGAACCCAACAGACCGTAAACTAAGTGGGTACAGAAAAGGAAATACATGTAAGTATAGCGTAAATATAACAAAAGAACATAAACACAATAATAGACGCGCATACAAAGACATTATCAACACAATGAGAACAACATATCATGTATGCAATGCGACATATACAAGTATAAGCACTACAAGTGCTTACAAATAGATATAGCACATTTTTTAATAAATAACTTAACATTACCAACATATCGGAAAATATCAACCAAAGAGGAAATGGAGTTGTATGTTCGGATTGCACTGTTTATAGGTGAATTCTAGAAATGATTAGTTCTAGCATATTTAGTACTAAAAGTGATTGAGTTCCTGGAGTTTAGGCGTGGAACATGAACAAGTTTAAACAAAAATCTTAAAGCAGCCAAGGTTCTTTGCAGATTAAATTCCAACAGTAATTGTTCTGAAGGAATTTTTTTCTGGATATTGTTGGTATCTTATGTAATAAGCATATCTACAAACCGTACGGTGAATACGCTCGATCATTAGAATATGACAGTCATAGAACGGACTGCACGCTGCAGAACAATACTCTAGCTTTGATCTTACTAAAGAAAAATACAGAGCCAAAATGGCATCCGTGTTGTTAAATTCTCTGGTATTTCTAAAAATAAAACCCAGCATTTTGGCGGAGTGCGTATACATGTACTGGTAATGCTGCCTGAATGTAAGCTGGCTATCCACAATAACACCTAAATCCTTAATTTGCATAACTTTGCCAACCACTGTCCCGTTTATATAATAATTATGTTCAATCCTATTCATCTTCCTACTGAAGGTGATGGAGTTACATTTATCAATATTAATTTTCAGTTTGTTTTTAACACACCAACACCAAAACTTATCTAAATCTTGATGCAGTGCGTAACAGTCGCCGATAGAAGTAATGCTTTTGGCAATCTTCAGATCGTCAGCATATACATATGTATGTCGAACAATCAAACAAAGACAGAGCATCATTGAAATAAATTAAGAAAAGTATAGGCCCTAGATTAGAGCCTTGAGTTACACCACTACAAGCCGCATACGTATTTGAACGATAACCTCGGTATATAAATAACCAATCTGGGGTTAATTCAGCAACGATTTGTTTGAAAAGGATTCTCTGGACACTTAGGCCCAGTTGCACAGACATGGATCAATTTTGATCCGGGTTTAATCCGCAGTCGTTGCTACAGTAACACCAATCAGAACATTGGATTTAAAGCGTTGCTAGGCAACGACCGCGGATTAAACCCGGATTAACTTTGATCCATGTTTGTGCAACCGTCCCTTAATGGAACTTGTCAGGCTTTATCTCATAGCAACCACCGCAAAATTTTGAACTTTTTTTGCTAAGCTTTTCGTATTTAGCATGTTGTTCCATGCTTTTCTTGAGATTTCTTTAATGTTTTGCCACGTATTAATCAAGCTGTATTTGTTATAAAACGCATTGTCAGAATTACAGAAAAGAAAATTTAGAACGTTAAGAAAGGGAATTAAATCAAGAAGAAGCGGAAAAATTCCGCTAAGTGCAATAGTAGCTCTTTTTGTAGCAATTATTATCACGCTCCGCAATAATTCTGGTACAAATTTAATTTCTCCTTTTCGCATTATTCTCGAAACAAGTTAAATTCATCACCTACGTATTGCGGGAAAGCAGTGCTCTCCAGAATTTAATATAACCCCCGGAAATTGGGATTTTCTTAGAAGCACCTCATAATTTTTATTTCTATCTCCGAATTACAGCCGCTCCTTTGCGCTCTCTTGATTACCGTCCATTCAGGTACAACTKTTTTCTCTCGCCCGGAATCAGCTGAAGTCTTGGAGTCAGCTGCCGCTATTCAGACAAAATCTTCTCTGAATTTTTAATCAACAGAAGCCAATTATGACGTTCACGTGTCTTGTAATTAGTAGCCGGTGAGGCAAAAATGCGAAAAGTCCGCAAAAAGCTTTTGCGAATTGATTAAAACTACCTTATTAAATGGGAAACTATTAATTAGGCCTAGTTAACCTTAACGGTTCTCTAGCCTGCTTGGATTTTCCTGGATACACTTACTTCTGACCTATGAATGACGACTCGACTTCGAGAATCTCCTTATTTGAACAAATAGTGAAAATAACTTTTTGTATTCAATTTTACTTCCACATCCAACGGATGGAAAGTATTGTATCGCGTAAAAAATTTTCAATAATTTTTATTTGCTCCATCGCTCAAAAATGGTCGAAAACATCCAAAAACAAAAAAATTCTTGACTGTGTGTGTGTCGGTCTGTGTGTGGACGCGATAACTTTCGAAAGATGTAACATATATAACTTGAAATTTGGCATACATATAAATCTCAACTACCCAAAGCGACCTATTGTTTTTGGGGTAAGTAAGATATAGGGAAAGGGGGTGAAATTGGGGGATAACTACCCCTTTTGCACATTTTTATTTTTTCCTTTTGGTATGTGATTAGTAATATAATAATATTATTCATCCCTATAAATTTTCGGTGCAGCAAACGGTTTAGAAGATATTAGCAAAAACCGTCACTTAAAAAACCTGTTTTTCCTAAATATCTCTGAAAATACTTAATATATTCAAAAAGTGAAAATACCATGAGATAGGAAKTGAAATTTCCCACAAAAAGTGTTTAAAATTTCTTTTACAAAAAATTGGCATTTTTAATAATTTTCAAAAAACTGGATTTTGGACCGTGCCGCAATTTTTTTAATTTTTCTATTATATAGAAAATTAAATTTCTGATCGACAAGCACTCTTGCAATTTTGTTAAGTTAATAATTTTCGAGTTATTTACAAAAAAAGATTATAAAAATTTATGGATTTTTGCTATTACGAGAACCATTTGTTGTTCCAAAAATGTGTAGAGACAAAAAATGCTCAAAACCTCATTATTCATCGTATAATATAAGAAATAAAGGCGTGAACCTCATTTTGACAATTTGATGTAGAAGTATTGATTAAATTTGCAACGCTTTTTTTTGTCTGTGAACTGCAATTAAACTTATGTATATGAATACGTTTTATGAATGCAACTGTAGGAATGTTTATTAACTTTTCTAGTCCCATAAAGTGTAGTGTGTATTTGTTGTTCGCTTTTTAAAGGAGCGTCAGCAAAATGAGATTATACTTATTTTTGGAAAATTAAACAGAACATAATATTTGTAAATGACAATGACCGAAAAATGAAGGGAATTATCAATAACACAATTCGAATTTATAAATGATTAAAAAATGTTGTATATACTATTAGTAGTGTATCAGAGTTAGAAACGTAAAATTTAAAATTTAATTTCTGCTTTCCAAAATGTTCTACAAATGAAAACAAGAATCTCTTAGTGAAAATTTCAGAACAGTACTGCAGTATTTTGTATGTATTTTTGTAATAGTTTTTTTCATGTAATAAATGGTTGGTAATGCACGAGCCTTGACAGACTAAGTACCTACTTACCCTAATTACCTAAGCATTTCTATACCATATATTGCAATGAAGTCCTGGTTCCAGGTAGATCTTTTTTATCGCTTAGAAGTACTTACCTATAACAATAACAAAATAAATTAGATTGCACATTTAGTTATCATTACAAATTATAATCGCAATATGACTTAACGTTTATAGTTTTGTTCCCACTCAAGAAACATCCGCAAGTCAAGAGCCATAATAAATATACATATTTCTGARATCWTTACGGATCAAAAAATCCTAATCAACATATGAACCTTTTCGTAGAAATGAACAAATTAATTATCTACTGGAACTGTCACAGCTAATGAACTGCTAAAATGATAATAAAATTACTTATGCCAGCTGTTTTTTTTTGTTTTTATTTCGTCACCTCTGGGTGGTAATGTGCTAGTACCTCGCTAGTAATTCGGAATCTTTGATTAAACAAAAATGAGTTTGAAATCAAGAATAGATACTCTGACATTCTATTTAAAAATAGAAAGTTTAAATGTTGAATGTTCTATAATAAAGCTTTATGTTTATATAATAAGTTTGCTATTGAAATTTTATTTTTGTAAGACCACGCTTGATTTAGGAATAAGGTCGATGTTTCGCCCGCACTTGTAAGGGGCATCATCAGGACAGGAMTAAAGGGTATGGAATATGGTACAAACCTAACGCGAGAAACACGTCCGAGCTGAACCAAATCCTAAGGAGGAAAGAGAACTAAAACCATAGACCATAGATAACGTTGTACCTGGCATTACAAAGGGGTGGGGATGCTTGGACGGCATATGTGGGAGATTGTGAAAGTGGGGATAGCCGTTGCGTGATTGGGTACCAAATAGTGGACAGATGATAACCACCTTCGCGATTTAGATTATTCGGATGTTCGGCTTATGGCTTCACGGAATTTTCAGGTTGTGGAAAAGGAGACTTTAGCTAAAACTGACATATTGTCAAACAGAATATTGTGACCAGTTTCATGCTGATTTTCGGCTACTGCTGAGTGAGTGAAGAAAGCTGATTTTATGCAGCGTTTATGTTCATTAAGCCTGGTTTTAATGGATCTACCTGTTCCGCCGATATAATACAACACCGCACGAACAAGGGATGCTTTAAATACCTGTAGAAGATAGAGGATTTATTTTGTCCTTCGGAGATCGAAGAAAGGGATTGGAAGATAGTACGGATGAGTTGTTCCATAAAAATTTTGCCAATTATGTCTGTGACACCTTGAACATACGGAAGTAAAGCAATTTGTTTGGGGGTTCGAGAGTTAGTTTGGATTTGGGGTGAAGATGACGATTAATTGCAGATACATATATATCACGGTTATTATACCCATTGTTGGTCAGATTGATGAGTAAGTATCCCAAAAAGACTAAAATTTCAATCTAACTCTGGCCGCAAAAGCTTACGTTCTTACAATTTTGCTATTGTTGCAATTACTTGAAATTTTAATGCAAGCATGTCTACAAAACACTCCTTTTAAGATATACGTTAGTGTGCAATTTTTGATGCAATATGATCTCAGAATACGTATATTCACTGTGGCCCTAGATTTGCGGAATCAAGTACCATTTGTTACAGGTAAACTAAAAAATGTAGAAGAGACACAGCGTGTCATGTATACGGGAATTCCAGTTAATGAAACAGCAAAAACTGAGAGACAGATGTTAACCTAAATATGATCAACGTAATTTTTTATAATGATTAGAGTACAAATCAAGGTAAATAAAGCGCCTTAATTATCAACTCTTTTATACCAAAGCGATTGCTCTCAATGTAACAAATTATTGCCAAAATACTGCGTGTGAAGACAAGCACATTAAAAAAAATCTGAATTAATGCCATTCTATTGAACACTTTCAATGTTTTGATAATCAATGAACAGAAATAGTGACAAGCAATGTACTTATTGGGTGGGAAATTATGTGAGTAATAAGCACTACTTAAAGTCTCATGGTTGAGTGTGTGTTCATGTGCATTGTATCGCAATTTTCCTACAACACGTACAATACAATGACCAAAGCAAAGAAAGCCTTTACAATGCTCGATACTTTCGTTGGTCTTATTCAATTAACAGTTCAAAGAAAGAAACAAACTGCAGCTGCCTTCCTAACACATCCGTTGTTAAATGCAACACAAAACAATAAAACCGTACTGCAAAGTGCTAKTTGTGCCGTCAACAAATGGAGAAAATCGATTTAACAAAAGATAGCGGAGGCTTCACGGATTTCCAAACAGAAATCTCAAACTCAAGCAGCTTACGTTTGCAGTCTTCAAGCTTGCTTTCGTAGTTCGCAGAGGCGTTTTTGCACGTGGGTAGTCCAACCAATATCGAGAAAGAATAACAAAACGAATTGTTGCCATTATTTCTTTGTATTCCTCGTGGCATGTAAATCTCGACTTTTTTGTAGCCTAACCCAAATTTAACGGCGGATTTAAAGTTCGCAACGTTTTATTTTGCGGGTCGAAACTGATACTTTTACATTATGTAAACTGTTTCTTTCCATTAGGAAATTTTTTACTACTTGAAAGAAGAGCTGTAGATTCTTATTGAAACGCAAGTATAATGCGATTTTTTACAACTTGGTCATTTTAGCTTCTATATTCAGAGTGTCAATGTACTATAGAAAAACTGTAGCTGGGAAAAATTGGTAGTACCTATACTAATATCGCTGAAGGTCATGCGGCTAAAATATTTTCAAAATTCTGGCACCCCAGTTATAATGGAATATAATGCCAACTTGCTTATTTCAAATGGAGCACCCTGATGTACATTATGTCATTTCTAGATTTTAACATATCCAAATGTAATGTCCTATGTGTGTCTAAGTCTAATAATTATTGACATATAAATTTTATGCCAAAAATAACGTTTGCAGACCGGGAAATAATGATTTATTATTTCTCGCTAATTATAAAAGTCTATTTTTGAAATTGAGATAGTGTCTCTATAGCAAAACAACAATTTTGGCATCTGCTAATCTATATACTAGCAATATTTTGATAATTATTATTAAACAACAACAATAAGAAATGAATTTAAAAAGCTGTAAGTTATTTTTTTTTCGAATGGAAATCTCCTATTTTTATAATTTTATCTTTTATATAGAATATTACTAAGCTTGCTTGTTTCGAATATTGTAGTTTTTCGAAATGTTGGCATTTAATATTTCTCTTTGCAAAAATGTCCAATTCATCTTAGTTGGCCTTACATTGTAAAAAAATGCCGGGGTGCTTAAATTTTGCAAACGAAAAAACCAAAAACCGCTTAACAAACAATGTCACACTTTAACAACCCAATGTGCAGAAATAGTATATTACATAACGAAAGAGGCGGAAAGTTTGTGTGCGCAATTCCGCTAGTGCGTAATTGCCTTACAACTCGAGTAATTTACTATACTTTTTCTACCACATCTATTTTGTTATAATTTTGTATTGCCCTTTTTCAGCAAAAGCGAATAGGTTAATGACAGTAAGTATGACATTAAAAGGCAGTAATAACAAAATATTAACAGATGTCAGATCGACTTCGAAAACGGGGTTCATCGGATATAATTTCTTACAATCGCTTAAAATAATTGGAACGTTTTAAGTTTAATTTATGTTATTCAGATATAATGTAAATACCTTTCGAATGGCAGCAACATCAACCAAAGGAAAATGAAGTACAAACATTAACTATTTCTTGTGATATTTTAAACAATTTTTTGAAATGGGATAACATGTGAACACATGCATATGTAGGCATAATTTGTACAGTAATAAGCTGCTAAACTGACACTTAAAAAATTGTGAACAATGCTATCAACAGAATATGGCGGCGACTAGTTTTTCTTATTTTCCATTAAGAAGGAGTAAAAATTACGCATACGTTCTAATGGCACAAATTGAAGAAGATAAAAGTCGGCATCTAACTATGAAGCAATATTTATTATGCGGGGTAAGGTAAAAAAAAATATTTACAAAAATTTATTTACAAAATATTATAATCGGCAAAAAATTTTTTGGACACTCACTATGCTATTTTTAAAGAGTTTAACTTAACACATAACTTAATGTTATACCTAAAAGTTTTAGGTGGCGGGCTCTGTATACATTGTGTTCCAATTGAATTGATATCTACTTCCGGTATAACCCAACATGCTAGATTCTTGAAAATGTTTTAGGCGTACAGGTATCTCCCACATAGACATTTCCATAATCCATGGATATAACTTCCGGTGCGACATATTATGTCAACACTGCATGCCAAGTTGGCCTCCACTGTTTTCTGTTTGTTGATTTTGTTTCCAGCATATAACTCCGAAATCTTCTAAATCTCATCTCCTCTTGTTTTCGAAGGAAGTGGTTATTACCAATGTACCCTGATGTTTGGATAACATAATAATACATATAATATAAAACGCCATTAAAAACAACCTCCACCCACGTTTCACTAACTCATTTTCAACTTCCATTCTAGGAGTAATGGAGTACAATAAAAAAACATTAACACATCCGTCCGAGTTAAACTAAGTTATGATTAATCTGTGCTGTGCTATTTTCAGTATTATCTACATCAGGCATACATTCTATATCCCTCGTATTTAACCTTTCACTGTCGATGACAGCCTTCGACTGTTACAAATTACGTATTCTATTCCCGCCCGACGAAGCCTTTGGCTTTTCGTACCGTTCGGTTTTCCCTCTAGTCGACGTACGGTAGAGCTCTACCAGTGACGTATTGATAAATGTTCCCGGCAGTCCATAATTCTCATTCAGGGCTTTCATCGGCCACGAAAGGCCAGCAAAAAAGTTAGTTTACCTATTTATCCACGCAGAAAAAGGCTAGTGTAAACTTATCGCCGTTTTGTTTTGATCCTGCGCTTTTTTACGACGGAAATATTTTAGGGCTCGGTCAAAGCGGAACGAATCATAAAACACGTGTAAACAAACTCCGCTCGATATTTTCTACTTACGAGTATGTTTGATGTATAAATAATTTCGCCAGGACAAACATTCATTTGCCGAAAAAATAACAAGCTTGCCATAGAGACGTCGTTTCAACTGTCTTTTGGCTAGATCAAACACGGGATGTAGTTAATTGAAACATAACGAAGGAAAGTCGTGAGCAGTATAAATGTTATTTCGAAATATCCTCCATGAAATACTTGAAACATGAAAAATTCCAGATGAAGAGCAGAATAAATGTAGCCTTCTTTTATTTTACAGTTTCGAATCAGACAAAAGTTATATTCGAGGTGAACTAGGATATTTCTGCAGCTCCATAAATAATACGAAATATGAATTACAAATTAAGCTTAGTTGCATCTTCCTTTCCACTGTACAGGAATATATTAAGTCATGCATATTTATTACTCATTAAAAAATCAGTATGTCTGAAATGTGGAGTCTACACTGGAAGCAATTCGCCATTTGTTTTTCAGCAGGTACGTAAGATATTGTGGTAAATTTTACACAAAAATACACATTGTTTACGACCTTTTACTGTTTTGATTCCTTAATAAGTTTAGTACCTCGTCATCGTAAAACAGTAACCATCGTCGACTCAAAACGCTTGAAGCTGTCAGGGCAAAATTCTAATATCTCAAACTCGGTGTTTCAAACTAATTAATACCTAATAAAACAACCGAACCTGTTAAAATTGAACAAAATTAAGGTAGAACTTTAATCACGTCTACGAATTATTTTGTCATTTTTGTTGGTGGATCCCTTATTTGTAATTACTTGCAAAAATAATTTTTATTGTATGAAACAGTCTTATTCGGCCTCATGAGGTGCAGACAGTAGACAATTCAATACGATAAGCGGTAATTGTCTAATCAAAAATGCCTATCCTGGTATTTATATATCTTATTAATTGTACTTACTATTTCCAATATGTTTTCCGTTTGATAAAGTAGTGGCAGTGATAGGCAGTAAATAGGTAATAAATAAACCGATACGAACTTTATAAAAAAGTTTTCTGGGGAGATTTTTCGTTCATGTATTTTTAATTTTAGAGTAAACCATTTAGAACTGCCAGTTATGAAATAATCTTTTTCAAGACCCCGTTTAACATTTTTTGAAGGTGTGTAACATCATAACTTGTTTTATTAAAACAAATGAGCAAGTCATGAATCTGAATATTTTAAAGTTTGAAATAAGTATAAAATTACCGAAAACGGGTCTAGGCGTACATTCAGAACATCTGTTTGGACCTATATGTTAACAGAATAAGTCGTAAACACCGTTTAAACTTGCGCAAACTTTTAAATGTTTGTAATAATGATGGATGTATGTCTTGTTTAGCTTTTATCTCACATTCATTTAGATTCCTGTACAATAACAAATTAGTTACTTTAAAGGGGATACTGTATATAATATTACATTTCTGGTACACTACATTAATTTCGAGATCATTCATTAAGTGTAATTTAGGCAACTTTAAAGTACGAGTATTTACGTGGTAATATGAAAATATAAATKAAGCCAAACAGACGCAGATAAGTCCATAGTACAGATTTTATTAAATAATGCATTTTGCGTATAGCCATACTTAACTTACAACTCATTATGAACATTGATAACGCAATCTTTGCAGTTATACGAATTTGTCCCAGTTGTTAATAGAGCTAGAGATTTATATAAAAAGATATTAAATACATATTCTCCTTATCACCGCCAAATATTCTCAGAGCAGTTTTCTCTTTGTTTTCATAATAAAAGTTTCAGTGCATACTTCTGCGACAAAATTATACTTCCAGCTTTCAACTCTCTCTAAAAATTTAATTAATCTACCCAGAATCTGCCAAAAATGATGTTGACAGTGACCAGTATAGTGTTTAAGATTACAACTTCAAGTTAGCGGTCTAATTTACCAAAACCAGCATTTACTATATTCGTTTTATGATTTTTCGACATCCTAGCATTTTCCATATTTGAAAGAAATGTTATGAATCAACTCTTTAGAAGTTAGTTTTGAAGTGACCAGAATTTATCAATGTTTATTGCGACTAACAGGTGGCTAACTACCAGTCACTTTTCAGAAAATACTGAAGTATCAGGTGACGTGTAACTTATTTTAAACGATAAATACTCGTATATGGTTGGCATGGATCGCGCGAAATGCAACAAAATTCTGCTAATGGCTTCCTATTGATTGTATCATATTAAGTCAATTTAGATGGTTATACAAAAGAAGGTACAAAATAGTGTTATTGTCTCTCAAGACTTACTTTGAAAGCACTTACAACAGTATATAATTCTTATAATAACAAGCGTAGTGATGAGGACATTGCAGGTTTTGTATTCAAAATACTTACAGGGTTTAACAATTTAGAAGACCATATAGATGGGCATCATGTGCCCCATGTATATTTATATGTATTTATAATTTAATCGTATGATGTTTCATGTTTCCAGCGTTGTCTGTGTGCTTGCAGTTTTAATATCGCATTTGTAAAAGTATTTACGTTGAACTTAGTTTGTTCAATTTACTGATCGAAATCGTTCTGTTTATAAATAAATCCAATGGAATTAAATCTTAAACATCAAATTTCTCTCCTATCACGTCATTACACTTTGCAGTCGATTCTTTGCCCTTCTAAACCATCTGATGCTGTATTTTGGATATGAAAGATGAATGTTTTGCTCACTATAATTGTTATAAAAATGAAGAGACATTGTTGCAAACGATTTGAAGTAATATAATCAACAACTATATTCTTAAATAGTAAGTGGACCCTACTTTGGAATAAATATAATTATTATTTATGTGAGTATAATAATGTCTTTTCTCCAAATTCCTTTATTCTAAATACGGTAGCCGGTTTCCAGGTAATTAATGCTACCTCATCCTCGAACCATCGGCTACAAAAAGAAGCATAAATCTACATACATTCAAATTTTACATCAATTTAGCTTACAATAAACTATTGTCATTCTGACGTTACTAATTTGACATAAATATCATTGCTAACTGAACGCTAAACTTTTTCTAAAAGAGACTGTTAATCAGTGATGTAGGTTCAAAATGTACTTGAGAATTTCGTCATAAAATATAAAATCATTTGGTATCAAAACGGAAAAAGCAATTGACGATGGAAAAAATGCAATATTTAATTCATATATGTATTACAC
Organism: Rhyzopertha dominica; assembly: GCA_025024175.1. Taxonomy (NCBI): domain Eukaryota; kingdom Metazoa; phylum Arthropoda; class Insecta; order Coleoptera; family Bostrichidae; genus Rhyzopertha; species Rhyzopertha dominica. The sequence goes on from QCXZ01000137.1 coordinate 16,646,755, forward strand.
TAAAATTTTTATTTAATCATAAGCTCGTCTGTGTCGGAATGAATCAAGTTTTCCTTTTAAGGTCAAATTTGCTAGTGTCTTCATCAAATCAAATTCTAGCATTTCTTTGTCTGTGTTTAATACTGATGACGACTTTTTAGTCGAACGCGCACTTATTGGCTTCTTTCAATAATGTAATGTATAGTAAATCCACGATGGATAGGCTTTTTTGCATATATTGTAAATAATAAATATACTATAAACACAGTCATTAAAACAAAAATATTTCAAAAACGACATGCATCTCCACCAACAATAACTTTCCGACTTAATAAATAAACGTTTAAAAAATCGTTTACCGCGAACACGCATTTATAACCGCTTAAGTTGAAAGTCGTATTTCGTTTCACTAAAGAACGTGTACAACGCTTTTGCTAACCAAAACATTCATCTGTGTGTTATTATTCCAAGGTTCTGAAAGGCACGGCAATAAATCGTCGAACGCGCCTAGAAAGTATTGAAAGCACAACGTAAAAAAAGCTTCGATTCAAACGCACTCATTTATAACACCAACAGCAGCTGCTTTTTGTCCCGCGCCGGAGCTTAATCGCTATAATGCGTACTCCTTTTGCATGCTAAATGGGTTAATGTGTTATTGAACGAGCCAAGTGAATTTATTCTTACTGCCAGTGGTGCAATGTATGGAGGGTTGGTTGGCATTTTATAAAACTCAGGTAATTTATTATTGATGATCACGGTATTATTTACGACAATAAAAGAGTCTAGTCCTTCCTTCGTTAGTAGCCTACAAAGGCAGAAATATATTGTCAAGTTGTAATGGTAATTACTTCCGGTGGGTGTTCTGTTATATTCATTTCTTCAGTCCATTGTTCGTAATTAATTATTAATCCGACTAAATACAACACTCATTACCGTTAACAGGTCTGCATGTAGACTCCACATTATCGTTAAAAATGTCGCAATATTTAGTAATCCGGTTGTATGAAATATGACTGGCGCAATAAATCAATTCATACTGTTTCGATCTACAATGAGACAAAATGAGATTTATTTTGGCTAAGAGTTCGGGGCAGTCAAACCTTTCAACTAGGATGTTGTATAAGAAACGAACAAGTGAGATGTCATGTCTAACTTTAAATGGCACAAGTTAAAATCTTCGGAAAAATTAAGAAAATTAAAAATTGTCTTCATGCATGGCAGTTAATTTCGTATGCGGTATGCCATATTCTAATTTAGATCTAATATCGGAACGTGAAAGAGTACATATGCTTAAAACGCTTCTGACACTACTTTATCAATATGGTTAAGGAATGTCAACTTACCTAAACCTAAAATCTTAAAGGAACGTATATCATTATCTTGCCCTTAGATTTATTAAGGAACAAACAATTAAGATCGTATCAAGACGAGTATCAAGATGACATAAGATTTATGAATTTCTGAATGAGAATACAATCTAAAATAGAATTTGAAGTCATCAGCGAATAACAAATTAACCATTAACATCATTGATAAAAATAGACTGGAACCCAAAAAAAACGCCTAAAGAAGGATAAAATAACCTAGAGATGAATTTCTGAAGACGGACCTGACCTGACCTGACCTGACTGGTATGGAGTGAACAGTGTAATCGGGCCCTCATAAAATCCTAAACTCTCCGGTTATATCAACAATATATTGTTATGATCAATTTGACCGAAGGCAGTCGGAAAATTCGTATAAATTACGCCCACTGGACTACCATTATTTAAAATTTCAGACGCGCATTGTGAGAAAAAGAGTTTAGATATTCTGGATTTGTTTAGCAAGAATTCGTGTTGCTTTGTTGAAATTAACTGGAAAATAAACTTTACAGAATATTAACGCGTCAGAAATGTTGACGACAGTAAGAATACATAATAAAGCGATACCTCTTTAGTTAGCTATGTCATTTAGATTTCCTTTTTTAAGTAGGTATAGGATATGAATACGTTTCTTTCATAGAGATGGAAAGGTAGATTGTTTTAAGATACGATTGAATGGAAGATACAGTAGTTCCGCTAATGCATTTGTACAATCTTTGAAGACGAAGCTCGGAATCCCATCAATGCGCATAGTAAAAAAAGAACCTGCAATTTAATTGCCAGAGTGGAAGCAAATCTACTGTCATTTCGAACAAGATTCTCGAAACGAAGTACGCTTGTCTTCAAGGATCCAGAAAAATCAGTGTTAAACAATCGATAATTCAAATTTTAGTCTTTTCGGCTTAGACCGCGTCCGATTTCGGAATAAGGTCGACGTTTCGCCCGCACTTGTAAGGGGCATCATCAGGATAGGAATATAAAATACAGCACAACTGAACCAAATCCCAAGGAGGATTTGGATTTGGCCGCATTCTTACAATCCATAATAATTATGACTTAATAATCTAAGAAATAATACAGAAAGAATTTCAAATATGCAGAATTTCATTTATATATCTTCAAGTTTTCATTAAACGCATGCACTATTCAGAAATTATCATCGAGCTCCAAGCGGCATATGTATGCTCTACCTATATATGCCTCAATTCCGTTACATCTGACTTCCCATGCTTTATTCTTTTCCTCCTTAACTTTGTTCCTCACCTCTCGAGTGTTTTTTTTTATTATTGTTTTTTTTCTGGTCAGTTCCATTTCTTATATAATCTGTCCTTCACATTTATCTCATCTTGAAGTTCTCAAGTGAGCCATTGTGTTCTATTCTTTGTATTATTCTTCTCCATTTCACCTAGTGCTTCGTAAGCTATAGTATGTAAGGTGTTTTCATGCTCATTTTGTGGAGAACAGCCTAATAATTTTGCTTCCAATCTTCTCGCGTGAAAATTTCTTATACTTTGTTGTTAGAGTAGATATACATAGTTTATATTTTTGATTAGTCAATTGTTCACCTTTTGTCTGATCTTTCTTTTCAATCTAAATTGTTTTGGGTATAGAAGTGTAATTTTAGCACACCATCTTTAAACTAGAAATCAATGCTTGACCATATTATAGTCCGGAGAAAGACATTTTTAAAAGTACATGACTGCAGAGGTTTTAGAGAGGCTAATTGCGGAACAGATCATCACTTTGTATGTATTTTGTTTAAGTATTTAATAGTTAACAATACTTTCTTGTATCTTCTTGTGTCCAACCATCTAAGTTGACATAATATTAATTAGGATCCATTTCTCCTTTAAACGAACTTCTAAAAGGTTGCACTGTAAAATGTTCCCTAAATATCGAAATCTCAGTATTCGTAAGACTTTAATGTCGCAAAAACGGGTTTTGACAAAATGGAAATGCTTCCTGCTGGTCAAAACAATTTATTTATCGATCGGTTTGGACGTTCATAAAACAGCTAATTACGAAGCTACACAACACGTGTCCATGTTCGTTCAACCTTGACCGTCATTACAACTTTTTCCAACTACATCGGGAATTATTATTCAGACGAACTACAATCCGTGGAAAAAACAAAACGCACGCAATTCGAGAAAAACTCGTGTCATAATTTACATAATAACTAGACGGAACACATCAGCACTTCCAATGATTAGTTTCCGAATGGAGTATTTCCCACGACGCATCAAAATGATACCTTCAATTCGTCTGGGTTAGTTTTACGGGCCACCGCTGGAGTTAATGAGGCAATCCGAACTTGAAATTGAACAGGTATCTTGTTTGGCAAGACGGAATTAGTCTTGCAGGGCCTACGTGATTTCGAGCGCCTGCGAGGAGGGCAAATATTGGATTCCGGTTCAGAGTTGGTGGTGCTGCACTTTGTTTACTTTCGTAGGCGCTAATTTCTTTCCTGATATCAGGTTATGCTCCTTACTGGCTCTTTTAGAAGGAAGAACTCGTTAAGTTCACTCACCTGACACAACGAGATGTTTTAATAAGGTTTACCGGCTGTTAAGCACGATTACTTTAGGTACCTGTTACCTTATATTGGTATTGGTTAGTTGTGGTCTTGCTCCACCGCAAAAAGCACTCGCCATAACCATTGACATATTATTAGATGGACACGACATCTCATTCATAAATACGGTTGGAACTGACGCCAAGACCAATGAAGGAGAGGGGAGCGCGGGTACGAGGGGGAGATACAGTTTTCGTCCAAGTACATTGGCGTACTGTTATAAAAGGGTCAACAGTGAGATAATTTAACTTCCAACTAAAAACAAAAAACAAAAGCGGAGCGTACTAAAAACAAAAAACAAAAGCGGAGCGTACATCAATAATATTTCGAACAATCTTTCAGTTAAAGCAAAGAAACATCTTTTTGTACAACAAACACTAATTTAATTTCCTTACAAGCGGGAAAAAGGTTTTGGCCGAATGAAAGCATCAACAGAGTTCTAGCATTAGTATTCATTAATCAACACTTAACGAAAAAACATTTGACATTCTTCACACAGAAATATAAGTAAAAAAATTCAGAAACTGCGAAAATGAAATGTATTGTCAAATAAAAAGAAATACATAAAATCAAAATCTGCATCAGGCATCACTGAAGTACTTACTTCGAACACATCGGCTCTCTACCAGTAACATCATTTGCCATATGTATTATTCATTCACTAGCACCTTCATTACATTTTATAAAAGTATTTCTCTATAAAGTAACTAATTTCGATAAATTTATCAAACAACGCCTATGACAACAAATATAAACATAACCTAAACAATGCTTACCGATGAAATGATACGGTTTTCTCCTTAGAGCCAACCTGTTTGCATATTTAACACATCCGTACCTTTGCCTGGATTAATTTTTATACGTCTTGTCCTTACACAGCTCGCAATAAGCTCTTTTTAACCATAAATTTACACCACACTACTCAACACATACAGAACATTCTAAACACCAGTAGCACGTGAAGACGCGCTATCGCACGATGCATTGAGTATTGCTCTGGTTAACTGTACGTTTCTGTTTTCCTCCAATTCCACCTTAGAATGTGACCATTATGTTTGCTTTACTTGAAAATTTAAACAACCTACTCCAGTCACCTCGATGGCCATAACTTTACAGGCTGTCCTTCTTTGGAACAGGTTCGTGCTTAGCTGTCCACCGTCGGAACCGTTCTTTGGTCTCGGGTGTATAGTGATGACCCATGTTTCTGTCATAATTATGAAACGGCGCAGAGAATGCGAGCATCTAAGCAACCGCATATTTCATTTTCTATTAGATGCAGCTCGTAAAACTCAGTTTTTCTATAGTGGCACCTGTTATAGTATAGGGTTTCTACAAATGATTTGTTCATCCAGGGCGCTTGTGCTGCCTCTCAGGAAAGTGAACACAACTATTGACGTGTATTTGTCATCTGTGGATTTTTAAATTATTTAATACCTATATCTTGATATGAGAAAACGCGTGGRAGTYTGTATTTTCAACATATTCTGTAGTATTTTGTGGGATAATCAACTTTAAGGTAGCAGAAAGTTCACATTGCGGAGCTGTAGGGTGAGACGGTTTCGCATAATTTCTAGGTTATGTATCGCATTTGTGAGGTTGTGGTTGTGGCTACAGTAAGCCTGTTAAATAAATAATTGTAGTATGATCGAGTGAAAGATATTTTTAGCCTGCCACAATGGTAAAATTCACAAACTAAGTGGTAGTAACGTTATCTGCACTACACAAACCTTCCGCGGTGCAAGGATGTAAACTGTAGAGGATACCACAAGCCTATTATACCAATAATTATTGTAATTTCTTACCTTTGTCATAAAAATAGAATCGCAATTTTTTTGAAAATCTTTATAAAGCCATCGTAACTGTAACTTGATCTGCAATCTTCAATACTATCGCCGTGCATATTGTAGCTTGGCAGCAGTTACAAAAAGGCGGCACAAAGAATTGAGAAATCAACGCCGCCTGCGCTGCATGAATCATTTATAGAAACCTTGTACATATTATAAATTTTGTTATTGGTCACAATCGTTTTCGAAACGCGTGCAAAAGCTCTTGTCAAAGTACTGCAAAAAGTTGGTGTGCCTAGGACTATGTGTGATTTAAGGCCTATAAGCATTTTACTAGATGTGTCAAAAATATGTGAAAGAGTTCTTGAAATACAATTAAAAGCACACTTCAATAAATGTAATGTTATGTATCAATCGGGTTTCAGAACTGGTTTTAGCTGTGAAACAGCACTCTTGGAAGTTACTGATAATATCTTTAGTTGCCTTAAGGAAAACTAGTTTGTGTTATTGGTTTTATTAGACTTCTCGAAAGCATTTGATACTGTGAATTATGATATACTTCTGGCAATACGGTGACATATTAGTCTTACGCATAATTCATTGACACTTATGTCATCACAATTAAAGAATACAATGCAAATAGTAAACATTGATAACAACTATTCGCAACCTGCAGAAGTTTTAGCACGTATCCCGCAGGGAGCTGTTTTGGCATCGATTTTATTTGCCATTTATACACATGCTTTCTCCAAAGTTATTAAATATTATTCATTTCATTTTAATGCTGATGATAGTCAATTACAGTATAGTTTCACTATTGATAAAGTAAATGAAATATCTGCTAAAGCCAATAATGACCTTAGTGCTTCTGCCAACATTGCCGAAAGTCATGGACTTATTTCAAATCCTTATTTCATTCCTAACATCAGGAATGAAGTAATCAATGGTTTAGATATCAAAATCAGCTTTAAACTTCACAGAGTGTACAAAGAATTTATGTTTCGGGTATTCAGGTTTACCAAACAATTAACGTCTACAAAAAAAGTTACCTTAATTTAAAACGGTTTTATGCTATAAAAAATTTCTTAATCTTCCGTACGAAGATTACCCTCTATGAACTTCTGGTGTTGTGAACTGTAACTATGCTAGTTGCGTATATGGTGCATGCCGAAATTATATAAATAGTAACAGAATACAGGTAGTACAGAATGCTTTATCACTACCAGGATACATTCTGGATATCCGAGACAAATGTATGCAGTTTTATAAAAAAAAATACTTTATTGAACCAAAGCAGGTACTCCTGCAACAAGGCAATGCTCGCGAACATACTACGAAAAAGCCGGATAAGATTAAAGAACTTGATAGTATCGAATTGCTATCACACTAAGTCTTAAGCCCGCATTTGCTACATATAGTGATAACCTACGCAGGTCGAAAAAAAATCTAAAATTTGAAAAAGTTATGTGAAGATAAGGATGACGCATAAATTAGTTCGAACAGCTTATTGGCTTCTTAATATATAGAATGGTTTTACGTGGATACTTGTTCATAGATTGATTAAGACTGTAGAGTAGCTTTAATTTAAGGGTTTTGTTTTAAATTACAATTTAATGAACAAATTTAGGAGTAATATCGACACACGCACAAACGATAACAGCGTAATAAGATATCGGGCTAGCCCGACACATTTTGGTGCAAAATACGCTTTAAAATACAGATAAAACAGAAATTAAGTTTTCAAAGAGAATAAGCTTTATCCCCACCGATTTCAGGTTAAAAGTAGGGTGAGCACTAAGTTCATTTTCGTGTTTTCATCCCTCTTTATGATACTCTTAACGTAGTAAATTGTTTGACAATTGCTTTAAAACTACTTTACGACGGTTATTCAATTTAAAGTTTAACGTGGATACCAAAGTTTGAAAAAAACATTGTGTATTTGGTAAGCATTATAAAACGGGAAAATAAAATATATATAAATATAAAATTCTTTCTTGCTTGCATTTCTCACCTTTTAAAATTTTATTGTATTATCTAAAAAAAATTAAGGACGTTCAAGTGTACGCGGAATCTAAATATTAAAATAAAATTGTTATTCAAACCACAAATATTGCTAAGCTAAACTCTGATTAAATATTTTTATTAGTATAAAGATTAATATTTTACGTATGCTCATTATTAACAACTACCACTACAATATTTCATAATTTTAGGTGCTTATCATATACTCGTATTTCTGGAGAGATATTTCTTTATTTATAAATCAATGTGAATTATCTACAAGTAATGTTCAAAATATTTATCAAAACATGAAATAATCTAGTTAAATGCCGCTTGTAAAATTAGAAGACAAATTGACAACTAGTAAAATAAAAAAGCAACATACATACAACAGATCAACAATAACTTTTTAGAATAATAACTACAAATTACTATAAATATGGAGCAATAACTTTTATAATACTGAAATATTATTTATAAGGCAAGTACTAGTTGCTTAAATGTTTAGTTACCAAATCTTGTTTTGTATTAATTCGAGACTGCAGTGACATCTCGAATATTAAAAATTCCCCATTAGGCTTAATAATTTAACTAACTGTAAACACAATGATTGTCAAGTGATTTCTATGTAATTGCCCAAAGAAATTTTACTTTTTTGACATGAGCGAATAACCGACTGCATCCATTAAGGAGATAATCAATGTAACTCTCAAATGCCATGTTGCTATCAAATAAAACTCCTAGACCATTCATTTCTCGTACTCGAACTACCTGTAACCGTACATTATTTAGCTTGTAGTCATAAGAGTCATTTTCTATTTATCAGGACAACAGTGCAATAACCTCTATTTGAATTAAGGTATAATTTATTTGTTTGACTGTACATTTGAGAGTTACAGGTTTCATTTTGAAACCGAATGGCAATGGCAACCAATATAGATTTTTATTTCCGGACAGAGCATAGTTTTTGAATTTAAAACTGTATATGACATTATGCAAGAGCACTAAAGTCCTCAACGCCATCTAAGTGGAACACTGCATACTAGGCGAGTTACAACCTAACCACTTACATACTCATAACCTAGTATGGAACGCCGTTTTACTCATTATTATAAGAAAAGTAATGTTTCAGAAAAATAAACAAAATAATTAATTGCTGAAACACTATATATTAAAAATTTTTCTAACTAAAAATGAAGTTTTAACTTTACTGTTCATTTTATTTAAATGATTAATTTGTTTACAATATATACTTGAAAATACACTTTTGTTATAATTTTCATCATGAACATATTATAATTCGTGTAAAATCAGAATTTTATTTCAATTTTTACGATTATAGCATTTTTCTGTTAGTTTTATTTTTATTGTCAATATTTTACCTAACAACGATTTTTGAACTTCTTTTATAGTTGAATAAACTGTTCCTGGCTGGTTTTTCTATATTAAATTTTCTGCTGAATTTATATGATTGCTGTATTTTTATGATTGTTAAATAAAATGATTCATTTTTACCTAATACATTCCTTGAATTTTTTCGATAGATGAATTTTTACATCCATATTTTTTGTCTTTAGCCATAGAATTATTGCGTTTACTATTTTCGCTCGTATATAAATATATAGTTAACGTAGGTTAAAATATCTAAAATACACCGCCAGATTTTTGCAACCAAAATTTTAATTCTAATATTCCTTTAGAAGTATTATTTTTATTCCGTATTTAACACCATAGTTTATTTTTATTATATTTCAGTATATTTCCAAATAAAAAGTAAAACGGCGCTCCATAACCTAGTGCAGGTTCTTGTCGACGTCACTCGAAAAGCTACTACTTGAGCGACTAGTTTCGCCCTTGTTGGGGCTCCTCATGTAGGAATACCGAATAAATTTACCAAAGCAAACTGCTGCTGCGGCACTTCTGAACTTATTTTATCCTAATGGTTTACAATTAAAAGGTACTATTAAAAGCTGGCGACAATGATTACCAAGTGATAAAAAATTGTTTACTCATATTATGTACGAGCAGCTAGCAAAGCGTAATAAGATGAGTGGACACTATCAATTCCTCTATAATGCACGTCATTTAGTAAATTTTCAATTAAACAAATTTTTGCGTGCCTCGTTAACCTCGCAGGACGCCGCCGTTACCTGGTAACATTAGGTACGCACGCGAACTGGGCAAATTAATGTTATTCATTTGTTACAATGCCAACCTGAAATTATGAAACTTAATTCGACAGACGGGCGACGGGGAAGATAAAGGACAGTAATTTGAGGGAGGCAAGAATCGGCAATGACCCGGAACGGTGTGCTGCGGGCATTTCCGTTTGGATTGTCACCTTTCTGCCGGTTACGCACGAAATTTGACCTATTTATTTTTCGCCTACGGATACGACGAGATTGAGATGCTATCTGAGCCTAACGCGGGTGAAATTGCTTGATGAAATGTAACTTCGGGGCGTTAGGCACAATACAGCTTATTGAAGCGGGTTTGGCAAATAGGCTGCATATTTATATGCTACACATTGGGTCTTTTTTAAATATTCAGTAATAAGTTCCATACGCCACTCTCTTGCTGCAAAACATGCACTATCTATGTTATGATCAAAGCATAGCCATCTTTAGTGGAAGGTCAAGTCAACTGCAAGTGGTAAGATCGCACTGCTAATCACTTACGTCCTATCGACTCAAAAACTATTTCGTTTGTGATTTATTGCTTGAATGCAGGGGTCACAAAAAGTTCTGTTTTGCTCTAAATTAAATAACAATGATAGAAAAAGTGTGGCAAAATTTTTATTTATATATACTAMAAGTAGAAATGTTGCCAAAAGCATGGTAAACAAGAAAAATAAAATAAAATGAATTAGGCCATATAAATGTAAATTTAAATTTACGATGTTTAAAATACAATAAAAAGCATTGAAATATGAGCACCAAAACTGTATAATTATAATCAAACAACACAAGTTAACTTCAAAAAAATATTCAACTTAATCTGAGATCTTCTTTAGGTCTGCAGAACTATTATTTATTTATAACAATATATGTTGCAGTTGCAGGCTACTTTCAGCATTATACTTAAAATGGGCATAAGTTTTCTTAATTGACTCTAATAATTTATTTTTACCACTGCAAGGAACGTATCATATATAATAAGATGGACAGCATGCATTCTTAATTTTAAATACTTCATTATTTTTACACTCCTATCAATAAAAGGCGTATGTTGCACATTTGGTTATGTAATTCTTTTTTTTCATTTTCTTTTTTTCTCACATCTGCAATTTTATTTCTTTCTTCAAGCTTTGTATGTCGGCTTACACTTAACAGGCGTACTAATGTAAGATGCCAAAGCAGGAAACAGAGTGGGTATGGCTTCCTTTCGAAAAACTGTTTGGCAACAAAATCGTTCATCTAAATTAATTCAAACGCCGTAATTAAAATCTAAATCAATCACATACGTTACGTTAAGGTGTTGCGAAGCCAACTCTAGTAAGCTAGTCAGTTTTGAGTGTTGTCATCGTTACCAGTTTGATTTTTGCTAATATCAGCATTAATAAAGATAAAAGAAAGCGGTACTATGTCGTTTTCGATTCGTGATACTTAATAAAACATACCTTGTTCAATCACGAAACAATTTTATTAACACGAAAAAATTAAACGTTAAACAAAACGCCTTTGATCCTAAAGACTACACTTCCAACAAACATGGTGTCTTCAGTCCGTGTAAATGTAATTGATTCTGTTTTTATAAAACAGGCATAGGGATCATATTTCCTTCTGCTTGGAAATCAATTTTTAGCACATAGAAAATCTGATTGATGTCAGTATTTCCTAGAACAATTTTAAATACAACAGCACAGATACGGCGACCGTTGGGTATAAGACGCGCATTTTTTTGCATTACATCCCCCTTCCCCCCCCAAGCTGCATGCCAGTGGCGGGTCGCGAAAGGGTGATAACATTAGGAAGCGCAAATTACAAATAAAAAATATTTACAATTTATCACTTAAATACTAAAAGTTACATGACATTAACTTATGTAAAATTTAAAACAGATCACTACATTACTAACTATTCCTGCAAATGCCTAGTGTAAAAAAAATTAGTCGGCTACTGCAGTCAAAATTAGTATCGCTACTGCTATTTTCTCATAAGCTTATTAAAGGGTTCTACTTTTTCTTAATGTCTTCATAGCGTTTCTTGCAGTGCTCAGTTGTAATCTTCTAACTTAAGTGTTGTATTTTTGTTGCAACATTGTTTTAACTTTAGCCCATATTACCTCAATGGGATTTAAATCTGCATGGTAGGGCGGTAAATGTAAAACTGATCTTGATTTTGTGATAACATGTCGAACTCATAGGTAATGTACTGTTTCTTGTGACGTTTTGTGATTTTGTGTAATAAGTCTGCTCAGAATTTTTGAAGTGTTGGTTTTAACCGGTTACTAGGATAGAAAATATGCTTACGTACCCAACGCTGTGCACAAAATCCTAAAATTTTGTATAACATCTAAATAAATCAAGTACAACGTTTTTTCTGAAGGACAGGCTAAAAAACGATACCCTGCCATGAAGCTAATGTGTGACGTAGGAAACCTAAATGGGTTAAGTAGGTACAACAAACTTGCAATTTTCAACGAAGTATGAGAAAATTGAAGTTTGTCGTTGCATTTAATAAGCTGGGAAGCCACTGCTACATATTTTAATGTCTTGAAAATAAATATGTAATTGAAAAAATTCAAAGTCCAGCCACAAGCTGGAAAACAGATAAAAACTATTTTTGCGGAATACCCAGGTATTCTGCTTACACACTGCCAACGTAATAAGGTAGAGGCCATTACTACGCAGACATTTTAAACATTTGTAAAAAAATATTAATAGGTATATGTAACAAATGTATTGCTGTTCGAGAAGGTTACATTGAAAATAAAAATATAATATTGATATAATATATGCGTCATTTTTTTCCAAGTACATAAAAACAGTTTGTAGAGCGTTCACATACTACGATTACTGCTGACACAAACATATATCTTCTGAATGCAAAAATGAATTTTACATCGAAATGTCCTTAATAAAAGTCCTTTTTTTACTATTTGTCATTTCCTAATCTACTTTTTTGATCTTGTATTTTATAAACAACAAAAAGTGTTTTAATGCAGATTCTGCAAATGTCAGTAGTGGTTTTTGTTCTTCTGATCAAAATTTTGATACTTGAATAAATATTTACATTAAATTAAATGTTGAAACTGGAAACCTTTCAATGACAAACAGCAATACAGATGCCCCAAAAATTCGTTTAGTTGCCATTAAAAGAAGACAAAAAAATACACTGCCAGATCGGCGCTAGTGTTGAACAAACGAACTGGCATACGCTTAAAACATGCTAAAGGTTTGAAGGAAGAAAATGAGATACGCTCGATAATATCTGAAGTTTGGTTTGTTCCAAAAGTTTTGAGTTCCTCATTCATCTTGAACACAATTATTTAACTTACGCTTACAAAATAATATTTATAAAATACAGACGTAGTGGCATGCTTTCGAAGAAAAGTTTGAACAGAATGAGAGGTGGAATGAAACAACGAAAAACGACATTCAAAGATAAAAAGCGTGATTGAAATCGTTCATTTCAAAATTAGTGTTGGTGTCAATCGATCTTAAGAAAAACTTGTGATAAAAGATATTGTCATTGTTTTATCACAATATGACTAGTCATGCAATACAAGGGTCGGACTTTTTTGCAAGGGCTGTTTACGTTAGAACCTACCCGCATCCGTTTCTAGGTAAACATCGCGGAACAAAACAACAAGCAAGACAAATCCTTTGAACTGAATCCGTGCACATTTGCAAGTCTTTTGATATCGTTTCTGCCAATAAGTGAAACAGCAAGCAAGCAGATGTCGCAAGCGTAGCCGTAATTTTTTTTCGTCGAAATAAAATGTAGCTCACGAGGCAACACTATGCGCGTGCGGCTACACAACAGTGTACGTGCAATTCTATTATAATGCGTGTGATTTATTGTCACCAAACAAAGGGACTAATTTGCATACTAACATCCGGATGGAGTGTTGTATTGCTGAACCCGAACCAGCCAGGAGTGGATGAACGTTCTAAATATAGGAGCATAGGGGTGGTGGGTGAACTGGGGAAAACTTTCTGGTTTGATTGGGGAAAAGTTACATGGGGTCTTCTGCCAAAAGCAAGTGTAGTTTGCATTGTTTTTGACGTTATACTCGTACTGCATGAAAACAACATGACTAAGTGGTATACAGATTAGAAATTGTGCCTTCCATTTATATTATATTACAGAAAACTGACATGGTCATTGTTTAGAATTTAGATCAAAACAACATTGTCTTACACCGTAAAAAAAAAGTAAACAGCTGAACTTTTTTAAGCATTTAGAAATGACAAAAGCACATCAACAAATTGTAGGCAAATACGACCTTTACATCCATGCCAGAGATTTTTACAAGTAAATTCTACGACCCCTATAAAAATAACTTTGATGCTGTTTGAAAATTTGCATTAGGTCTAAATAATTGACCTACCTTCCTGATAAAAAACGTAAAGCAAGGCACAACCAATCGGCTTATATTCAAATTATTCCTTCCATTTACATTTAGTTACTGTTACATCCTGCAACTGCTGCAGAATACGAGTACCTACTCCAAATAAAGATCAAAGCAAGAAATTCATCTTAAAAGTCAACTTTACATGAAAGGTGTGCCTTTATACCTAACTGTTGGATTTCTTTCTCTTTGCTTATTCGCACGATAATGCTTTCTGAATTAGTTGTTACGCAGAATTGGGTTTTTTAATAAACACGGGATAAACAAACATATACATTTTTTTTCGTTTACTGTAGTTTGTTAAGCGATTTTAGTATGTCAAGTATAAGATTTCCAAAGGTAAAAGAGCTAATAGTGATGACAAAATGCGCAGTTGGGGATTCTGGTCAAGTTGAAGTATGCCGGTGCTTATTGTACAGAGCCGGACGTTCGGGCTTCTATTAGGAGTCATTATGAAAGTATAAAAACATGTGCATGGTTAGTTATTATGGGAGAGTCTCATCGTACATTAGAAATTGAAATTAATCAGTAAAAACATTATCGCTTCTTTTAATTCCTAACATAAATAAAACGGGCATGGTTGTTGCTGGATTAATTATTTTACTTGTATTTATACAGGCAAGAACCCTGTAGGAAAGTATCTCTTTCCTATTGGAAATTCTTTCATAATTAAATTTTCCACATTTTCTATCATTGTGTTATCTCTTTAGCTGTTATGTAAATATTTATAGGAGTTCCGCAATTTTTGCAACCTCATGGTGCTCTTGTACCCTTATCCTGTCTTTCATCCTAACCCGTCTCTTTTCCGCTCTTTCAGCTATCCTCAATTCCTAAGTCTCTTCTAATATGTATTTTAATGTATTCGGAATACTCTTCGGTACATCTTGTTTTTAGCGGTAGTAATGGTCTCTTTGGCCATTTTCTATCTTCTCCTAGATCTCTTCTGGGTGAGTGCTGGTAATCCTATCGATTTTATAATGCTGGGCCTTATTCTGGGATGCCATTCACTCTTATACCTTCCACCAGAAGCATCGATCTCTGCTACTTTCTTCCTCATTGTTGCGTGCCTAAACTTCAGACTTCTTTTTACTGCATCTCCGTAGCTGCGCCCCTGCTTGACTACAGTTAGCTCCAAAGTAATCCTTTTTCTTCGTCATTCCTTTTCTTTTCCTCTCTCCTCTTTTTCTTTTCATCTGGGTGTTTCGAATATCCCCGCACGTATGGCGCATGATTGTCCCTTCACCTCAGAGACAACGCATTTTAAACATATTTTAAGGTATATGCATACTATACACGTACCGAAATCAAAGCAGGCTAATGTTATATCGAAGACAAATACTGAAGTTTCGTGTTTTCAGTTAAAATATTTCGTTCTCAGCATAATGAAAAGAAGGTTGTACTGAGTAGTATAATATAAAAGTGAGCATATCACAAGTTTTGTTAAGATGAGTCTTAAGCGTTTCAAGGTCGGCCCTTAGCCTTCAGTATTTTATTTCGAGGGTGGTAGATGGAGCTCATATTTAGTGGAGAACATTACCAAACAAACAAAACGTAAAATTCGCGCAATATTTCATATCTGGAGTGAAAATAATAATAATTCAGTAATACTATATGATGGTAGATATCAACCACTTTGCTTTAAGTGTTTTGGTTTTGCCAATTACTTATATGCTTCCTTGGAATAAATAAACTTACTAAGATAGATTTGTTTCCTCTCTCAACCATCTGTAGTGTTATATAAATTAGCAGCTTCTGGTCGACAGCTGTAGGATTGTTATATAAAGCAGATCATTTGAATCATTCTGCTAAAAAGATATAACTTAAAAGCTGTAAATTGAAAAAATACTCGATTTAAAGTCATCTCGTTATGAGAGTCAGACGCAAAACGCTAAAAACTCAAACAAACAATCACAGTTTTGCAAGTATATAAATCATTATGGAAACTATATGACGTTTGAAAAGAGGTCTATTATATCGTTCTACATAACAGCTTAGTTAGAATGCGGATTTCCCCGTCAATCAGATTTTGATTAAGTCATCCCCAATCGTTTTAGCTTCAAAAACATAATTTTGAGCGCTGCCACGAAGCAATCGCAAAAGCTCAAATGTATAACAACCTGTTTATTAAATTATTGAGGCAGCTGAATGAATTTGATCGTAAAGGTGTAGGCAAATTGTGTTCGGGAACCTTTTTGTATACAACAAGAAACAACGAAATTGACTTTGGCTTGATGAACATCGCCCTGGGTGTCCGCCATCAGATTCATGTGCTCCCGATGAGGCGCAGCATGAAATGAGCTACCATTTCGTCACAGCATGGGGTGCGAATGTGGAACGTACGTGGAATTACGATGATCTGTGACGTTTCAATTTAAAACCCCAGGCAAGGAGAAATTGCGCAGAAGAAAAGCTTCTGAATAGATACTTGACATCAGCAGCAAATAGTTCTGAATTCTTTCAAGAGGAGTAAATGCATTGCCTACAATGTGAACTACGCTACAATGAAATATGTATTAACACGTAGTATGGTAAAAACGCGGAGAAAAGGAGCGCTGCAAAAAGTGAGTCAATGAATAAATAATTCCAATTAATATTGGAGAAAATGTCTGGAATTCAAAATAGTGGCGGAGATGTGTAAGAAAAATATTAATTGGAACGTCGATTCGATGGAGTAATATTCTCCTAGAAATAATGTGCGTTTATTTGGAATATCCGCAAAACCTAGAAAAAATACCAAAGCTCTTATTATTACTTACTAGAATAAATGAACGTCTACAACCTTCTTTAAAACCTGATTGTAATTATTAAGAGATTCCATCGTGCCATTAGCAAAAATAAGGGCAACTTTTCTTTACTTCCTTCTGCTTACCTTAACTATTATACCTGTATTATATTTTGGCACATACGTATAGAACACTTGAATGTAATTTCATTAAATAATAGTTTTTATTTTTTCAAGGCTATTTTTGGTTTCATCTGTGATGTGCTTGCACTCACTGAAACTTAACATAACAGTAATACTATAAACGAATCCATTTCTCTTCATGAATAGTGTCCTATTTGACAGGATAATATGAACAGACGTGTTAAATTTAAAACACTAATATTTTTGAGTAATTGGCTGTACAGCTTTATTTACGATTAAATCTATTGTGCTGTAAGTACCGTCACTAAAAAAATTGTAGTGCTTTGTTTTTACAAACACTTTTTCTTATTATTATCTATATCACTGTTTGTCGTATTTAAATGTGTTGCAAGCATTTAACTTGTATCAAGTTCTTGATAAACCTACAATGTTTTGTCTGCGTTCTGCGTATAACTTCCGATTTGAGCATAATTCAGCCTGTGTGTGTGAAATCTGAAAATTCAATTTCTGATCACAGTGTTATATCTCCTGTGATTTAATTGCAAGCATCGATAGGTCCGCAGTCGGCCTCAAGCAAGTGGAATATCGTTAATTCAAATACTTTAACAAAGTAGAATCTCTAACAGATCTGCATAATTCTAATCTGAACATATATTACATACAAAACGTAAATGATAAAATATCTGTATTAAACGACAAATTACTATCAACATTCAATATTCACACACCAGTAGTCAAACGTTTAACTACCAAACATAAAGCACGCTGGTTGACTGGCAATCTTAAGCTTACGATAAAACTGCGTTATAACGCTCTTGATCGATGCAATATATCTAAAGTGAAGCCACATTGAGACTATTATAGGTCTCTTTGCAACCTAATAAACAAATCTGGATATTTAGAAAAACGCATACCTTCATTACCAGCATGCGACTTTGAGCAAATACAAATTGTTT
This sequence comes from Rhyzopertha dominica, assembly GCA_025024175.1. NCBI lineage: Eukaryota > Metazoa > Arthropoda > Insecta > Coleoptera > Bostrichidae > Rhyzopertha > Rhyzopertha dominica. Next base: position 16,664,856 of record QCXZ01000137.1, read on the forward strand.
TCGGAATTAAAATTTATTGGAACCAACATCTGCTGAGGATTACAATACATTTACCAGTTGAAAATCTTAACCAGGACCCATTGCTCATTAGTGGATAGGTATCTAAGTAATAGCCTAGGTACTTCGATATTTGAATTCACATTTGTTGATGAATCTGACATCATGTTGCACGCTTTACCTGCTATTCTGTCATATATCAATCACATTATCAACACTTAATAGGGTGTAATATTGTACCACATATTTGGAAACAATCTATAATAATTCCTATTCCAAAAAAAATAATAAACCTGCAGAACACAAAGTTTTATAGTCTATTAGTTTGTTGTCCTTTCACAACAGCTTAATTTGCTGTAAGCAATTTAATAGAGAGGGAGCAAATAGTAAAGCTTGGGAACTCTTTAGCATTAAAATAGAAACCAGTTCATCAGCCAAAAACTTGGATGTAATATTAGACACCAAATTTATTTTAAACTTCGCATAAATATCCTTATAGGTAAAGCCTTTAGTAATGTCAAAGTTATATATAACGCAAAATTCTTGTAACTTTACAGCAAAATACCTTTTGTCCTTGTTTAACTTTGCTGATACTGTATACGGTCCCTGATGCCTGGATTCTGGTGATCGTAGGAGGGTTCAGGTTGTTTGATATTGTATTGATAGGCGTCTACATATTAACTTTTAACTAAGAAATAATTATTATTATACTAAATTCATCAATGTTTGAAGAGACCGTGTAGAAACATGTTAGGGGCAATAACTCATGAAATACCCTCGAATTTCCATCTAAGTATCGACGTTATGACGTAATTTCACCATCGGAATAAGTTCCCGMAATTAATCGCATAATGTKCGGGTACCTTGACAACCCTTCCTACATAACTACGTTAATTTTCTCTGTGTGACGAATCGATGATTGAAATGCGCTCATTAACTTGAAAGCACATCTCCAATCTGTTATGCAAATTTGCTCGGAGGTACGGGCAATAAAAGCAACATTACGAGAGGTGGGTTAATAATTTACCCATAATAAGCGGAAATTGACCACAACTGATCATCCGTAACGTTCATGTCATTTGGAAATAAGCCATGGTAAACAGCAAACACGAAATGAAATTAGAACATGTTTACCCGACTTGTAATGGCATCGATGAGGACAAACAGATTTGAATATACCTAGGCAAGGACAGGGCCGTATCAAATCCAATCCAAAAGTGCGATTTTTCTATTTTGATGCGCGATTTTTTCCGTCAAACGAGGCGCGTATTCACTAAGTTTCATCATTTCTAAATAACAGAAATACAGCAAGTATTTTCGAAAAAAGAATTAAACATTTCTAACGCGTGCTTGCTTGCACTAATATTTTTGTGGCATACCAGTACATCTACTTATTGCAGGAAATATTATGTATAGGTTCTAAAATGCAGATTACTAACTTAACTTTCTTTAATTACGCGTTATAATACCAAAACTAAACACTAAACTATAACACTACTACATAATTCAATACATTATACTCCAAGATTACTATTTCAACTAACCACAAATGAAAACACTACCCTTCACTACAGTCACTCTAAAACACTTTACAACACTTGGGTCGCTTTGTTCGCTTGTTTCACCGCTTTTCAAATCAAATCACGCTTATATACAGACCTAGGCCGTTCATAATATCACGCCGGCAGGCGGCGAACGTGACGTCACAAGATCGGTCCCATTTTCTGCAGTGGCTACGTGCAGCACTTTACTTTGCTTTTCCTAAAATACAATTCGCGAATAATTCAAGCATATCATCACTATAGCATGTCTAGCATTTGCTTAAGAAGATGCATCTGGACGATTGTTTAATAAATATGTACCGTTGCTTAACGTGTCAAGAAAATCACGACTTGACTTGTCTCTTCTCTTATGGCGAAAAATGAAAGGGATAGCAAAATTTGTATTTGGTATCAAGCTTAAATCTAGTTATGACGCAAAACGTTTAAACGTGATTGCCAGTCGCACAAAATCCTTTATAATAATGATTGTGCAAATGAGAAATGTAGATTTATAGTTATCTATGTCATAATAAATCAGACTATTTTAAGAACGTGTAATTCATGAATTTACCAACCCAAAATTAAACTCCGGCGTGCGTAATTCATACGTAAAACAAATTATATAACTAACATCATGGAGGTTGCTTCAAAGTAACCGTGTTTTATTCGGACAGATGTTTAAATGAGTAAATAAAATAGATAGGTATCGTTACAATACAAAATCTTGCACTAAAATGTTCGGGTGTAAAAACTGTTATCAACATCATACGAATCTCGGACTTTAGTGGATAGTACCATTTTTGATTGACCACTTAAAGAGCTCGTATGCAATTAGTGACATAAATCGTATGTCAAATAAAGTTAATCCAACTCATCGGTTGTTTAGTTTTAAAGTACCTAACAGTACCTATTATGGTAAATAAATAAATTATTGGATAAATATAGATAATGTAACAGACATATAAAACAAAAAACTCTCATAAAATAATTAAATAAACACAAACTTTTAAGAAAACTATAATAAAATGCAGAAAACAAAAATGTAACTGTTAATATTTAACAAGATTAAAAAAGCTATTTCGGCGAAAATCTAACGCATGTCACTTGTATCGTTGAGATTTATTTCACTTCTGTTAGCTTATAATGCTAGTGATTGCTCAATGTTTCATACTTTATGAAAAAATATTTAAAAAAACCTTAAACACTTGATAGCTTAGCGACTTTTTTTATCTTTTGATGCCTACGAATGTGTTTCAAGTTCGCCATTTTTATTAATAATACAAAGATTATGGTGATACAGACTATAAAGCCAATATATGTTGTAGTAAGCTTTGATGTGTATTATTAAATACTTTTAAGTATAAAACAGTGCACGATGAGCGGTCTTTAGCAGTGCACATGGCTACTAAAAAAACTATGCGGGGCGGACCGATTTCGTGACGTAGCCATCGAGAAATAGCGCTACATGGCGGCCTGTTATTATGAACGGCCTAGTACCGACCAACGAATAAGCTCGTCTAGGGTAGCTTCGAGAACATACGAAAACAAGAAACCTTAGGCAACTGCGCGAAAGTCAGTTTGGTTGCCTAATCCGCAGGCGCTAGTTTCCTTACACCATAACAATAGTTATAAAAGTATAAACGTTAATTTTGCCGCTCTATGGGACCCCCTCTAAGACAATCTATTCTTTCTTTTCCAGTAGACAGAGCAGACGAGAAGCTTCACCGACGCACCACGGTCCGCATGGGCATCCGCGTCGTTCAACGTGCCTACCCACCGCCATCGCCCACCCTCTTCAACATCGAAGGTCCTTCGGCCTTCGGCCCCAAAGACCGCTCGAAAAACCGAAAAATGTTCGGCTGTCGGATGGGCCAAGAGATGAAATCGCCAATGCAAGAAAAACCAGTTACGGGGGCCGTCTTGCAGCAGCAAGCGACTATTGAAGAAAACGCTCCTTTCATAGACGAGGTGTCACCGACGAAAGAGAACACCAGATTGACCGTTACCTTCAGCCTGACAAAACCGGAGGAGGAAAATAACAAAAAAGAAATGAATTTTGAAACGCTTCACCAAAACAACAAAAATTTGGAGAAGCATGTCGAAGAGAAAATGGTCAACGGGCACGACGGTGGCCACGTTAGTGACGACGATAAGGAAAATGATACGGAAAAGAAATGTTGCACTGATGAACAGACGACGTTGGGCAGCGATCACGAGGTAGGGTTAATAAAAATTGTTTTTATTAAGTTCTCAGTATAACCCCAAGTCAGTTGATACTAGCATAATTAGACAGTAATGTAAAAAAGGAAAAAGGGTTTTCTAAATAAAAAGGTCATCACAGCCTACCCRAGCACTCCAGATGTAACTCGCGGCTTTTTTAATTTTGCAGCAAAACCGTTGATCACGCAAAAATTATGAATTAATTAATATTATTATTTACAAAATTCGCTATAAAAAATTTCTTATCTTTATAACACTTAACTTGAMGTATATGGAATATAAGTGCATTCMAAATTATGTTCGCTGCATAAAATACATAATGCATTTTTTAGATTTGTGTCCTTTTAACAATATACACTTTCAAAATTTTGTTTGATCTTGTGTCTTGTTTGAGGTTCTTCTTCTTTGTCAAAAACTACAAGTGTAATCGAAACGTCAGACCAATAAATATTTTGTCAGTGTTTTAAAACGCCGCGATCTTTCCGAGAAAACATCATCTAACGTACATAATGTTAATTCTATTTTCACCTTCAACCTGAAACCTTAAGTAATCGAATAATTAATTCTTCTGCCGACCTGGCCAGAATCTGATAGTTTTAACACTAAAAAAACAAGGCTTATGAAAGGTATTGCTAGCTTTGACCGGGAATCGAACTCGGGGCCCTTTGATTGCTAGTCAAACGTGCTAACCAATACCAAAGCCCTATTCAGATACGAGATCAAACCGGCATAGAAAGTTTACTACATGTAACGCCGCTGGACGCCATACAGCGCATTTGCAACTGAATCGCTCGTCGCAGGCCATAATTATCCCGTGTTCTACAGAATAGTCTATAGAACGTCTAAAACGTTCATATAATGTGCAAACTATCACTAATTTGAGTGATATTCTTCGATTTACACAGCTTTTGAAAAAGAAAGCATTATATTATGGAATTAAAAAATTATCGTGTAATAAATGCAGTAGAGCTATGGAATGGAATTTGAGCTGCTCTGGAATGTCTGAGGACTACTACACAGCTTCAAATTAATTTACTATAGTAACAAGCGCAGAAAATGCTGGAAACGTCTACTACCACCCCAAAAGAATCCCTGATCCAGAAATAGATACAGGTCGCAGTAATGCTAACAGCATTCTTGTTATTGCCTTACAAAAATACTCCTAGATTTATCAATTCGATATATTGTATATTATGTCATAAAACATCGTATTCAAAGGCAGAACTACTACTTAATGAAGATAAGGCATGGCCTCCCTAATATAGATACGTATAATACTCTGTTTCGTTGTAATGTTGTAAATTTACAATCTATAGGAGCAAGTCAGAAGAAAATGAAGAAAATTCTATGTAGATCAGAATGTCACAATAGCTCAACTTGTAACAACAAGTAATTTCTTATGATGGGCAGTTGATAATTTTAGTACAGTTGATTATGATAAAACAAAAGTTGATTTATTTGTCCATCATTATATGCTTTACCCTAGGTACTGTATGTAATACAATAACGAAATTGTTTTATATATTGCCTTGACAAACCCGGTATTATATAGAATAACTAGGTACTCTATGCAATTAATGAATTACATACTTCGCCGATATTATATATATCACATAATTTTCCATATATCATTGGCCAAATGGCATTATTCCTGGCAGACGTTTTGAAAAAATCTTAGGTAGTTTTAATAGTATGCTTCCCCACCCGCCCAAATTTAACCAAGTCCAAAATTTTTCATGGTCGATTGCTTGAAATTGATAAATTCATTGCACTAGACAAGATTTCAACCATTTTCAACTAGAAATTGCCTATAAAAATATTGTATTGATTTCTCAAATGCCGAATAAGGCAGCACCGAAGGTTTAAAAAGGCTAGAGGTTCTCGATTCCTCACATGGAATTTGCCTACTGGTGATTCCACATTTGCACAATGCGAAATCATGTCAAAAATATAAATATATAAATTATCACGTGCTGTCCTTGCCAGAGAACCATCAGCATACAGAATTTGTCAGTTGACAGTTTTACAATGTACAAGTAATTTATATATTTACATCATAATTTGTAATTTTGTAACATAAAAACTGTCATTGTTTACATTGTAATTAAAATCAAAATAAGATTTACCAGATGTTGCGATACAATTATTAATACATAATACATACATGACATCGTTACCGCAATAGTTCGCTTGGGTTTACGAGAACCAAGAAATATCAATTAGGCTGTAGCTTGCATACTGTTAGGTTGTAGTACTAGAACATTAGTTGTAATTTCAAGTTAAAAATAAATTGTTAAAAAGAGACTTCGACGTCGTAAATAGTTAATTAATATTTGTTCTCAACTTATAACTCGGTTACTATAACAGATATAGAAAAACGGTTGTGTTTTTTAAAAAGATTTTTTCCTCGACATAAAGCAGTAGTTGTCTGCTATACACAGCCATGACGAGATTTTTCTAACTATATATTTAAAAGGCTTCTTCCCTTTAATATTTCTTATTATCTTACCCTAATAATGTCAAACTTCTTGGTGTTATGTTTGATCCTGGTCTGATTTGGGAAACACATTCAGAATATGTAGCAGACATACTAAAACACTACTGACAGCCTTTCATACTGTTTTTCAGTGTATCATACATATGCATTGTTGCATGGCGGCATTCACCCCACGCAGATAAAATATTTAAAATATAGAGAAAAAGTGTTCGAATAATTTAGGGCTGATCATAATGATCATAATTTCAGAACGCACAAAATACTGACGGTTCCTTGCATTTTTATATATCAATGTTGACTATATACTCATCAGTACAAAAAAGATTATAATGTTAGTGATAATACTTACTCAACTAGACAATGTAAAAGTAATATATTTTTGAGAATGTCCAGAATTAGAAATAGCATTAACTACTACTGCATCAAGTTTTGTAATTCTCTACTTGAAACCTAAAATTTAAAAAATATTTAAAAGACATGTTAGAGCACAATGCCTTTTACAGATTTTATGAATTCCTGTCTTATATTAGCAAGCTTTTGGACTTACGTATAATACATTTTTATTATTACAAATAACTATCTATTGCATACACAAAATCACAGCTGGAGAAGGCAGACAAATAAGTATCACAAAAATAGGCTAATAAACATTTTATATAATTATATAATGTTAGAAAGGATAAAGCAGATCGTGACATCCATATTGATTTTTCTCTACCTCTTACAGTTTATCCCGCACACTGCAATCCCAACGTAAAATGTTCCACCGTGTTAACAAAAGTTGATTTGAATCGCAATAATAAACCTCAAAACTCCTGTCATCTCGAACCACTAGGGTTAACATTGACTGCAATCAACATCCCCTAGGTACCGTAAATCACTTCTCTTATTACATCACCTCTCCTGAAATTTATGATAATTAACGAGGTGGCCGTAATTACACCGGTTCGTTACGGCAGTTTTACTCTCTTGAAAGCGCCTAAAACTGGGAAGAAAATTTGCAAGTACAATTTCAGAGTGACCGAAAGTCATTTAATTAACAAACCGGTGAATGGCCGCAGCGTTTGTTAAAATGAAACGTGGGCGGTGACGTAATTATACAATTTGATAATGTCGAAAGCACTATTCACAGTTATATCTGAAAAGATAGGAACAAGTCTGTTTCATAACTTTAATATTTGTAAAAAAATTTGTATAAATTACTAAATAAATACATAGCCACATTATAAAATCAAATTACTCCAATTACAACCATTTCCATATTTAAATACATTTTTTCATAACTTAATGTGTTTATTTATGAAAAATAAAATAAATAGTTAGGTAGAAGGTACAGCTAGTGATACATTTTGTTCATCAATACCTGGCGACCTTTATACTTTATGTGTATATTTTCATGATCTATTTTTAAATATAAATCACGTTCGTTGTTTGGGAGCGGTAATATGGCTGAACGAAAATAAACAAATCCTTTTTACAAACAATGTAGGTTGTTTTTTCAGTTCAATTAGTAAACGTAATATCTCGTAACGCGCGCAGTTCAATTAACACCCGTAATAAAAACTCAACAAACAATATAATGAAATCAGAATGAATATGCTATTCATCACTGCAATCGAATTATAGTATATAGCTAGAATTAAACAATAAAACTATTGAACAACGCCGGTGTTATGGATGTTTATATTTCACATAAGTCTTCATGCGACTTATTCAGCTGATTTGGAAAGAGTGAATTGGTGGATTTTGTGCTCAATGTTGACGTTAATGTTGAATTTTTAACTGTCACATTCAAAATTCTGCAAACATCCTAGACACTTATTTATAGTGGAACGGTAATATTTAGCTGCGAAATAGGTTCACGTTAAAGTCCCATAGAGGCCAGTTTGTTTATGGAAAACTGAAGATGTAACAATTAACATTTCTAGTTGTGCAGATAACACTTTCTTAAATTGGACCCACGGTATTCTAATAGTAAAATCCTAATATAAAATTCGCCAGTGGTAGTTTACCTTTCTTGGATATCCTAATTTACAAATAAAAACAATGGACAGTTAGGACACAAGGTCTACAGAAAACTAACATATAGATTAGCTGTTTATAAGTGTGAAAAATGCAAATTTAAGACACGCGTATGAAAGTGCCTTATACGAGTAAAAACATTTTCACACGAATATCATACAAGATGTTTTCTTCGTGAAAGTGAATATTATAATATTAAAAAAAATTTGACATTGTCATACAATTTGTAAAATGTCCGCAACGAATAAATTTAGATCAAATTTTCAAACTACCTAGAAAATACTGTTACCAGGGTAATTCTTTTAAAAGACGCCATCAATTTTGTGAATTTCATATTTGATATTTAAAAGTTTGCATTTTGTTCCGCCTATTTGGAAGGAAAACATGAGTAGTGCTGAAGATCCAGGGGCGAGAGCAGTGAGAGTGTTGCATTCGATGTCGAGGAATCAGCGAAACTAGCAATCAATGCATTGTTACCAGTTAAGTCCAAAGTCTAAGACAGAGAACATGCGATTTAAAAAGTGTTGTGGTCAAAAGAAGGTAATGATGCCCAGTGAGAATGTTCTGTTAGCATATTTCCAAAAAAACTCCTAAGTCCTAAAGCCATCCTCACTCTGGAGCCACTACTTAATGCTGAGAACAATGTTATCGAAGAATAAGAACGTTTTATATTAGCAGGTTTAATAATCTCATTGCTTTTTTGAAGAGAAAATCCAAAAGCTATAAAGCGAAAAAAAATCTAAAGTATTAACTAAAGACGATATTGCAAAAATTTTAAAAACAGCAGATGATGAACATTACTTACTGATGAAATCTAAAATGCATAAAATAGTTAGTTTATCTATAAGTTGCTATTTTTAAGGTAGCACTCATCATTGACATCGCAGAGGGATGTAGTCGAGATGAGCCAAGCCATATGTTAGTAGACGTTAGACATAAGTGCGATGTTTATCATATTGTTACACCCTCGACGAAAATAAATGTTCTCGAGAATTTTTAATGACTTGTGGAAACATTGAAGGGTTGAACATGGTGGAAATTATACGAAAATATGTTGACTCTCAAGCGGCTCTGGACATGAAAATCAGCAGCTGTGGCCGAAGACTATAAGTGAATAATTATTTCAAAAACAAAAAGAAAACTGCTGTGAAAATACTGGACGATCAAATAAGTTGAGGCTGCCGTTACCGGCAGATAGAGTCGATACCGAACAAGTAGTTGCTGGTGAAACAAAAATTTATAACGCAATTTCCTCAAATCAAATGTCTTCAAAATTGAGTTATAAATCAAATCAAGTAAATTCTCAATCACCACTAAGTAAATTATATGTTTGCTTTATTGTGTACATGTATTAAATGAGTTGTGTTCTACTAAAGATAAAGTACATGTAGAAAGTGAAGATGTAAACTAAATTATTTGTAAAAAAAAATGCAAAGAGAAAAAAATTTACAAATTCATCTAACTATACAGTATAATATAAATTACAAACTGGGTACAAGTAGTTCGAATATAACTGACAGGAAAGCCTTTTTTCATCGATCGGTTTGGATTTTAACAGGTTGTTACGTTGTTTCTATGACGATCACGTCCCACTTCCTTAGTGATTTGTTTATTTACCTTTATGTTAGGGACTTTCTATATCATATCCTCTTTTTAAGGTTGTTTTTGGTCCTATCAATCTAACAGTTAGCCATCTCATTAATTTATTGCTACTGTATAAGTACATAGTAAATTTTTACATAACTGTGTATATATTAAGCGACATACACAAACAAACGTACCCTAGGCGGTACTCGGATCCGCGAATCACGAGGTTCAGAAGCAGACACGCCATAACCGCTAGACCACCAAGACCAGCTTTCGAGGTTCTATCGAATGAACCACAAAATAGTTTTCAAAAGATTTTCTAAAGTTAGTCCGACTGCCGGTATAACGAAAAGTGCCTCAAGTATGCATATAGTATTTCATCTCTACAGAATTCTTAGGAATTAATAATTAATTAAACGGGTTTGGCAAACATAAACAGAAAGCCACGCCTAAATTATTCAGCATTCTCAATAATCGTAGGAAAGGAAGGGGCTATCTCATTAATAAAGAGACAAAGTTGATTTTTTAGAATAAATCGTGGGTAACTTTTAGTAAAACAAAATCATCATTCCGACATTGATTCTTGTTGGTACTTATTTGATAAACTGTGTTTTGTGTTAGTTTTTTTTTTATTTAAAACAATGAAACGATTAGAATATGAGCGCTTTGCAAAAAGAGTTGTTCAGCATTATTAACAACACTTTAAACGAGAGGGAGATAGAAGAACCACCATCTACAGAATAATAAAAAGGTACGAAGATACCGGAAGGTTCCAAAGAACCCCAAGGAATATAAAACGAGTAAAAACAGTGTTTAGGAAAACACCATCGACTTCTGTGAGAAATTCAGCTACAAAGTTGGATCTGGACAAATCAACACTAATTCGAATTAAATTAAAGGATCTGGAAATGAAGGCGTTTTCAAAATTATCAGCGCCAAAATACTTCAAAAACCAAGAAATACGTGCCAAATGAGGATGTCGAAAAGTGTATGAGAAAACGCTACGAAAAACTCGCATCATATGTAGACGATGAATTGTATGTGGCTGCCGAACCAAACGATGTTCCATGCGTGTAAGAAGATAGATGATGATATGAGTGATGATAGAGTGAAGTCCAAAGCCAAATTTTTCAAAAAATATCTTGTTTGGCAGGCAATTAACGAAAACGACAACGTTTCCGACGCTTTCATCTCCCAAGGTTCTAAGAATTCAAAGATTTATCTTAGGGAATGCATGAATAAGCGATTAATTCCCTTTATTAATACACATTACAATAAAGAATATATAATTTTTTGGCCTGACATGGCAACTTACCTWTACAAAGCTTAAATTACCGACTTTTTGCGCTCTGAAAAAAATCGAATTTATCGAAAAGAAGAACAACGCCCCAAATGTTCCTCGAGCGCGAGGTATCGAGAAATTTTGGTCCCTTTGTAAAAAAGAGTTTAAAAAGAATCTCGTTAAGCCGAAAAATTTGTGTGCATTTAAAAATAGGTGGACTCGAATCAGCAGAAAAGTCTGTGAACAGTGGGGAAAGGCTGTAATGAGCAGAGCAGCAATAAGCTTGAGAAAAATAGGTTATGCAGAAATTACTGGAGCAAATTTGATATGATTTACGTAGAATAGTGTTACATAAATGTTTAAGTAGAAATTAAAATTTAATTGCTGTTTAAATAAAAAATAAATAAATTAAGAAGTAATTTGCTCTCTTTACTCATGAGACAGCCCTATCAGAATGTCAAGCAAACTACGTCATATAGTCCACCTACACGCCGCTTAAACCAATATTAATAACGAGAACAAAAATGCTAACAATGAAGAAAACGAAATCATTTTCGTCTTTATTAATAATTCCCATAAATCCAGTTTTCGGCCAGACAATAAACGGAAATAGACAACGAGCGACGGATGATAATCCTGGGTTACCCCGGACAAGACGTCACAGCCTCTTTGTGTCTCATTTAGTAATTACTTTTTAATTCTTTCAGATCGGCCAAGCGGTTGACGTAAAAAGACCGCTGCAAGCGAAGCATAGGAGTCTGTTTCTGGCCGACATACCAGCCCCACATTCGGAGGTGGAAAAGCCGTTCCTACTCAGCGAGGGAAGGATTCACTTAAACGCATCCCTGAACAAGGCCATTTACTCCCACGGGGAAGAGGTCGTCGTTCGGGTCCATATTCGGAACAATAGTAATAAAAGTATTAGGAGAATAAAGGTAAGGTTGTCCGTTCCCAAATTGTTACTTACGAGGTTTCCTTTTTCTTTGTTTCTCTTTTTCCGGTTATTGTGCAAGTGGCTTAGAACCTAGCTACTCGTGTAGCCATCGATTCGAACTTCTGTATAAAGCTGTCAGCGTTCGGATCTTGCGGTATTATTATTATTTTTTTCKTAATCTTACCAAAATCAGCATTGTCATTAGCAGTAACAGAATATAACAATTAACTTGCCAAATAAAATTTAGTTTTGCCCCAAAAAATACAATATATATTGGCTTCTTTAGGTAGGTATGTACATACTACAGTTAACATGTCTGCGCGAACACGCCTTTCTAGAGCTATGAAAACTGGGATCTAGTTAACATCTCTATATAGTTACAATTTTCGATGCTTTAAATATAGATGAATTTTTACCAGGATGTGATATTAGACACAGGTATTAATAATACACTATTATTCGTTTTTCCCTAAGGGGCCAACTCAGTGGAAAAGGACGTAAGTTAATGAAAAGCTACAAAACAAAACAAATGAATACCTATAAAAGAATCTGAATGAGAGCCAAGTAGTTCGTTAAATATAGAGCAGCAAAGGCGCAGAACTACTAAGTTCGCCAACGATTAAGTTCTGATGTTATCAAGGGAGGAAAAGAAAATACTATTTGTAACAATAAGAGGTATAATGAGCCACATTTGAGTTGGATGCACTCACGCAATATTAACTTTCTAAGAGTTAATCAATGTTTAACATTAAATGAGAAACATCCACTCGCACTTCGCAAGTTCGTCTTATACCTACCAATATTGAGCTCATTAGACAATAAAGATTGTCGCTGTTGCAAAAGTGGCGGAGTTTAGGATGGGACAACAATACTTGTGTCTACTGCCCGAAATCCTCACAAACCGAAGGCTTAACCATTATTAATGGGCGGCTGAAGGCCGGGATCCTCGATTACAGGTATGACACTATTAAAGGGGAGGCTGAAAACCGGGTTCCATGATGAGGATTAGTAAATATAGGTATTGTGCGTTGATAGAGATAGATTATTGTGTGATACAATGGGAAGATATTACAATATTACAATGGGAAGATATTAATGACACTTCAATAGCGGGCTCGCTTTCTATCAAGCTGTCTATTAATTGCTGGACGAAAGAACCACGGTTGAACGACAATTATAACAAATAAAGAAATAGCGATAATAAATCCTGAGCGATCCCTGGGCTTCCCAAGAACCAGCTTCACCCAATTCGACACGCCTTCGCCAGACAGAGTAACAAAACCACAAGAAGGATAAATCGATTTTTTGAATATGGGAGCGATAAAAAACGAATCAAATTCATACTAATGACTTCCCATTGATGCCTCACTTGTTGAACTATCGTCTGGCCATGCGGAGCCCGTTCCTCAAGCTTCTGAGTCTTAAAAATTTCAAAAGAAAGAATATACATTAAAATATCCTTATTCATACCTAACCAATAATATGACTGCTAAACACGTTTTAATATTTTAAAATAAACCCAATGTCCCGCATGAGGAGCGTCGTGGGCTTCGCGATATATATTGTTCTGCTCAAGCTCTTGAGTACCAGCAATTTCCAATTAAAATACTCATATACTACTGGCTGACCTAATGGAACGAACTTAAATATTTGGCCATCCTGTATTCTCCATTTAGGAAACAATGATGGATTATCAGATATATTCCGGAACAACGTTTTATACCAAGAGTCAAAATCCGCGAGATGAACCTGCACATACGCTACTGATCGAGAGAAAGCACTGGCACTCGGTGCATTTCTCCTACCGATGCAATATTTCAAAGTCATAACCCTGCAGTCGCAGAGACCACCTGGCCAAACCACCTGAAGGATTATTTAGCTTGCTCAACCGTAATATTGTGAAGTGATCCGTAATAAATTTGAACCTCACACCCTCAACGTATGGTCTATATTTTTCGATAGCATACACTACGGCCAAACATTCCAGCTCGGTAATCGAGTACTTAGCTTACCCGGCGGTTAAGGATCTACTAAGGTAGCATACTACCTTCTCTCCATAATCAAAAGATTTAGTTAAAACGGCACCCAACCCCAGCTGAGAAGCATCCGTCTGCACTAGAAATTCTCGAGAAAAATCCAGACGCGCAAGAATTGGAACTAAACACTTTTTAATGTCATTAAATGCTATATTATACCAAATAAACTTGTTTCGTCGAGTAAGCAGGGCCAAGGCAGACTTTCGCGAAGCAAAAATCTAAATAAATCGGCGGTACCACGACCGTACATTCCGAACATTTTTGTGGGGTAGGATAATTAAACATACATTTAACTTTATCCGGATCCGTATGCAACCCATTTGGGCCTACCACATACTCCAGATACTTCAATTTAGATTTGACAAAGTAACATTTATCGCGACTCACTGTTAACCCCGCAGCCAGAAGTCTCCGTAAAACCCTGTCAAGAACCGACAGATGCCCTTTGAATTCTTTAGTGACCACAATGATATCCTCTAAGTAACAAAATACCGACGAATTCAGTTACGGTCCCAAAACGTTATCTTAAAACGCTGAAACGTAGCAGGTGAATTCTGTAGCCCGAAGGGCATCCTACAGAAATGAAACAAGCCATGACCAAGAACAGTAAATGCTGTCTTATCTTGGCTATTCGCATCCAACGGAATCTATCAATAGGCTCTTTTGATATCTATCGATGACAGATATTTGGCGTCCCACAAGCGATCTAAAATAACATTATTGACACATGGCAAGGGATAAGCGTCTCGGTTAGTAACCGAATTCTCCTTACAAAAATCAACGCAGAATCTGTACTCGCGCCAGACGGCTTTTTGACCATGACCACAGATAGGACCAAGCAGAGATCATCCTGAAACTCAACATACGATCAATTTCTTCGTCGATAATTTTGCTGATAAGGCGACACATTGCAATATCGTTGTTTGATGGGAGGATGGGATCCCGTATCGATATTTTTCACGCCCTTGGTACATCCCAAATCAGTGCCCATTTCTGTAAAAACCTCGTTAACTAATTGGTCCAACACTTTGCGCTGATTGTCATCAAGCACCAGTATAGAAGAACAATTCGCGGATATATATTTTTTAAATTTCCAACTTATCTGACAAATTCCACACAATCCATGTCTTTTTAAAAATCCACCACTAGAATAGTCTCCCCATCTATACCTGGAATTACCTTAACTTTAGAATGCAAATCTACAGGTACACTCACCACACCCAGTACTTCAAACGTATTCCCATTGGCCATTGTCACCGAACGATTAAATCTTCGTCCAATTCGACACCTGTTTGCCAGACAGGGTAGCAAAACCACAGGGTGATAATCGTCTCAAAATTATTGCGAGTTATCAGTAAAAGAAATGATTCGTTTGCGAGAAGACCGGTACTCACCTCTTGTACGGAGACTATGGTAGCCACAACAGTGTGTCTAAGCGAAAGGAGTGGACCTAAACAACCCCCGCTGTTAAATAACGTTTTTTATACTACATGCCATTGCACGCACGAGAAGAGAATTACAGTGAACGAAAGCAGTGCTGTGAATGTGTTCGGCCCCGAAGGTGATACAAATACTGAAAAACCGGCCGGACTCCAATGTGCAGAAAAAAGCAACACATAAAATATCAACCTAATGTAAAAACACCTCTTTAAAAAGATGATGCCCCTTAGCGATCAATTTGTCTTGGCTAAATAATTCAACTACTTAAACCAAAAATATCTGAACACTAATATAACTGATGTTGGGCTTGAAGAACCCCTTTCGTAAATACAGATTTAAAAGGTATGAAAAATAATGAATTATATCAACCAGAAGAGCATTAATTATTACAAAATTCTGTTCTTACTGTTTTATTAGTGTTTTTAATTGAATTCAACATTATATTTCATATAGATTGTGTCCAGTTTTAAAGTGGTCGTGCGAAAGTACTTCTTACAAAGAAATACACACCTAGCTGCTTACGATTGATCTCAATATCCGCAACCAAATAAAGAAATTGTACTGTCACAGAGTGGATATTTTCTAACATTACTTTTATTTAATTCTGCTAGTTGTTTTAAATTCATTTTGTTACTAACGCAATTATCAACATCTTGCGTACCCTAAAAGAAAAGAATGGCCTTCTAGGTTGGGGATTGAAGCTTTGAAGCCCAAGGGAAAGACCAACGCTAGCACAGAGATCAATTATAGATTATTTTGTATGTGTGTGTTTTCACCGCGACGCCTACGTCCACGACCACCACTGAAGATGCCTGTCACAATAGTAGGTGAAACAGAACAGACAGAAGAAGACATCTACCGCGGCCGAGGATGGAAGAAAGGGTTTGAGTAGACATCGTCTGACTATAATATAACTACGTATGTACTGTAATTATCTATCTATATACATATCAACATTTTGCTAACAGTTGCACTTTTTAAGTCGCTAATTCGATTATTACACGGTGAATGTGACCTAGACGCTCTTTCTAATATAAGTATCGGAGAGCGTGAATTTGTTAACCCCTTTAATAGTAAACTCAAAGACCCCTTGGTAGAAGCCGTCCCTGAAGTACCAATATAAATCTAAGAATTAATGAGTAAAAAGAATTTTTATATTATTTTTATAACATTTAGAAAAATGGACAGTGGCTGTCTCATCTTAAACACAACTGAAGACACAAAATCTTGGGAGTCTTGCAAAGTACATTGCAACGGTCATTGGTGTTCTCATTGGTACATTATATAGTTTGCTTTATACATGTATACCTCTAGAGGAGTCCAAAACACTCATGTTTGAGAAGCTTGCAGACAGTAGCCTAGATCTTATAGTTTTTAACGGAACACCCTTAAATAAGTAAAACAATTTCCAAAAATTCAAAGTAATGCACCAAACACAATATCGTTGATTACTGCACACGAAACATTTGGAAAAAATAGCTTTTGGTGCCTAAATGGAATAAGAATACGTAGGTTCCTCCAAAGAAATTACTCTATCCATATTAAATCTTATTCCATCAGTATCTAAGTCATCCGCAAATATCTTCGAACTAATTACAAAATATTACCCTTAAGGATGTTATAATTCCTTTATGCTATAAAACAGAATAGGTTATTTTTTTCAATCTGAAATAATGAACTTATTTGGAGTTAATAAATATCTGAAACAAATATGTTGCTTATTAACTACTATGTATTATTCATCTGACTGCATTACACTGCCGGCAAACCATCATGTGAAACACCTGCAGGAGTCAAAACTGCCAGGCGCTTTGTGCCTTTGTAGGTGGGTGTAAATGAAACGAATTGAACCCTGTCGGTGAATTCTCACTTTCCAACATCAGCCTTTGTCTTTTGAAATTGCCTTTGACAGAGGTGTGACAAAAGGACAAAGCCTGAAAGGGGAATGTCGAACTATAAAACTCGTCACTAATAGGGTTTCAATCACGAAACGGTAGGCATGCCTTCATACTAGCTTTTCGGAATCAGGTGTCATTAAATAATTTTAAAGTACAGGTATTCAGTTAACTACAAAAAAAACGATAAGTTTCCCATTCTCGGCATAAAATCACTGTTATTTTCCATTGAATCTAGTTGGAAATCATTACAACCTTTAGCTTTATTTAGTATGATAAAGTATCAAAATACAGCAGATAGAAATAATCAAATATACAAATAAAATGATGGGACACTTTTTTTTAAAGAGGGATTATATGATTAAACAATTGTATAAGTATGTATTTTTATAGCATTTTATTGTATACGCACACTGTCATGAAATTTAAATATTCGTCATTAATAGCATACACTAGGAATACGGAAGTGCACCCTGTCAGTGTCCAAGGATTTCTGCAGTAGTTTTAACGAAGAAGGGAGTCCTCGAGGTCCTGAGTCGACTACATAAAATTTTATCACGTCATCCAAGAAGAGGATAACCTCTACCAAGAATCAACGTTACACTGACAGCAAGTTTAGAGCTAGATAGTTTTCTATTTTTTACTTCAATAGTGAGTACTGATAACTGGACTTTCATATAAAAAKAGTTTAACTACCAGTAATTAAACTATTTGAATAAAAAGTKATTAAATTACTTTTGTTGATATTTCAACTAGGTACTATATTTTTAATATTTCAATACTGCAAGTTAAAGCATGCAAAGACAGTGCCTGACACTGAAAAAATAGGAACATGGCTATAACAAAAATTAGAACTAGAACTGCCACAATGTTTAGAAAACAGACGCAGCAATAWTGATATGTTAAATCATTATAAAATGATAAAAGATATATTTATTAGGTATAATACGTTGTTACATGTCAGACTGACCCTAAAAATAAAACCTGTATACCGAGAAAGATCATTTTGTTCGATACTTCAATGCATACTGTTCCTTATCATGGTGCGTTTTTGCTTTGGCTTCTTCAAACGTATACATTCCAACCGGTTTTTTGGGGACATTTTTCCGCAAGTACAGCGACTTGAACCCTTGGCCTGATGGTGTAAAAACACTAATTGTTAATAAATTGGAGAAATAACTGTTGGGTTGTTTAAGAGGGTTGTTGTTAATGTTAATTTCTTCTACCAGAAACGGGATCATTTGAGCACCATCATAAGCGTGCGACTATCTTGGAATTTCGATATCGGATTTTATTTAGAAAGTAGAACGAAGTTAGCAGTTTAAAGATATTCTCGCAAAAGTAGTTTGATTGTGCGGTAGTTAAAATCATTTGGCATCACTGGTAACTGTAGTTTATAGTTAACTACTTTTTACGAGTACTTTGCCCAGCACAGCCTGTAGTACTCGTCTTGAAACATGATAAAATCATAATGATTACCTTGAGTTTTCATAGCATACTTGATTTAGATTTTCAGAAAATCTATGAAAATACCTGTAACTTTTAAACAGTAAACAATAGCATAATGCATTATGTGATTATTTCGATTGGAAATGAGCTACTCTACAACTTGCTTCAGTTTGAACCATTACCTTTAAAACACCCGCTATCGTGGCAGCATCGGCAGGAGTGAAACATTTTAAAAACTAACGACCAAGGCCTTTTATCCATGAAGCTTGACATATTTACTTATAATTCTCATAACCGATCGATCTACTCGGATTATGCAAAACTGCTCCTCATCACACAAAGAATTTTATAAACCCTGCTAAGGAAATTGTACGCGGGGGAAATTGCATGGAGTGGCTCGGGACTAATACAGCAGTAAGCCGGGCCGATATTAAGTTTAGATATTATGTCGTCCAAGGAATATTACCAAAATCATGCAAGGCACGTGCCGTATAGGACGTTGCGTAACGAAAATATGTGTACAAGAAAAGAATCAAAGCCAGACAAGCACAAAGGGAAATCGTGTATTTCCAGAACATAGTAAGACTAGGTGGGATATTGGGTTACCGGGTTTTTTCGCGAAATACAGCTTCTCGCACGGAAAATGTGCGTGGGGGTGGGTCTTTTTGCCGCTGAAAGGTTCCTATATCCTATATCAAGACCCGGAAATATATTACTTTGTACTTTAAAGGTTTCTGATAGCAAAATTTGTTCTGTTTTAAATAAATGGTGACAAAAACAAACGCAGCATGAAAAACTTGAATTGCGTTAGCAAAACAATTTTTTATTTTACCTTCCAAACTGTGTATTTAATTGACATACAAGGAGGTACTGATAAGTTGTTAGCCTAATACAGAAAGGTTTATTATTTTATTACTCAACCTAATCCGCCTTAACTGAATACGTTTTAGGCAGCAGTCCTGTAATTCTTCTAAGCCTTTCACAAATTGTTTTTTGCTGGACTGATATCCAGCTTTACACAAATGATAAATTTTTTATCTTAAGGTAATAAATTTGCTAGTCTTAACTATATTGTTTTAAATTAATTGTATATTTTCTTGAAACAAATTATTACGATCAACAGAAATAAACGTTTATCCTTAAAATTAAAATTTCAATTTCTTGACAATTAGTATTCTTTAAAAAAAAGTAATACATAAAGAGAAAATATTTAGCCTTACTGTACGCATTCATGATATGATAACCAAATAATGCATTATTTACTCAAAGTATCATTATTTATTCATTTAATTCAAAGTACGATTTCTTGCTCTGAATACATTTATCTTACTTCAAAAAATAGAGCGAGAACTTTTCCAATAATTGTGTACTTAACAAATAGATACTAAATTTTTAAAACTATATTAACTATTCGAAAAGGAAAATATTTACCTATTAAGAGCTTTTAGAATTCGTAACTAAATAATTAGATAGGGCTTGTCAGAGAGGGTTATATACTAACGTTTCGCCTCCGCCGTTTCACCTCCACCGTTTCGTCCCCGCCGTTCCGCCCCCGGACGTTTCGCTCCTATACCGATTAGCCCCCGACCGTTTCGCCCCCCTCCCCCCACAAATGAAACAAATATCTAGATAACTTTTAAACTGTATGTGCACTGCCCAAACAATTAATCTATATTGTCTATTCCACCACAGCTTTCTACGATATTTTTATCCATGTTAAGATCGCAGTTTTAGGTTTAACATCTAATAATAATTGTGAAACCTCATATCATATCTTCGGATTCTGCGTGTCTTAGGAGATTAAATTGAAGAACAAAAAGTAAATATGTAGGTATTCTAATATCCATCGCGTCTAGAAGTTTTCCTAGATATAAAAGAAATCCTAAACAGGTATCGTATTTCATTTCCTATTATATTATATTATATTTTGTATTTTCTACTTCTTGAAATAACATTTAAATTATTTATTCCCGACCTTATCAAAAAGTGGGCAAAAAACTACCGTGTTCTTCTGCAATAATAGGATTGACATTACGAGCAATATCGAAATATTTTTCAAAATTAAATTAAATAAATTGAAATTTGAACAAAAAGATACGTGAGATTTTTTTTTATTCGGGGGCGAAACGATGGGGGCGAAAGGGTGGGGGCGAAACGTCCGTAATCCCTGTCAGGGACTACAGTTGCCTTCCCAAAATATGAGATAAATGACATTTTTTGAAAACAAAGGACAAAACAACAACAAATTTAACAAAAAAGAAACAAGGCGATCAGAATGAGATGAAATCAGCAAGTAACATTAACCACCAAGGGGACATCTTTTTAGTAAACAGTATATTGTATATAACGGAAACCTATAGCTAGAAAGAGCTAATTAAATATATGTAGCGAACATGATAATTTCATAGTGTTGCTTTAAGATTAACAATTTATTATTTTAATTATTGCATCAATTTAAAGATTACCAAATAGAAAGAAGAACATCTATTATCTAGTTGCATTCCCCTGTTAATATTATATTTTATTTTGTCCAGATAAAGTTTTAATGTGTCACAATTTGAATTATTTATTCCGATACTCCAATTTTTCTATCTGGTAAGCTTAGTAGTTATTTATTATACACGGCGATAAAGAGATCGTTATCTGCGAGTGAAAAGTTTAAGTTTGCGAGTGATGAAGTCACGAGTGGACTTATTTCAAGAGTAGACAAACAATCTTTATCGTCGTGTATAATATAACATGTTTTTCCATAGCAGGATATCATGTTTAAGAAAAAAAATAGAATTTAAAAGAAAATTACAATTTTTGGCGCAAAAATCGCAGTTTTATGGCTCCATTATACTATGGATTACTGAAATTACTGTATATTTTAATTCTGGTTTTTGCGTTTTGTGTACAAAGCGAATAAGAAATGTAAGAAAAAAAAATAAAAGGAGAAAAATTGCCATCAGATGTGAAAGATGCATTGTTAGAGGCAGAGTAAATTATTGCCAGAAAATTCTAGGATGATGTATGAGAAGGAATAAGAGTCCTTTAAAAATTGGATAAGCATCAAGAATATCAATAGTGTGAATGAAACAGTGCTTCTTTCGTATTTTTCTAAAAAATCGAGGAAAGTGAAGGCATCGTCATTGTGGTCGTATTATTCGATGCTAAAGCGTACGCTGCTGGTGAATGAAAATTGTGACATTTCCAAATAAGTAATGCTTTCAAATGAAATATCAAATGATATAATAAATCTGTACAGATTTTGCAAGTTAACAACTTTGCTGAAAACACTGAGTGATGGGTTCAAAGGTAGAAAGTCCAAAAATTGAAGCCAGATAACATTATAACATTCCTGACGCAAGCTTCGGATGACGACTATCTGTTAGAAAGGTTATATTTATAACAATAATTATTACTGCTTGTCTATATTTAACATGGAGCGACTAGGTCCTATGAATTGCACAAGTTAGAAGTATCTAATGTGGATGACACAAATCGGTGATAGTCGTTTCATTACGTGATACTAAAACCAAGAAGAAAAGGTCGTTTTCTATTACTGACAAGGAATGTGGAGTGAGTTTCTTGGAAATTGTGAGAAAGTAGATCGCCTTGCGTTCCCAAACCTTACCTCACAATAAGTTTGTTATCAACTACCGACAGAAAAAATGTACTATTCAAGAGGTGGGGATTAACACCATGTATAAGATCCCTAAAAAGATTGCAAATTTTCTAAAGCCGCCAAATTCAGAATTGTACACGGGGCATTGTTTCCGTCGTTCTACCATGCTACCATGTTGGCAAACTCTGATGCTGATCTGGTAACAGTCAAACGCATGGGTGGATGGAAATCGTCATCCGTTGCAGAGACGTAAATTGAAGAGTCGTATATTTAATGGACCAGAAAATCAATCCAATGCCTCTGTAAAATTGTTAGAGCAAAAAATTACAAGTTATGGTGTTCCAAAACTAGATGTTTTTGGTAATATTAAACGCACAATTGAAGTTATTGTTAACCCTTCAAATTTGTAAATTTAAATGGATAAAATAAGTTAAAACATTTTCTACCCTTGCTGTTAAAGTACTACTTTATCTACTCAAAAGAGTTGATAAAGAAATAGTTTAACATCTACTACAAAAAACGTCATTTCTTATTAGGTTATGGGTATTCTCATCACGTTCTTTTATCTTTTTATAAATAAAATTGATACGCGTAAATCTGCACTGTTCTTCAGCTCAACATGTCTTCCTTCCTTTTCAGGTTTTCATAGTACAACACGTAGATGTGTGCATGTTCTCCAACGGCAAATTCAAGAACGTAGTCGCCATGATCAATTCCAAAGAAGACTGCCCGATAACGTCGGGGTGCAAATTAACTAAGACCTATACGTTATTACCAACAAAAAGCTCCACCAAGAACTGGATCGCCTTGGAAGACTCATACACGAAGTCCGGTACCAGTCTCGCATCTACGGTAATATGCACAACCGACAACCCGGACGAACGCAACGTTTTCGCCATCTACGTTTCGTACTATGTCAAAGTGAAGCTCATGGTCAGCGTGATGGGAGGCGAAGTTTCTCTAAAACTGCCATTTACACTCATGCATACGTGTATGGATGTGGACAAGACACCGACGCCTAGGATGTCTCCTCCACAGGTGAAATTTTCTTTTTATACATTAGGTAGGCCTTATTTTGTGAAACATCAACGGACGTATTGAAAAAAATGAGGAATAAAATCTTCTTTTTCATAAAAATTGTTTGAATGTGCTTTGTTTTATGAGTTTTATTAGAAAACTGTGAAGATTATTTGGACCATAACGGTCATTTCCAAAGAGCATCAAAACTATACTAAACTGAGAAATGCACAATTTTGCCCATGTATGTCCCTTAGTTTTACAAGGGTTGTAAAATTGTGTTGTAAAGATCTGAGAACTGGGTCTGAAGGTCGACTTTATAATTTTGGTAATATCGAAGATGTATTGGATGTGGGAAGTTCTTTTTACGTATTTGCCAAATCCCTTTTTTTAAATTTTAAGGTTTAATTTTTTACCTTTTTTACCTTTTCCTTCGCAACATAAGACTTTGATGTTGGCTTGATATAAGCAATGAATGTGCCTTTATTTGTTTTATGTATACAATATACCACTGCATGCTTTTTAATTGGTAAATACCGATTTCGTTTAAGGTATTGTTTTTTGGCTTGTTAACTATAAGACCTCCCAAATAACACTTACTTGCCTGTAGTGATTTTATCCGGAATCTGTTGAACCTACGAGGATTGTTTTTCTCTTCAACCTCCAATGGGTTATAAAAATAAAATCCATTTACATTAAAACAATATTTTATTATTAAAAGCAGAGCAAAGTCTTACTCATTTGTCTCTAAAATCGCCAAAACCATTGAAGCATTCGTTATATCACGACACAGGCTTTTAGATGCCTTTTTGTTGATGGCAGAGCGTTATCTGCTTAACCATGAAGCAAAGGATAACGATAGCAAAGAAGGTTTATTGTGAAACATTTTGTTCAGTATTGTGCCTACATAACGATCTTTTCAAATAATTCAAGTGTGAAGTTTTCAACCATCCATTCTAGAGTCCGGACTTGACACCAGTAATTTTTATCTTTCAAAAATCAAAGGTATTTTTGGACAGACAATGCTTCGTTTCCAAGGAAGGGTTGCAGAAGGCTATCAAAATCTACTTGGACGATTTGGCGGCACAGCTTCTTGAAGAGAGTGCCTTAAAGCCTATGTCACCATATGACAGATACTTCAATTGTTTTGGCGATTATGTAAAAAAATGAGTAAGACTTTCCCCAACTTTTAATAATAAAATAGTTTCTTATGTAAAGGAATCCTATTTTTATAACCCATCGGGGGTTGAAAAAAGAACCCTCGTATTTTTAACACAAGCTCTAAAGCAGTCTTTGTAGTTGTAGTTTTTGTGTCGGCTCCTTTATAAAAGCCTTACTGCTTAATGGCTATCAAGGTTTTCCTTTTTAAGTGTTATATTTTCCGTTCTGTTTATTAAACTATAGAATACAGAATGTTTAATTTGTAATGACTAATGATTGATTAGATCATACAAGGATTATTTCACCTGACTGTTCTATAAATTTCAAAGAGAATTTTGTTATTCTTTATCGACACAAATAAGTCCAGAAATTAAGAACTTCATCATTTTCTCTCTCTAGAATAAACTGCTTTTTTTGTTTAGTGCATTAGATGCAACTGCCTGTCAGTTATTGTCCAAATACAAAAAAAATATTCAACATATCTGGCCCACAATAGCATATTTTCCTAAATTACATTTTTTATTGTAAAATTTTTCTTCAAAATCCGACATAAAGACAAAAGTCAATCACCTGCTGATAGAATCTGTCATTAAACTTGAAATAAGTTTGATCTATGCATATTTCCAGAATATTTAATAGTTCAGTTTTTGTGTTTAATAAGGAGAATTTATTTATTTTACTTTTTTCTTGTGGAGTTATGTAAAAAGCTAGAATCAGTTACGAAATTCAAGAAATAGCGCCTAACTGGCTGCAAAATTCGTTGCGCAATTTCTTATTGCCAGTCTGCAAAGAAAGCATCAAATTAATAAAAAGTAGTAATGACACCGGCAGCATCTGCTTTGATAACGTTTTTGTCCTTTATTTAAAACCACGATTTTTTCCAAAAATTTTGTTATTAAACCATACAAAATAAACACCAAGTCATTGCAGGGACAAAAAGAGCTATACAAATCCGCAAATAATCGCTTGGTTGCCGTTAAAAAAAGAACAAAAAAATAGGCTACCATGGAAATCCGTTGATAGAGGTACTAAAATAAAAAGTAGCCTAAGAAAGTATAAGTGAAAATGAGCGTGAAAAACAATTTTGTTAAACATGGTTTTCTAAAAAGTTCACATCTACATAAATAAGCCTGTTATTTCATACTTTTTATTACTTCTGTATGTGCTACGCCTTTTTTTCAATGGTACAGGAGTGTAAGTATAACAATACTCTAATGATGAATATTAAAAATGAAAGATATCCTGGATATGTCCGATAAAAACCAATCTTTGGGTTTATATGCTTAGCCATCTGGTTCATCTAAAAGACTAAAAATTTAAGAGATTAAATTTTTTTGTCTGAACATTGCACACAAACTCTTATGTTACCCTATAGGGCAAGGTGAAAGATTCCTATTACTAATAATATGAAATGGTATTAATATTAAAATACTTGGAAAAATTGTGTGCACTGCAAAATATATATCAACGATTGCATGCCAAGCATTTTCATGATAGCTACTTTTCACATCACAAATCAGATATTCACGGAAAAGTGGTATCAACCAAAATGATATTCTCAAAAATTAATTGTTAAACTGAACTTAGCAATTACGTCAAATATATTTCTTTTACTCCGTGGACAAATAATTCTGAATTACGAGTATTACATCAATCATCTTTATACTACCAGTATTATAAGGTGTAGTTTTCTAGGTCCACCTGCAATTGAAACCGGACATACAATCTGAGAAAGACGACACGTGAGACGAGGAGAAAACAGTTGTGGCCGAAGTCAACGATACATCCCAAGCACATCCAAAATCAAAAGTGGAATCTCCAAAGAAAGCCCCACGTCGAACGTCAGACGCCAAAATCAAGCAGGACCTTGACGAAATCGTGACTGTGAAAAGAGAAGAGACAACAGAGGTCGTACGGAAAGTACCTGAAGACAAAGTGCAGTGTAAAGAAAAGGGTTTCAGTATACAGAGGGCGTGGTGTTGTCTAAGGAACAGACGTACATCATAACAAAACGTTACGTGTGTTTGATAGTGTTCGTAGTGAAAAGTACTTACATGATAAACGGTTAAATCGAATTTGTGTCTCTGAAGTAATTTCAATCAAAAGTCTTCTTCATTTTCAGCACCAAGAAAACAGAATGGGCATCCAAGTCTGACTTCTCATCCTGTGTACTTATTTTTCTACATTCTACTCTTCTTATTATAAATTGCAAGCAACTTTTTACAAGTTTAAGAGCGAATTTTTATAGGATATATACCTATATTTAAATATAAGAACGCAGTAGCAGGAAGACTTGTTGTCAAGAATAGTAACCATGCAACAATTCTTTTCATGACATTTTGTGGGTTATCAATAACAAAATGCTAATATGAAACAGCTATAACAATTTAACTTTTGTAGCTGTACAAATAAAAAACTGTTAACCACAATTTAAAAGTACAACATAACTGCACTTATATATTTTGATTAGCTACAAAAATGTATATTAATACTCTTGCTTCTTCAAAAGCCTATATTAAAAATAAACTCAAGCAAGATGGATAAATAAATAAATTTGTGCACTTTTCAGAAAATAAAATGTATGTCTGACTGTTAATATACCAAGTAGAGCATGAAAGTCAAGTGTACCTAAACATTACTGATGTTATTTTCTATAATTTGCCTTGCAAAGCACTAAGGAATTTTGTCATTTACTGGTGTGTTTCAAATTTTAGAAGACTAAAAATGTTGGTTCAAGTGAAAGTATACTCTGAAATTTGAAACATCACGAACCCCAAAGAACTTGTTTCACATTGTAAATGTTCGAAATCAAGCAATCTATTCCACATTAGTACATAACTGTAACATGAAATCCTTTAGAATATTGTATACACATTTACAAAGACTTTTACTACGGAATAAATACGGGCCTTGTAAATAATTTTTGTAACCAGCGTTGACGTATAACGAGCCGGTTGTAAATGAGTGGAGTATGTAAATAAAGATACTGTTTGTAAAAACTTACCATGGTATGGACAATCTGCATAACCACGCACAATGGTCTTGTTCTGCAGCTCTCCCTTCTCATTAGGGCTGGAAACCTTTATCAGGATGTACTTGAACACTCCATCAGGATCGATGTCCACTTCAGGAATTTCGGGTATAAGTGCAGAAGCCATTCTTCTAAAGAAGATAAGACTTCTAAACATATAAGACTGCAATAACGCAAAAAATTGAATAATTAAAATACATTTAATTTTTTTGTGCAGCAGCATATCCATAGATTTGTTAATAACAATTAAAATAACTTGCATTACTGCAAGAACTTATCGTCAGATACACTTACATTGTGTTTAATACCAAAGTCATCAGTGTCACTTCAGAAACACTGAAAAATTACAGTTTTTTGACATCACAATTTTTTTATCAGCATGAGGGCCTATTTCTTAATAAACGGAACAATGATTAGCTGGTTTTCGGTATACTTTTTGCTCATTTATATGAAAATGGATTTGTTTATTCATTTCATAAGTGTTTGCCACAACAAAATATCCTCTACATTACACAGCTGCAGTAGCTTCCAATTTGATATTTTTTTAGGAATAGAAAACTGAAGATGTAGCACTAGTATAAATTACATCATGAAACTAAAATTAGTTCAGCAATTTTATGCTGTAAGATAAAAGGATATCTTTTATATTTTGCTGCCTAGCTATAAAGGGCGGTAAGGGAGATAATATAACATATTTCAGTATCACGATAAATTTTTCATACATAAATAGTGTAAGCAAATTTTAGCTAATTTGATTCGTTTTCGATAAACAGAACATTTTTCGAATTTGAACGACTGTTATTTACGCTTGTAACTCAATTATTATAACAGGTATCGAAAAAGTGTTTAAATGCTGTTGATTTGAATTTTTTGTAGCTTAAAATAGCACTATTCACTTTTTTCTTAAATTAACGTGTTCTGACATATGACAAGCAACACTCAGCCCGCTCTTTGGTTTCAAGATTTGAAAATACGTTAAGCAGACGGATTTTCATTGTTATCTTGTTTTAAAATAACATTAACAAAAAGCGACTGAAGAATATCTGAAGCAGTAAACATGGAATAAAGATCTCGTTATGACTATATTTACACAAATGAAAATAATTCATATAATTTATTCAATTACTACAAAAAATTAATTTAATTTATATGGACTGTGTGACATTTTTAGATAAATAAAGAAAGAGAAATATAAATGTGAATATATACAGGTTGTTCCATTAAAAAGGCAATCTTATATGCCACATTAATTTAGGAAAAACTTAAATACCTACACGGTTTCATGCTGCCGAATTAATCAGTTAAAAGATATTGAAACTGTTTTCGATAGCTATTGCAACAATCGAGAGAAAGGCGTCAATAGGAATCGGCCAAATTTTAAAGTGCCCCTATATATAAGCTGGTAAAAGCAAAGTGGTATGAGACAAGTAAACATGTTTCTGAAATAGAACACATTTTGCAACCATGTTGATTGGCTGACTGGTTTATAACCAGATTAGTCTTTCCATCTATTGATAACGCAGTAACTTCTAAAATATGCCACTTTACCAGTGAACAGAAACGTAATACAGATATTACAAATGGTTTTATTTCGTTTTGGCCATAAACTAACTTTTACCACTTTGCTTTTTACAGACTCACATCAAAAACGAATTGGACACCTACATATATCAGTTTTTGTCTATCTCTTATTGTTTAGCCTATATCCTCCAATCATAAAGAGAATGATCCATCCCATACAAGGTAGGTAGTCCACTTTTAACACCTAAATACCTACTCATTCAAATAGGTATCTACCTCATTTTAAGGCAAAAAATGTATTACAACACAGGTCCATAGACTCTGACTTTTAGTATTCAAGTTGTTGACAAAGTATTAATTATTTTTTAAATTTCTTTACCAGTTGAAACATGTAGGCCCCGTTGCACAAAGCGTGGTTAACCAGACCCCCTCGTTAACACGCGTTCAACGCGCAATTGTCATGGAAACGGTTCTTTTTAAGCGTTCTTCATTGGTGCTGCCTATGGCAACGGCTGGTTAACAGCGTGTTAACCAGGGGGTCTGGTTAATCACGCTTTGTGCAACAGGGCCTTAACGATCTGTATTGGAATAGGCTACCACGTCTAAGTACATACTATTAAATTTAAGAATTACCTGATAATAACTAACCTACGATTTAATTCCAAACCATTCTTATAGAAATTCCAGTTTTATTGAAAATCTTATTTTTAGTACTTGTATTCGGTGTTATATTGGAACATCTAAAACCTAAAAATTTAATGCCTAATGGTTCTAACAAAACATGATATGGCCATATTTAAAACGAAATGTTGAAAATATGAGTAATTAAGTTGTATTTTTAGAATTATTATCATGTCATGACACTTTATCTGTCACAGATGCGGAACTTAAGGAGAAATACTGTTAAAAATAAGAATATATGCCTACTGAAACTCCATAACTCCACCACTTGTTACTTGTGAGTTTGCTATGCTCACTACATGTCGAAGCATCGAAGATAATAGTAGGTATGTATTGTTCAAATATTTTTACTGGAAAAAAAAGTTAATGTCTTCCAAAATGTATAGTCTGATCTGCTAGCAGCGTGAAGAGGCAAACGAAACAGAGTTATTATGTTATTATGGTAGGTATTATTAAGGATGTAAATTATTTCTGATCCCTCAAGGGGGGATCGATAACTGCATCCTGGATATAAGGGTATAGCTTTTGAAGCATTTTTGTGTAGGTACTATTCAAGTACGTTCACATTGAAATCAATGCTGTTTGTTTTTACCTACTTGTAAGAGCATATTAAAAAAAATATTAAGMAGTAAAATTACATCAAACTTTCTAACTCAGGAAATAACGATAACACTTAAAAGTAGATTATGTAWTTTGAAATATTTCWAGCAATCTAATCTAGTTTTTTTTCATTTAGTGACTGAATAGGACCTTCCAAGGCGTAGTAATAAATGCGAGACCTACTTTAGTGTTCATCGATCTTTTTTAAGTCAAAGCTTTTAAAATTTATCTACTCTCTAAATCGCTCGTTTTGTATTAAAATTATATGTGTTTGATTAGAGAGCTGCAGTTTGAGTAGAGTGTATTCTGAGCCCAGGGCTTCAAAAAAACTTCAATTTATGTATCGCGTTTCCTGAAAAACGCTTTTCACCTATATGGACGTATTACATGTATACGCAACTAATTTCTATAATAGTAGACCATGCACCAAATAATAGTTTCGATAATTCTTAAAACAAGGAATTGTCGCAGTATTACTTGCACTGGGACATATTATATATTTTATTTAGACCAACTGTAATGACTCAATGACAGCTACAACTGTCAGTTATAGTTCAATTGCCCCTATGTTCAAGTACGATAAAAGTTAGGTTATGTTTGTTTATCTGCATTAGTTATTAACATAGTTATTTATTCCTTTGGATTGAAATTTATAATGTGCAATTGATACCTTTGAAAGCAATGGTGGAGGCACGTGC
The DNA here is from genome assembly GCA_025024175.1 of Rhyzopertha dominica. Lineage (NCBI taxonomy): Eukaryota > Metazoa > Arthropoda > Insecta > Coleoptera > Bostrichidae > Rhyzopertha > Rhyzopertha dominica. Next base: position 16,696,072 of record QCXZ01000137.1, read on the forward strand.
TCCTGTTATATGGAATCGATTAAGCGGATTAATTTGTGTTTATAAGCCGGCAGATAAGAAAGCTGGTCAGGTACGACGTGCGATAATTACTAAACTATGTGCAGGTAATTACCAAAAGTTCAATAAAAGTGAATGTTGTTAACATTAACTTACTTAATATAAGCTGTAGTCCAAGAAATTATGACAAAAAGACGTTTTCTTAGCACTAAATTCGTAAACACTGGCGCATGCCCGGCACCGTCAATAATAAACGGCAACAAACGCGCCAATTTGAAAAGTGTAAATTCTGTTCTAGAATTAAACGAAATGGAATGCCGTGAACCAGAGAAATATGTTGCCATAGAAGGCAGTCCTTCCACGAACATTTCTGTTATTGTAAGAGAAAATTATGCTGACAACATATTAGTTGCGGGCCCAAGATACCAAGTGGAAGATCTGAGATGTGGTTATTCTAATCATCTAGGTGACGACACTAGTGGAGTTCTTTGTAAGTCACTGATAATCTAAATATATGTATGTATAACATGCTCATCTGATTTTCAATATTTAGTACTGGGATTAAGAAAAGGTATAGAGCTGGCACGATGGATTAGGAATAATCACCCAATTAGAACATTTAGAGTTAAGGGTCTTTTGGGACAAGCCACTGATACTGCGTACAAGGACGGAAAGGTTGTGGAAAGATCTACTTTTAGACATGTATTTAATTCCCATATGGATAGGTTACTTGCAAATATTCAAGCTTCACATCAGAAAAAAATGKTWGAGTAAGTTGCTTCCTGCTGAAGTAAGTTTTACATAAGTCGAACATGAACAGTTATGTCTTTAAATAAGTGTCCTACAAAGCAACTTCCTTATGTGGCTRGATTSCTGTAAGTATGCTTTATATAACAGGTGTTCAATTAAAAAAGTAATAAGTCACTTATGGTTTATCGACGGATGATGAAAGCGTGAAAAGAGTTGTGATTTTTGTGCTAACGTAATCTGTCAATGTCAGTTTAAACAATTGCTGACAAATTCCAACGACTACGAACACTTTTCATTGACAGAAGTCTTTGAAATATCCATTAGGAAATGTAAGTTTTCGAATGAGCCATCTCTGTGTCCAATGGAACTATTTCATTTGTAGAGGGGCTTTTTCTTAAAGCTTGTATCACTGTAAGGCAAAAAAATCCACAAACAGCACCCTATTTTTGTCCCAAAACACAATATATATTATTTACAGTGCTGAAGTTGTTTACTTGAACTTCATTAGACAATTTTCCTCCTACTGTAACTCTGCTCCTTATATTCATTTTCGTCAGATTTGTGAGTTTGGCGGGTATTTGAAATTCGTATATCTTCTCCAGTAACTTATTTCTTCGTATTGAGTCATAAGCTTGCTTAATATCAACAAAAGGTATGACTGCTGAAACTTTATACTCATAACACGTAATCACTTACTTCATCATGAAGATTTGGTCCGAATTGGATCTTCGCTTCTTAAACCCTGCTTGATAATCTCGTATTTGTGGTTCAACTTTTTGTTCTAGCTGTAGTTTTATTATTAATGCTAGTACCTTGTATGTAACATATAGTAATGATTTGCGTCCGTAATTTCCACATTCACTAATATCTCCCTTCTTAAAAACTGTCGTTATGATTGCTTCTTGCCACTTCTTCGGCATAACTTCTCTCCATACCTTCACTAAGAGTTCGTAGATTTTCTGTTTTGATTTTCCTCCTCCATATTTAGTCTTTTCTCAATTATCTCCAGCACCTCTTCTGTCGTTGGTTCCTCCACTATGTTTTGCATGATTTCCGTAACTTGATATTCCACTGTTTCTTCTTCCTCTGTCAAAATCTATTGCAAAATTTTAGTTCTCAAAACTGTCATTAGATGGCAACACTAATCCACGAGGTACAGCAACATTTAAATTTTTTTATATTTCTAAGTTTTGTTTCAAGCGATTAATATTGAATTGTCTACAGTCTACGCCATCTTACAGTCCAATTAGATTACCTTAAGCTGTTTTGAACCCTTTTTTCAGGAGTAAGTTCGGCTACCAAATGTTTTGTTGCCTGTGACGATTTGACTTGAAAAGATCATCACTTCCTTACAGTACTAGTCTAGGAAAGTCAGTTGCACTGGCTAAGTATTTGGTTTTATGTCCCTCTGTCAACATTTTGAGAACACAGTGTACATAACCTAAACTTTCGCTCACAATAATTGTTTATTTAGGCTTTGTGGTGTGGATATCCAATCACAAACTGCATATGAGCTAGCAGCTAAAGGGCCTATCCGACCAGCAGACTCAAAGATACCTGTTATCTATGGTATCAAATGTGTTGAATTTGAACCACCAAATTTTACATTAGGTATGTGTCTATCATTATTTCTTTTAATATAGTAACATTACTTTTTTTCAGAAATACAGTGTATTAATGAAACTGAACTCTATCTAAAGACGCTAATCCATGAAATTGGTGTAAGGCTGCATTCAACAGCACACTGCACTGGTTTGCAGTGTATAAGACATGCTTGTTTTACTGTTGATCATGCACTTTTGAGCCGGCACTGGACCTTACAGGACATAATTCATAACATAGATTTATGCCAAACATTGTTGAACGAAAATAATTTTCTTACAAAACAAAAAAGTGCTGCTTTGGTAAAATTGTAGTGTTACTGTAGTTTTAATAAACTTGCTAGTCACATTTATATAGGAAATGTTTTATTGAACTGCACCCTACTCACAAGTTAGATATCTTAGTTAGAGGACCATATTTGCCAAAAAAGAATTTAGTAAATTAATTCAGCTGAAATCAGTTTATCTTGAGAGATATTAGCGGAGTTGAAAAACTAAAGTCAGTTTTTCCATTAAGAATAATCGTCCAATTGTTACTGTTATTATTACAGTTTGTAAAGGATTTTATATATAATTTAATTACCTTTATCTTATTTGTTCCTGATACATAATACATTTACAATTTATCCTTCAAGGCAGTCCTTTTTAGTCACACATAGAATACGGTCAGTTCCAAAGAAAACACTGTAAATTTCATATTCGCGACCTTCATGTCATGTGCTGAATAACTGTTTTCATAGTATTCAATCTAGAAATAGGTAAGACCATTACTTGGTACCTTCCTAGCTGATTGCATACAAACCTCTTTTTTCCGTGATAATTTTTCTGCTAAAATTTTAAATACTTATTCTTTGTAACCTTTCTCTTTTTTTGAGTGTCTGGTTTGATTTGTAAAATAAACCAAGAATTTTTATCATTTTAACAGTTGACTGTATGAAATCCTGATACAGTAATGGTATATTGATGCAGTACATACTTCCTTGGAAAAAGCTTCAGTTTTGCTGAAGTAAAATTAGTAAAAGAAATAAAGAACAATACACTATTCAATTCTAGGGGAAAAATATTAAAGAAACTATTTTTCATTGTTCGAAACTTTATTTTTTGATAGTATAGCTACAAATATTTGCCGGAGGTATGATATAAGCCATTTTTTTAATATAAATAGTTTACATTTGCATTTTCTCTTTCAAAAATATTAAATTTTTAACGTTCAAACAATTTATATATACAACTTAATAATTCTAGGCCAATCTTGGTCTTTGACAAATTCTAGATTTAATCCTTAGTAATATATTTGAAGGTTTTGAGTTTAAATATTTGTCTGAACCATAACATCTTGTACATAAATCAATACAATGGAGTTTGTCATTACTCAAAATGATTTACCGATTAATTTCATCTATTTACAGACACACAGATGATAAATTATGTCTACATGATTTGAGATTTCAGCACTACAAGCTTTTAACTAAAAAGTCCACTGTTAAAGTTGCTTATAAAACACAACTGAACAAAATCATTGCAACCAAATGCAGCTGAAAAAAAATTATTCTAGTAATTCTAAAATACTACGCCTGCTTTATAGATGCTCCAATCATGCCATATTTGTTAAAAACACTTTCTTGCAGCTACGAAACGAACTGTGAAAGTAACAGATGTAGGTGTAGAAAATAGGGACGGTAATGTAACGGTTCGGACAATTGCTCAAACTTTGAAAAAACTTTCAAAGAGATTACTGATTCAGAAAATATTTCTGATGAAATCGAGCCACCAAATCTTTCTTTCTACCTGGAGAATAAATCATAACGAGCTGAAGATTAAATCCAGAATTTGCCAGCCACCAAGATTGGCTTAGAATTATTAAGTTGTATATATAAAATGCATGAATGTTAAAAATTGTATATTTTTGAAAAAAAATGCAATTGTAAAATACTTTTATAAAAGAAAAATGGTTGGTATCATACTCCCATTAAATGTTTGTAACAATACCATCAAAAAATAAAGTTTCGGATTAAACAATGAAAGTTTCGTCTGTAGTTTTTTCATAGAATTAAATGGTGTAATCAATTTATTTCTTTCAATAATTTTACATTTATTGACAATCATTGAAAAATTTATTGTTGCGAGTCACTTTTTGCTTCTTTTGCATTTTTAAGCAAGTTCTTATATCATGACTATAGATTTCTTTATTTTATCGAAAAGTATATGTCAAAATGAATAAAATTAGCAACGGCAGAGCTCTGTGTAATAATTTTTTCTAGTAAAATTAGTCTTTGAAAAAAGTGTTTCGGACCAGAAAACATGAATATCTCCGAAGCACTTTGATTTCTTTAATCTCTAAAAATTAAGCCACAGAAAGGTGTACTTTTACTAAGTTCCATTACAATTGAATTATTATTTTTTAAATGAACACAGAAAACAAGATAGCAGTCGATTTTTCACATTTACCTTGGAAATGTTATTCACTGCTCTTGTATTGGATATTTTTACATATGACTTCAACTTTTGCTGAAATCACAAGAATGCAATTTTTGTCACCTTTTCAATTCCCCACACCCTGTTCACATTTTTGCTTTTTTTTTATTTATTATATGTCCCTTTATAAAATCTATCTATAGTATTTGGATAACACTTTCTTTTTTTTTTGAATAAAAATTTGACTTCATTAATGTTGGCATGACATCGACAATCTGGAACAGTTTGCTKGAGAAKAAGTAAGTKCTAAAACGTTTACCATGTAACCTTTATTGGAAAAATGTCCACAGTAACACWATAAGAAATATTTTATGGTTCGGCTTGGTTAGCCTCGATYTTTTCTAAGAAAGAAGCCTTTTTCTGTTTAATGCGGTCTTTGCGTTCTGCCAAAGTGAGCTTCCTGCGGTTCCACCTCTTCTTCTTGGCAGGAGGTGCCTTCTCTTCTTTCTTTTGTTGTGTGGGATCAGCACGAATAGCAGCATGTGCGTTCTTGTATATTCCCTCAATCTGCCATAAAAGAGAAAACGATATTAGTAAACAGTTCATGTGTAGTAGATACACATAATAGTTGGAAGAAAATACTATTACGAAAAACGGAATATATAACAGTACAAAATAATTTATAGTAAAGGGTATTATTTGTAATGGTATAGATATTCAAATTAAAATACAACTCATAAGAATTGTGATAATGACAATTTTGAGTTTTGCAAAGATAAKTCTATGCCATTCTACATGTAATCTGGAAGTCCAAATTTCAACCATTTTTTTTACCAAATAGGGCCGTATATCTACAATTATATGGCAAATATTGGCTTCCAAATGGCCCAATGTCTGGTGGTTTATTGCAATATACTAGCGACTTTACATGTATCCACAAAACTTGATATAAAATTGATATCACAACACATGACACTGAGGCCAATTTACAGGTCCATTATGCAAAATTGTGCACTAATGAAATGTTTGTTGGAATAAATTGATTGTGTGACATGCTGTTTAGCAGGATGTTGCACCATCCTGTTGAAACCAAAGCTCTTACACATTAACGCCATTCAATTTGGGGACCATAGCACTGTACAGTGTGCGCCATTATCAATTTATTGCAACAAACATATAACAAGTACACAATTTCACGTTTTGAACCTGCAAATTGGCCTCCATGGTCTTGTGATTTGACACAAACGAATTATTTTCTGTTGGGATATACCCTAACAAACCAGATACTGGGCCATTTGAAAGCCAACATTCACAGTGTTATTGGCAATACATTGCCCCAGCTGTCCGAATAAGTAATCAAAAATTGGACTTCCAGATTGCACTTCATTCAAGTTGACCGTGGCACCCATATGTTGGAAGTCATATTTAAACACTAATAGCATAATTTTTGTGTTTATTTCATTAATGGTTTATACTTTAAAAAAAAACCTTTTAGTTAGGAAACACACACTGTTGTAGACATACATACAAGTTAAAAGTAATTTCTACCCAGTTTTTCTCGACAAGTTAACTTTAATAAAACACAATAATTTTATTTCAAACTCTCAAAGCCTAGTAACTAACAAAATTTGATATGTGTTCAAAATAAAATTGTTTAATCTCAAGTACATTGATGAATGAATGTAGTAAACGGCATATTAACACCACAAAATTGAATTAAACGGTGCCTGGTAATGTTTACTATAATGTTGTCCAACAGCGACACTGCAGGTTATTAAAAAAAATCTACAGTAATTTAGTTGGACGTAAATAAACAAAAACTAATTTTTGCACAACATCTTAAAAATATTACACTTAAAACGCACCTGATCAGCAACAATCCCTAATTTGATGTATTGGCTAAATTGCTTCTTAAACGCATCGGGATCTTCCTCTTCCAACGAGCGCATGTAGTCGGCAACATGCTGTCCCATGATATGGGCACGATGTACTTCAGCATTGAATGACTTGCCCTCTGCGTCATATCCAGGGAACCTTTTTGTGGAGTGAGGAATGTTCAGACCACCATCTACGGCTCCCTTCATGGCTGCAAATACTCGTGCACCAGTTGTGGTGCGGTGTAGTCCAACATCCAAGTAACACCTGAATGTAAAATTTATCGTGAACAAAGCAACATAAAAAATACAAAGTGTGAAGTACAAAGCGGATTAATCAGAGACACATTATAATCACTTTGCTTAAATTTCAAAGACACCCATCGGAGTACTAGAAGAGTAGAACACACTTCCAGGTCCTCAAGATGTTTGAAAATCAAGTCAGATGACGCGCATGTGTCAAATATTCATCATTGTTAATCAAAGCTTGGTGTAACCTTTTCTGATATTTTTATACAGTTAAAATGTCTTTGCTGGCTAAACTGTTCCAATACTCCTCTTGAAGTAAAATCCAGCCTGTAATCCTGATGTTCATTCTGACATAACCAATAATGACCACATGTAGCAAATATAATGTTACTTTTCGAAAGATTTAGAATCTATGTTGATAATTGTGTCATATGCATAAAAGGCTTTTGTTAGGATTATTTCCACTTGTCCTCAATATAGAAAAGGGTGACTGTTCTTAAGAAACTAGTGCTGATTCCGAATGTAAAAATCTTTTAACAGATAGTTATATTAATGTTGAGAGGATTGAACACTTACGAATACCTATCTTGAAGACAACAATTGCTAACAAAGATGAAATCATTGTGAATAGAAAAAAAATTAATATAGTTACTGGAAATATCAACTGAAAATTGCTCAATCAAAGGAACATATGATTCAAATTTAAAAATTAAAACAGTAGAGAAATCACTGCCATTCCATGTTTGCAATCCACAAGGCATATGACGTGGGATACGTTGAAGGATGACCTGAAGGCTAACAAGATTAATTTTCTGATGTGTTACAAGCTAGAAACAATAATATGGCCTCATTCAATATAAACATTAGACCAAAGCAGGAAAAATGTGTAAAAGTGAGATTTGGCCGGTAGATGCAAGAGATTTGCCCTTTTAGAACCAAAAACAGGTATTGCAACTGCAGATGCAAAAAAAAAGAAAATTCATCAGGCACTCGTAATTGTCATTCATTTTCTGCATATTACCACAATGTTGCAGGACTCTGAACAAAGCCAGAACAACTAAGAACCAAAATACCTACTGCAAATTATTTTGTTATCTTCACCGAGACTTGGAGGGTATCAATGATGCTGAAGCACAGGCATCGTATCTTTTATCTATTTATCTCATTTTGTAACAACCAGTAAGTCGCCATGTTGCTTGTTTGTAGGGCAGCGAGTCTATACAATAACTCACAAGTGTGACTGAGTGAATGGTGATTAGCAAGATGTGTGGTAGGTCCATATCCGTTGTGCTAAGATAATTCATAAAATTTATTTATAACATATATAAAAACACTGAATGTGTTGTTAAAAAGGGGCTCACAGATAAGCAAATGAATTAAAATTACAAAAGGATTAAAACAAGGCTGTAGCATGTCACCTACCTTGTTTAAAATATATGTACAAGAAAACCTCAGAGAATGATGTAGAATATGTTCAGGAATGGGTATTGAGATGGGGGAAACAAATCTCTACACAATGCTTTTTACCGAAGACCAATGAAGATGACATCACTTACATGATGAGTAAATTATTAGAAGGATTGATAAAATGGGGATTACAAGTTAATATGAATAAAACTGAATACGTCAGGGTCAGGCTTAAATATTCAAGACCAAACATAAAAAGCAGTGGAAAATATAAATATTTAGGGAGTCCCCTTACACAACACGGTAAGGACGACCAGGACATTGATTACAGAATTAAATGGTTTATTGTGGTCTACAAAACTCATATTTGAAACAAAGGAACTCTTCTATAACTGTATAGGACAGCGATAGCATATGATACGGAAATGTGGAAATTAACACAAAGGAAAAAATAAAAACTACAAACTGTCGAATCTCAAGACTGGAACATATACCAAATGAAGTAATTAAACAATGATCACAAATACAAGGCACGATAGTAGAAAGACTAGAGCAACGCCAACTTATCTGGCCCAGACACTTCAAGTGAATGGTACAAGAAAGGTTACCCTATCTAGCGGTAGAATACCATCCACCAAATAGAAGGAAACGAGGAAAACCAGCATATACGTGCAGAAAATGAAAAAAGCCATGACAAAAGACCTGAGAGAAAATGATGACTGTATTTTAGTGGAGCGTTTCTTTTCTACCTTGAACGAATGTATATAAATATGAGACATTGTGAAGCTATTGAATATTTTTTAACTAAATATCAAACCATTGCCATAATCATTTTAAGTAATTATAACCTACTATCCTTTAATTTTGATCTATGTATATGATAGAAGCTGTTCAACCCAAATGTTTTGACATAGCTTTAAAACTCAGTATGCCTCAAGATGTTGATGTTTTGGATCATGTAAGAATACTAGAAGGAGAGGCCTGAGGTTTGACAAACTCATTTTCCTACTGAATTTATTCACAAAATTATTAATGGCAATATCAACTCTCCTCAATTGTAAGAGGACAGTTTTATGTGCCACTAAGAAACTTTACGTTGCAAAAGACATTTTGCATTCAGCAGCATCATTCGTTGTATGGTGTGAACTCTACTTTGAAGAGAATGACAAATGCTGCCCATTCATTTGATGGTAATTTATTTAATATTGGAGTGCTACCCTTAAAGAATTTTTTAAAATCTCATATTTTTGCTTCTATAACTGATTTCATTGTTTTACAATGACTGTCATGTCTGGTGGCCTGACTCTAGAATTAAGAATAAAGAAATTATGTTTTGTTAACACGAAATAATAGTGTTTACCAACATACATTAATAGAAGCATTTACTGTACTTATTCACATTGGTTTTGTTTCATACTACGTTATTATGTAATGGGTATCCCATAAAAATTATATTAATTGTTAAAATGATGCCAAAACATACCTAAAAGCACCTGGTCCATCATCAACTCCCTCAACGTTGTATTCTTCTCCAGTAACTTCCGTTGCACCTTCATATAAGGTATCAAGGCCCAGCTGTTTCAGAAGACGACGTGCCAACAACAAACCAGTGCAGTATGCAGCCGCATAATTCGTTAGACCTACTTTGACACCGTATTTCGGCAACTCGTGAGAGTATGCAGCGCATACGATTTTGTCACCCTCGATTCTCGAGTACGCAATCTGACAGGTAATGTCGCGATTGGACAGTCTGACAATCAGCCTGTACTTGGGGGTGTTATATTTGTTCTTGTCTTGAACAATTAAACGTTTCCTGGCATAATAGTCGGTTTTACCTTCCCTACGCCTCTTGAATTTGACTTGGAATCGCTTGAAGTACTGCTTGTTTTTCACAACTTTAACGAAACCCTAAAAATGAAAAGCGTTCAATGGTAATGCTAATGGTTCTATTCAGGAAGCATAAAACCATTTATCTAATGATCAAGACACGTTCTATGCGAGCCCACAAGACATAACCCTAATAACAAGTGAAACATGCGACTGTCAACAAACAAATCTTTAATCATCGGGGTAATTTCATGCAGACTTTCGTGATAAATGGCTTTTAGGGACAACATAATCATTATAGGTCCTTGGGGTAGTAAKTMTTTTTTTCATCACTTACCATTTTCGTTCAAATTTAAGTGAAATACTTCACAAAAATTGTGGCGATGGCAACCGTTCGCTATCGCGGCKCCACTMTAAAGAATACGCAGGCGCGGAAGTGACGTTTTGCTGCCATCTTCACGTTGTATGGCTGTTTAAAAATTTKGCGCTTATACAATTTACATTCATTAATTAATAATAAAACACTTGTTTAATCCTACTTCCAAACTTTTATTTTTGGCAAAGCCAAATGCCAGCATTTCAACCGCCAAGCGGCCTTCTTCGGTGGCTTAACAAGTATAAAGTTATACTTGTTAAGCCACCGAAGAAGGCCGCTTGGCGGTTGAAATGCTGGCATTTGGCTTTGCCAAAAATAAAAGTTTGGAAGTAGGATTAAACAAGTGTTTTATTATTATTTAATAACTTCCAAAAAACTCCACTATTCATTATTACATTCATTAATCCTGTGATTTACACATTATTTATCTGTAACTTTTTTTCGCGATATATGATATACAAAACTATGTAAAATAAAATGTGTAAAACTGTTCATAAAGGGTTTTGCAGTTAAGATTTTAATCATGTTAAGAGAAAAATCTGGCATAGTAAAAAAACAATTATGTTATAATGCTTGGACAGCACAGAATATTACTGCAAAAAAATCGCTATCTTTTTCTGAGGCTACTTTATGGTCTGTTTAGGAATATTTTCGAGTTTGCCTACAATATGATATAGACTTTGTAAATTGTTGATGGTTTCTTGCGAATTCAGTGAGGGCTGAAAACAAAACATCTGGCATCATAAAAAAATATTTTTTCCTGGAATTGATTTCACTAATCCGTAGATATTACTGTTAAGTTGTCCCCTTTTATCATTGATTTATTTTAATCATCACATACTTACTATAAAAATTAACAAAGCATTTTTTAATAATATAAAACATTAGTGTCTGTAAAAACAATTTTAAACTGTAGTAGGTTGAAAATAGATGCCACTGAGGGCTTCAGCCTTCATATTTCTGCTGTATTCGGTTGTTTAGAAAATAATATTGGTCTCTAGCTGTGAACTTGAAATTATATATTTTAACAAAACATTATTAATCGAAATACGAACCATTCAGATCAATACAGTTTTGCTAACGGGAAATAATTTATGCTGGTAGAAGCTATGAAGTTGTTGAGGTCATATTTAGCAAAATCTTAGTTTTTGAAACATTTATCCTGGAGAATTTGGTTGTACAGCTTATTCAACCTCTGCAGGATCAATTGTAAGAATTGGTCCTTTTCTATTAACTGATGACAATACTTTTCTGCCATAACTATTTCGCCCAGGTTCAGAAAACTGTGATTGATGAGACCAGCTGCAGACCATCGGTTACCATAACCTTCTTTTAGTGCAATTTTGGCATCATGAACTGCTGAGAGGCTTGATCATAATCCAACCATTGAGCCGAGCCCCGCTGGTTGTGGTGCATAATCCACTTATCATCGCATGTTACGCTCCGGTCAATAAAAAGATAGTTGTTTTGATGCAAGATAAGCAAAAGTGCTACTTGAAAATGACGATTTTTTTAGTTTTTGTTCAATTTGTGTGAAACCCATTTGTGAGCTTCTTTGACTTTTCATTTTATCCAGGTGGTTTGAAATTGTTCCATTTACAACACTTTAGTTTTTCTGCAAGTTTTCGAACTGTTGAAAGTGGATTTTCCTCGATTGGAGCTTTCAGTTGTTCATATCAATTGCCGTCTTTTGCCCACGTCCTTCCTCAATGTCAACATTTTCATGTGCATCCCGAAATTTCTGGAATCAATGTTGCAGCAGACGTTAGTTCGTCGTTACTTCGCCGAATGCCCTCTTAATGTTACAATTATTGGCCTCCTCTGCTTTGTAGCCCAGTTTAAACCCATAAAAGAAAACTGTATGCAAGTGCTTCTTTCCATGTTAAAAACTTTGAGCATTCACGTTACTAGACATTAAATAATGATAATAATAATAATAATATTTATTCGTCCACCAGTAAGTTACATACAAAAAACAATTAAACAATTTAGATTTCAAATATATTCAAGAATAAGAAAAATGATGAAAACTAATAAAACAGCCAAATAAATTAAAAATGCATAGCCACATCTATAACATGTGCTGGTGTACAATAATTTTGTCACAGCAATTGCGTTTAAAGACTGCCACATTTTACATACAGGTGATATGTATAATAAGCTGGTTCGAGTGCATTTAAGAAAAAAGATAGAGCTCTCTCGACCGTGCAGGCGCATCAACCTCACTGTGCCAACACAGCACAGCACCTCATCTCTAGACATTTAGAGCCAATGCTACCCAGAAGCTCGCACAGGATAAGTTATAAAAGTTTTAAAATATACAAATTTCAGGCAACACCTGTTATGACAGAAATATAGAGCCAAACTTGTACTTTAAATTTTAAAGTAACATAATGTGCACATAAAAGATAAAAATTTCACCTCAAATAACCAAAAATTACAAATATTATAAAATTCGGCACTTTTATTGAACAATATAATATCTATCTATATTCAAATAACCATCTCATATTCCTATGATTTAATGTTATCATGGCCATCTAAATTTAATTTATTTAATTTACATAAAAATTAATAAATAATTAAAAACTATAAATATGAATAAATGATGAAACCTCCAATGGGAAAAAGCTGAATTATATACAGAAAATTTTTAAATATTAAAGGATAAAAGGAAGTGAGCTCCATTTTTCAATGTTTGACTTGACATAAATATTATTCACATAAAAATTTGAACCAAAATGTTAATGTATTTATTGCTGTGTAATTTTGTTGAAGTTTTAGAATTCATTATCTATAAACATATTTTTAGTAATGTCAGTTATCATATCTCAGACGACCAGCATGATTTATGACCAAAAGATCAACAATAATTAATATCACAATTTTTACCTAGTTCACAGCTGAAGTGGTTGCTAGAAGCCAAGTTGATGCGATCTACACAGACTAACAGACTTACTTAATAACCTAATTCAATATGGTTTATCCAATTCACTGATTGATAGGCAACAGTGTCAGATACTGTAGGTAACTACTTTTCTATGTGACAACGAATGATGGGTGGCATTGACCTTTAAAAGCAGAGGGCCGTGTGCCGTTCCCTTTAACTTGTTTATTTTGACGTTACAGCGATTCAGTGATCGTTTTGCTGTGCAGATGGGTTCAGATTTTAACATAAAATAAATAGTCCAGAGAAAATTTCTTAAGTTCATGTGCTTCTTGCTTCATGGTTTTTATCCACCTAGAGGATTTGACCAACAACTGCTTCTTTCTCGATATAACATGAACTCACTTTAAATGCATAGATTTTACATTTATACAAAGTTCATATTCAATATGATTAATAATATCATTGATTGGCTCCTGGGTAAGATTAAGTTCTTAGGTCCACAGGTTAACTCATGAACAGGTTTTGATTTTTACGATTCATTTAGTAGATCAAATGTACATGACGAGTATCCACTGGTTATTATGTGGGAGATGTGTTACGCTATCTCTTCGGATTTTGATATGTTCAATGACTCAATAAAACAGCACCAAAATTGTGTAGCACATAAGTTTAGCAATGAGGGAATTTAGTTTGTGTAATTGTATAGCTTAATGGGGTTATTTTTTTTAAATCTTTTTATTTACTATTATTTCTTGTAATTGGGAATAAATACCTGTAAGAAATAAATACTTCATTATTAAATACTTTATTATTATTATTAAAACAATTTTTACATAAATTCATGTAAATTGTAACAACTGAACATTGTATAAAATCACAAAAAATACAATGTCCTTAAATTCTTGATTAATTACCATTCTTCATCACCCCACCCATCCTCATTATCTACTCCATCACTAGCAACAGCCAAATTCAGCTTTGACAACTTTTCATTAACAACATCATTAATTTCCTCCCTCACTACGAATTTTGTCGAGCTTTCAATGACAGGCTCCATATCTTGAAAGAAGTCAAAATCCTCCCCTCGTCCTAACTCACCGCTTTGCTGGTTCTTAATATCTAATTCAAAAATATCCGGCAATGATTTCTTTGATGGTCGTTCCTTAATGTTAACGCTAGCAGTAGTCTCCGTTATTGAAGAGCTAATGCTTTGCAAATCACTTGAAGTCAAATTTTCGGACACCGTGTAGGAACTGTCATTAGTCACCGTAACACTACTGCCCTGCTGATCTTCATTAGTGTTTCCAGCAACGTCCCAATCTTCCCAGACGTCTGTTTCTTCTTCAGCTGATTGTTCAACTTCATCTGTTGACATATCCACTTCTTCACCATCCGGACGAGGTCTTTCTGGGAAAGGAAGTTCTTCAGTGCCATTACTACTACCATCATTGATATCAGATGCTGAATTTTGAAGTACCGGTAGAGGTACAGTGTCCTTTACAATTCGAGGGCTGGGACGTGACTGTTTGATGGTATGCGCAAGTGGTTTCCCATCATTAAACAACTTTGCTCTTTTGCCACCAATGACTGTCGAAGCTCCCAGAACAGGCACTAAGTCAGCCAGAGAACGAAGAGTGGCAGCTACAAGTTGATCGTTTGTGTCTTTGATACCAACTAAAAGCTAAAACGAACACTTTAATCAGATAAAAATGCAAACATACTATTTACATTTTGAATTAAAACAATAATAAAAGTGGTAACGATATGTCTAACATTATATTTCAATAAAAGTGCCACATTATCTGCGCTAATATCAAATGCATAAACTTCTGTAAAATTTCTAAAGTATATTACAGAATACTAGGTTTGAATGTCAATTTTATACCTCGGGTAAAACTTGTTCCTGCAATTCTTGGTTACTGAAGCAATCCAAGAAGTCACTAAAATAATTCAATAGCACCTTTCGAATTTCAGCGTCTCTCACACATATTACGTCAAGCAGTTTAGGAGTCAAAAACTTCTTGAAATTTTCCTTAGAAAACAGCTTATCCTCTTCCTCATCTGTTCAAAGAAATATTATGTATTATATAAGTATTATATTGTGAACCTAATCAAATACCTTTTCTAGGACAAAGAACCCCAGGAAGTAGTTTCTGCTGAGCCATCTTATTCAAAAGCACCAGACGGGAAAGTAACAACCCACTAAGCTGCGTTGCAACTGAATGCTCATCGAAAATCTTTAATGTATCCAGTAGAGTTGTAAAGAAATGTTCTTTTTCTGTATCTGACTTTAGTGGAAGTTCAATAAGGAATGTGTGCACATTAATAAAGTCATGGTTAAAAAAAGGATTTTGCAGTAACACATTTAATTTTGGTCGCTGAGCTGCATCTACGTTTTGCAAATTACTTTTGCACAATTGCAGGAATGGTGTCAGTGATGGCAGATTTTCTAAAACAAAACTGCAGTATAGCAACATTTCTAACTACCACAGCACAAACTTACCATCAGTGTGTCTTTTTAAAACTTCACAAGCAAGCACACCAAAGGCAAAGACATCAACTGTATCTTTTCTGGTCTTGTTGTCTTTTAATACCTTATCTTCATTTGGATCAATTGCTTTATCATACCTGGTAATTCAAACAGGTAATGCTTTATATGCTTAAAGTACATACAAAATTATGGTAGGTGTCTCATCTCAATTTTAGAACTAAAATTTGGAATATTAAATGCATATATTTGATACACTATTAACTATTTCTGTAGCCCACTTATTGACACTATCTAAATTTTAGTAGGTGAGTTATAATCATCACAACGAACATGATTTGTCTCAATTTTAAGCAAAATAATAACTGTCAAAGTAAAATTTGCTAATCACAATTACATTTTAATGTTTAGTTTCATTTACAATCAGTGTAAAATTGAGATAAGCCTGGCTCATACGCTTTGGACAACAGTTTGCTTAAGATCTTAGAAAATATTATTTTGTCCAAACCTTCGTCATCTTCTAATAAGATGAAATATAAAATCAAACTAAAGCTATACATGACAAAAGAGCAAAAGACCCATCTTGAATGAAAAATATTACAAAATTGGTTCTTTAACAAACAAGTATGTAGGCCCTGTTAGGTCTTTAAAAGGTTTTTTCCAGTTTAAGCCACTTTCTCTTTACCGAAATACATGCTTATAAACTGGTATGTACATTTACTCCTGACAGTTAAAGGTCTGAGTATGAAGTGCCTATCAAAATATGGACACTAGTATTACTAATTAAAATAGGTTCCTAATATTAATTGATTTTACAGAAAAAATTTCATTCACTTGTTTTTAAAATAAAAAATAATCCACTTCACAGTAATATATGAATAGAACTTGAAAAGTCATGATTGCTGTTAAACAATTGGTTGCAATCTCTTCACAGCCAGGTATATACAGGTATTACCTTGTTTCATTTATACTTTTATGACATATATTTATAATTTATATGTCAAATTAAAGTTTTTTTTTCTGTGTTTGATGGAATACCTGTGCCTATGTAAATATGACTGTAAAGAGGAATTGCTAGCTGTAAAAGATGAGACAAAGAGAGCTAGCACACAACTTTACTCATCAGACGAGGATGGAAATTGCCAGCTATGTGTATTTAAAACCATTGCGCATGCAACTAGAGTTCTCAACCAACGGCGAAGTGGTAAGAACGCCTTCATTAATACTCCAAAAAAATTATAATTAAGAAATTTTTGTTTTAGTTGTATTTAAAATTACACACCATTATAAAATATTTATTCTTAAATATAAAATCTACTTGCCTTTCCTTTAAAAAATTACAACAAAAAGTGAGTATTGATGAAAAATAAAACCTCGGTTACTTATGTAAATGGAAATTATATTATGCCGGTAATATTTGACAAAATGTTACTTGAATTTCAGTAATAGGTAAAAAAATTACTTAAATATTCATACCAAAACTACGGCGGCGTTTTTTAGATATACAAACTAAAGGAAACATTGCAAGAACGAATTAGTAATTTTGTGCCATTTATTACAAATCTGATTCCTCGTTGCTCTCACTTTCATTGCTGCAAATATCAGAATCATCATAATTCATGGAATTATATAGCACACTCTCAATAACTTGCATTAGCATTGAGTCTCTAAAGAACCACGCTGGTTTTAGGAAACCATCTAAAATCGCAGTGGCATTTAGCCACATCCAATTAACAAAGATCGTCTGAAGCAATTTTTGTTTTAAAAATTTCCAGAACGGTAGAATATGAGTCAAACCCTTAATTTTTTTCATAAATTTTAATAGATATAAATTTTTAGAAGCAATGTATAAAATGACTAGAATTATAATTTTTAATTTAATGCATTTGTCAGATGCTGCAGACTGTCTTCAAAAGATAACACTACTCTAGCAAGGACTGTAAAGACAACTGGTTCAAATCGTGGTCACAGTAAATTTTTCACTAAATGTGCCTAAGCACTTTCAATGGTTGTGATTATATACAGGCAGCGACATCCATTATAATTAATTAAACATTAGAAATTTATATAGGTATAAACTGCTATGGGAACCACTTGTAATTTATTAAGAATTAATGTCGTTGAGAATAATAATAATAATAACCTAACAGGGCCATTAAGATAATAATAAATAGTTCATAAGAATCATGAAGAATGTATCAGAAATACTCTGAATTTTACAGGAAGCATACCTTGTATTCCGGGTTTTACTTAAATAATCAGCACTAAGTTCAGTAAATTTACACAAATATTCCATTCCGCCCAACTTCCAACTACCATCTTTCGCCACATAAATCGAAGCTGTGCACACATTGTTATGGGACACTAAAGCCTTTTCATGTAAAAAACATAATGCTTTTAGAATCGAGTGCAATCCTATACATATGTGCAGGCTATTGAGTGTTGGCAAAACATGTGCCAAAGGTTTTACATCTTCAACAGCTAAATAAAACTTAGATCCTTTACCCCAAGAAGATACATACTTCAATATACAAGGGTGGCGATATAACATTAAATTCTACAAAAGAGAATCTTTAATGTGAGATGTAAAATGTGTAATCTAATAAAGTACCTTGCTAGCCTTCTCTAAAGGTGTCTGTGTTTGCCAAAGAGTACCCCCTACAAGCGGTTCCCCAACAAATACTGACAGATTTACAGGATTACTACCATTATTAAGAGTTGCTGCGTAGTGTGCATAAAAATCAGTTACCTCGACGGCTCTTTGGTCAATTTCTACAGAGGACATTTGAGACCTTTCATTACCCATCGCAATTTACTTCATTTAAATCGCCATATCAATCGTTTCTCTGCCAGAGAATAAAACCAATCATTTTACATTTCGCTACGAAAATTCTGTTTCGTAATCATTTTTATTCCAAGGACTTGGGCTTCAACCACATTATTTATTCCGACACGCCGTAATCACACAAGTAGAAGATCAAGGAGAAAACGAGACGACCAGAAAGTCGCCAAAACCCAACAAAAATGAAATTAACCTCAAACTTGAATCTGACGTTTCGTAACCTTGCATTGACATTTATCGAACCAGGATGCCAACTTATAATCCAAAAAAAAATAATTTTACCAATGCCAACTACTACAGCCTTGCCGCGCGCAATACGGTATCTAAACAAAAAACTATCGATATTTAGCATCGATGTCGGTATCAAATTAGGTATTGCTGTGTCTATAAATATAATATGTATATATCGAACCAATAAATTTTGAAATTAATTTTACTAATATATCAACGAAGCTATCTAAATAAAAGCCTGTAAATTATAGCTTAATACAAAATAATAAATAATACATAAGCTGCACATTTAATAATCATAATTTTCAAGAACATATAAAAACCCAGTGGGAAGAATAAATGCCAAATGTAATTACACAGCAGCTTAAATAACAGACTTGGTAAGAATCTGATATTCTGATAGGTACTGTACTAGAATCAAAATATCACTATTGTAATTCAGTTTTTTAGTTCAGCCGACACAGCATCTTTAAAAAAAATAAGTTTCTCAATATTTTCAACAGCGTTTTGGTAGAAAAAAAATGAAACAAAAACTAAACAACAAACTCAAATTCTTTAAAGTTACAGTTCACACTTTTTCGGACAGTTGCTTTAATGACTAAATTATTTGTCCTAGTTAGTTCAATTCTGTTATTTATATAATGGTAATACATATCTCCCAGTGCCKGCATGTGGCATGCTCCATCAGAATTTATTCTTGTTGTCATGTCATTTGTAAAAATAATCTGAAAAACTTTGTAATGTATTTCTCAGTGCAAGTGTTAGATACATGTACTTACTGCAAAATGATACTTCCTCGCCAACTGTTGCAAGCTACTCATAAAACTGTAGATGTGTTGTCTCTMTTTCAGTGGAAACATTTTGAATGGAAATGAAATGGTGTCGACAACTAACACTTTCAACTGCAATCAGTATAAATTTTATTTTATCCTTATGAATGTATAATATTTGCCTATTACATTACGATATGTTGATAACCACTTGCTCAAATATGTGGAACAGGCCAGCAATTCCCAGATGGTTCGAGTATCTACATAGTGTATTCGGTTTAAAATTTCACTTGCAACCAGGTGTGATTTATTATTAACATTAGGGTGTAATTTACAAAGCTGCTGGTATCTTTCAACTTGATTAGAAGCGACCTCTTAAACATAAAATTTATTGCAAGCTTTTTATATAACAAGACTTCTAAATACCCATCAGACGATGAGAAGCGMAATTTTTATTTGTACCAATAAAGAAGGCTTCACCTTCCGCTCCTCCACACCACTGCGGCAGCTGCACATTGACACAAATATTGTAACTGCAAAATACAATGAACACTGTATACTACCTCATGATATTATATATAATAATACTTACCAGATTTCTGTTTTACAAGTGTCAGGATATCCTGAAAATTCAGTTATAAGCCCTATTGGTATACCGCCACCTAAAGCATCATCCAGCTCTGTAATAAACGTTGGAATTGCACCTAGTTCACATTCTTCTTCAAATAGATCAAGAGCTGTTTTGGTTTCTGGCACTTTTAAAGCCTCTTTCAAAACAGGTGCATATTCGTACTTGTCAGGCTTAATGTCTCTGCAGTTAACATATCCAGCTGTCCGTAATTCTTGTAGCACACGTTTAGGTAAATTTAAAGAAGCAACAGGTTGCTCCATATTTAATGTATTTATTTTTAATACTGTAACCGGAAACCTCTATCTTCCCTTTGAGACATTTCTAATTGTCAAAAAACTTCTGCAGCTTCTGCTACATTATGTAGTATCTTAGAGCATTAACTTTATTAATAAAGTTAATGCTTAGAGCATAAAGAATTCTTTTACTCAGTGGTAGTATGTACGAGGAGAATAATTCTCTTTAATTACAAGTATATTTGAATTATTCAAATATGCTTGTAAATTGTAATTCTGCTCTCAGCACGTGTATAAATAAGATTGCCGCTGTAACTTCACTAATTTCTAACTTGTTGGCAACATTGTTAAGTGAAGTGATGAGTATGTTTCTGTAGTAGATGGGAAAGGTTAGATTGTTTGTTTACGTTTCTTATCTGTACATTTTAATGTAATTTAAATTCGTTTTTGAAAATTCATAGAGATATAAGTTTAAGAAAATACTATGAATAATCTTGTAGCCGCTTTAACACTTTTAAGTGTTTTAATAGAAGCAAGTAAGTAAAAACACATAGTGGGTGTGGCAGTATAGTGACTAAAGTGTTTGATCACTTTTGCTTCGGATATTATTAAATTTCATTGTTTCAGGCTTTGCATTGTCGGCTCTTAATTCTGTTTGGTGTTATCAATGTGTATCTAACCAACCTGGGTGTGGAACTCCATTTAATTGGTTATGGCACTGGACGAAGATTTGCCCGGAAGATAATGATGTATGTGTTAAACTGATTGAAGAGAAAGATGGTAAGAATTCATGCATTTATTAATTGTAATTTACCAGTTATCGATTTGTTTCTTTTAGGTGAACAAGTTATTACGAGGGACTGTTTAAGTTCTCTGCAAAGTTTCCGAACTGATATTCCTGCTGATCATTATGAAGGCTGTAGGCCAGCAGCAAGAGATGTAAAGTTAGCAAATTATGTGAACAATTCCATAAAGGAACTGGATGTTTACAGGTTTGTTCATATTATTCATTTCAACATACTTTTATTATTAATGAATTTATTTTTAGAAATTATTATGACAGCACAACATGGTGCTTTTGTTTTTTGGATTATAGATGCAATAATGCATATTTACAGGCACCTTCCTTATTATTGCTGGGATCATCGTTGACTGTAGCTGTGTTCATGCTAAAAACATAATTGATAATTAATTTGTTCTAATTTTTTGTTAGTGTGCAAACAGATTAGTATTGCTGATAATTTTTAAAAGATCATGAATGTACAAAATGAAATTTATGGTTGGATAAGTTTTTATTACAAATTTATTTAATACCTTATTCCGTCCAAAACATTGTTGACAACCTTTAATGTTAGCTTTTATAAGTGCCTAGATTATAAAGAGTGAGGTGTTTGTTTCTTTTGAAACATATCTTTCTTTGATATATCTACATATTTGAATCTCATTTTGAGGAAATGTACAAGTGTATTGTATATTAATTTTTTTTACTAATAAAATCCATTTAGTATATAACGATGTTTTACTGGTAGATTATTTCTATGCAAATATATGGGCTAGATTACATACATAATATTAGAGTAAAATTTCATGATACTGTGCAGTATTGCTGTATTATGTTCTTTATTTAACTGAAGGTATTCTGTATCACAATAGATTTTTGATTTGTCCAGAAACAAATCTAATAATACAGTGTTAGCAGCCGCATATATATTTTCAGGAATATTGTTTTCTATGACTGCCAAAGTTTCATAATTAAGCCTTAGTAATTTTTATGGCGCTGTAAAATGACAACAAAAGTTATTGCTAATTTTATTTTCAGTCATCGTTGCCAATGATACGATAAAGTTTGAATGTAACTCGATTATTAGCAATTTAAACCATCTCGAATGTTGCCAGGTGACCCGGTTGGCACCTCGTCATTTGCTAACATCATTGATTATTATAAATTGCATAATATCTCGTTAAATTAATAGCTATAATATCAAAAGTCAACAATGATGGTTAAAATATATATAAAGTACAGAAAGCTATAGATGTTTTCAGTTAACTAGAATTTCTATTGAACATTGGCTAAAAAATTAAATTTCTACGTAAAGACCAAAATTTTATTTTCCGACTGGATACATCTCGAGAGAAATTAACAATATATAGTTAACTTTTGTTTGAATTTCAATAAATTTGATGTATTCCTTTTACATGTGTTAAATATAGACACAAAAAAATGTGTATTGCTTCAAATCTCCTATTCACCCTTTTTTAACACGTTTTGTTATACTCTTAGAGTAGTTAACAAATATAGACACATAAGCACAGTGAGTGAAGGTAACGTCGTTTCCCAAAATTCACATATTTTCTAGATTAGAAAACAAACTTGTAGTTTTTGTTTCTTTTACAAAATATTAAAGGGAAATCTGATTTTAATATCTGGTCCAACAAATACATAAAATTTAATACGATATAAAACATATGAATTATGTTATATTTTTGATAGGTAACAGTGAAAAAAACTTAATGACAGAWGATGTATAGGTTGTTTCATTTGAAATAACAAACTTGTACATCATGTCCTGGAAAAMATTAATTTAAGAAAAAATGAATATWATATGCTACTGAAAAAAAAACTTCAAAAGAATTAAGATAGCTAAGATCTGTTTGTGTCTTATACTATGCTCAAAGAGATTGGGACACCTACATTACTTTATCTCTTACTGTTTAACCTCTCTAGCTTGCAATCCCAGCGAAAATTACTCACCCTGTACTGCATTTATTAAAGGCCATAAAAATCTACTACCTGAAAGAAAGAGTTACACTCATATAAAAAGCAACAATAAATTTACAAATGTTTTTATAACAAAACATCAGAATTATAAAATTGTAACTTAGTATTTGCAACCTAAGATTATTTATAAGAATACCAAAGTTTTGATTACAAGTATACTAGAATCTTATAAATCCATTATTCAACTGAAAAGTTTAATATTTGTTTAATGATGTAATATTTTGCCTAACTATAGGTAGTGTCAATTTTGTACAATCATGGACCTATTATTACCATATCTGAACATCGTTTTGAAATAATAAAAATTATCATGTTGCATACTATTTTCTTAACTAATAAAATCCAGCTAGTATACAATGATCTTTTWTTAGTACAATATTTCCATACAAAYATATAGACTAGATTACAMACAAGTTATTATTTTAAAATAGAACACTAACTTTATTGCAACTAATTCCTTGACTTTACGAAGTATTATAGTATAATTATATTCTTAATATCAAATTCATTTCAAAGGCAACAACTTACCAGGATCAAATATGCAAAGGAGWCAATGATGTTAAAAAAGAGGAAGTTTAATACAACCATGTAATATAAAATGGACGGATTTCATTGCATCATCTTCATGCGTTCAACTTTATTTGACATCAGTGCTTATGATCCAACTTAAGCAAACGACTGACTTTTTTACATTCGTGCTATTCAGATTGAAGTTCGTAACATTGAAAATTTAAATCGTCATAGATATTTCCAGCTGTTATGATTTCTGCCTCAGCTAAGTTCAATCCAAGAGATGCCGGATTCAGATCTGTTATGAGGTAATCGTCACCTAAGCCACACTCTTCCACGACTTGCTCTTTGGTTACAGGCGGACCCAGAAAATCTGTAAAGTTTAAATAAAGATGGTTCAATATTACGGTGGGAAACCAGGTATACTTGTTTTTTTTTTAAATAGTAAATTTAAGCAAGACAAACTTTTAAAAGTTAGGTGATCCATTTTTAAATAAGTTACTACTTGAGAGTCTAGCGATTAATAAAACTGATATTTGACATGAACAGAATAACATGTTGAGTAGGTCACTGTTTCTTAATCATATGAGATAAAGCATCAAAATTTTTTGCTTGACTTATTAAATATGAATTATGGCAGGTTTAAAAAAATTGGCAGGGTGGAAAGTCGGGAATAAAAATTTAAAACTCAATACCAGTTATAAAAATAAAAGGAATAATGGAATTATCTTCAATCCTCATACTGAGTACTATTTTAGTAAAATAATTGAGTTTTTACGTTTTTATTAGTCCTTTAGCATTTAGTATTTTATTTTAAGGATGATAGATGGCGCTCATGATTAGTGGAAAATACAGTCGCTAAATGGAATACTGTACATCAGCGTCCGCCATATTGGGAGTAAAAGTTTTGGCGAAAACACTCAAATAATTTCCCAATGTTTGTTTTTTTCTGCCTTGATCAATAATGGATTTTCATTATTGATCTTAGTCTTATTTCATTTACTCCCAATATGGCTAACGTTGCGGTACTGTATTCCATTTAGTGTCTGTAGTGAAAAATAAATTCTCTGCAAAATAAGGCCACTGCATATATAAGGTACCACCAACTCTAGTCTCAGGTTTGATCCGGGAACAAAAGACAGAATGATACTTTTCCCTAGGGTGCAAGCGAGAGATGGGGTAGCAAGTATTGCTGGATTTCAACTTTCAACTCTCCCATTTTACTTCATTGGTAAAATGTCACTGTTATTTGAATGCTACCGATCAAAGAACTACGGATGCAATGTTGTATAAATATGCTATTATCCAATTGTTTACGGTAAAAGTTACAGATATTTTTGTAGATTTTATGAAAAACACTGTCCTGACGAACTAAATCAAGTCTGCGATGAAAACTAAAGATAATCTTTGTAATTTGTTTCATGATTAATACCACAGGGTTAGTGTTCAACTATATCAATTTTTTGGGTCCATTTTTTCCCTTGTAACAAAACGTACGCTTTGCTCACTTTTTTCATTATCTAAAACACAAATTTATATTTAAGCGTATTTATCTTGTAAAAAAGTACATGTACCAAATGTGCTCCATTAGTTTAAAAACTTCTACGTTTTATTCCAACTGAAATAAGACTACACACGTTTCTGTATCTATTATAGTACTTGCATAATAGGACAAAATATTATGTAATGAAGGTATACACAATAACACAATGACTCGGCTTGCAAGGTAGGCTTTGGAAAAGCAAGCTGTGGAGGTACGTTACTGCAAGTAGGTATGTATTCAATTAGTACATATTTTTATAAATCATCCTCTTTCGTAAAGAAAAACACTCTCTTTTTGTCATTTTTATTTATAAATTAATGCAATTGACAAAAGTCCAAACAAAGGGAATGAAATTTGAAAAATACACGAACTAAGTACGTCGCATTATTTTATAAAAGTTTTATATCCACTCTAATACAAATATGTATAAAAATGAATATTAAGTAGCTATTTAACAGGAATTAAGTAAAGCTAATTGTGTAAACATGCCATGGCATAAAAGATCAACTAGAACAATTTTAACAAGGATGTAACGGATCACTTCCGAATACGCACTTACAAACTAAATGTTCGCATGGTTGTCTACCAGTTCTGATGCACAGCCTGCATCGTCTAATGAAACTTCGTCTGAGGTTCTGTAGAGTCCCAGGATGATTTCTGATTTATTCCATCTAATTGAAGCCACATTCTCTGCCTTACATTTAAAGGAACTTCTTMCAGTAAGGGTCCTAGTTAATTTTCTAAAAATTGTAGCTATTGGGCGGCATTTATCTAGTTTTTCAGGAGGCTCATGTGGTTCGATCAGAGTTCCACCTACAATTCCTGGCTATAAATTGACACCGAACTGATGCTGAAAGCGACTATTACGTATTTCAAGGGGATTTTCGATGGACCACCTATGCAGATTGTGGGTATTAAATATCCCCACCCTTTTGAAATGTCATTCATTAGTCCATAATATCTTGTTCAAGAAGCTCTCATTTCTTCAGCACCTTCTCAACATTCGCCTCCAGAATTGTAACCGTATAAGGGATAATCTGTAGGCAACAGTGCTTGTACGCGATGAACATGGAATTGATAATATAACTGTCTCTTAAGGGATCGCTATATAGTCGACTTTAGTATACACCCGTGTTTGCTGATATTTGGCGTATACTTGTAGACGGATCCATTTCAACTTCATCCAGTATTTCGGCTTCGGACGCGATATCAATTGCAGGTCTACCTGTACGAGCTGATGCACCAGGATTTCTGTCTTCCGTATATGCGTTGTGCACGCGAATGAATACTCGGAGATCAAGAAATCGGTCTAGGTCTTGATGGCGTTGACGGTAAACATCCACATCACGTCGAGCGTTTCCATTACACATTCCATAAATGATTTCATGCATTTCTGCATACTCACGTGGCATATACGACATTTTTGTAATCAGCAACGACAATAAAGATCAACAAATAGGAGCAATAAACAGAAATAGTGAACGGAAACAATAAACAGGAACAACAACCAGCGCCGGAATCGTCTACAACGAAAAAACCGTTCTTCCATGATCGACTCCACCTCGATCAATAACGAATATTAAATCGACTACTCAAATGAACGATGTCTATGACAAATTGTTTACTTATGGCGATGAAGTGGCCAGTGTGATCAATATATAAAATTCAATATGCAGCCTCCTCATGGTAGCCCACGTTGAATGCAAGTGTGTCCAATAACTTTCGTTCTTATTCAAATTTTCAAAACTTTGATGTTCTGTAACTTTTGAAGCAGGAGGCTGCACACCGTAGAGCTCCGGATTGGAGGTGGCTTATGAGCTACTACTATACTAAGTTTGGTCGTGAACCGATCAATTCCGTTTCATTGAGTGATATAAAAATATAGTTCTCCTTTTCACGTACCTCGCGGTAGGATCAATGGGAGAACGAACATTAACAATAAACACACAGGAACAATGAACAGAAACAAAAATAAGAACAAAACGTTTAAAAGTACCTATAACAATAATCTTAATCACGATAATCACAATCACAAAAAAAGCAGTATAAACTTTCACAAGTCAAGAATATGGACGCCAAAACATCCATAACCAGCTTTTCCAAAGCCTACCTGTTTGGCCGAGACATTGTGTACACTTACATAATGCAACATTTTGCCCCCTTATGCAAGAACTATCACAGATAAAACAAATAAAACGCAGAAGTTTTTAAACTAATGGGGACATTTGGTTCATGTACTTTTTTACCAGATAAATACGCTTAAACATAAATTATTGTGTGCTTCATATTGAAAAGTGAGCAAAAATATTACGCGTATTTTTTGTTGCAAGAGAATTGGACCAAAAAAATTGTTATAATTGAACGCTTATTATTATACCCTGTGTTACTAATCGCGAAACAAATTACAAAGATTATCCTGAGTTTTCGTGGCAGATTTAATTTAGTGTGTCAGGGTAGTGATTTTCAGAAAATTTATAAAAATACCGTAACTTTTAAATCATAAACAACTGGATAATGATATATGTGGTTATTTCAATTGGAAATGACCCACTCTACCACATGCTTCAGCTTGGACCATCACTTTTGAGACACCCTGTATATTTAGCCTAATGGCTTTAGAATCTAATAAAGCCCATGCATACAATACTTTATTTTCTACTCAATAGATGTTTTCTTTTATCAATTTAGTATCAAATAAAATTAGATTTTGTATTTGTATATCTTTATTTAGTGACCTATGGATTGTGAAATTGAAACTGATATTTATGTAACTGTCAAACATCCTGAATCTAAATGAAATTTATTTTTTACATTTCTGGAAAATGCGTATGAAATTGGACATACAATATATGCGCTTTAAACCATCGAAATGTAAACGTAAGAAAATAGAAATTAAATAAATAATAAATTTAAGATCGATAATAGTTGAGTAGTAAATAAAACACTTTTTTAATAACTTAGAAACGACAAAATACAATATAACGTTATTTACAAGAAGACATATCCATAGTAGAGCGCATATGCGTACCAAATTTCGTTATCATCGAAACATTATGAATTTTCATGCAGGCGCTAATCACTAAACGCTAAAGATTCGCCTTAAATACCACAATGCAAAGAAAACAAGATGTCAGACTCACCTAGCATAGGTATCCAAGCACGAGTTACGTCACGCGGAGAGTATTTCTTAACATATATAACCATTTTTTTATATGCTTTAGATTTGCGTGAATTGAACTCTTTGTGTTTAATTAGTAAAAAAATGTATAATATCATAGTCTATCATCAAATCAGGTGAACTTTTTGGCCATAGATTATTTTTTAATATAGGTTGGAAAAGTAAATAAAGGCAATAAGTAAACGAAATACTTGCTTTTGTGCTTTTACTGAAAGGTATTAAGGTGTCATACTAAGATGTAATATATCTATTATTACTATTACAATCAAAATTGATACTAGTACTAATAAGTAAGCTGTAACATGTTTTGATTTAAAATATTATTGTACTTTCTAGGCCGA
Organism: Rhyzopertha dominica; assembly: GCA_025024175.1. Lineage (NCBI taxonomy): Eukaryota > Metazoa > Arthropoda > Insecta > Coleoptera > Bostrichidae > Rhyzopertha > Rhyzopertha dominica. The sequence goes on from QCXZ01000137.1 coordinate 16,725,004, forward strand.
ACCTTAATGCTGCAGTTTTCTTGATTTCATGGTTAATTTCTGCATAAATATAAATCTATTTGCTGATAATTTAAATCCACAATTGTATAACCAAGCCCACTTTCTCTGGCAATTGTTCTTTATGTGCTTAAAATCAGGATTTACAAAAAACTGTCTTTTATTCTGGCTCTACGCTGTTGACATCTTTTCGGGCAAATTACAGTCCTGTTCTGTCTAAAAACTGTCTTTAAGTATAGTGCAATAGTCAATGCACACAAGAAGATCCAAGGATAGTTTTTCAACAAAATTTTTGTATGAATAATTCAGAAATTGAAACTATTCACCTATTCAGAACTAGTTTAATCAAAAATACTGTAGTTCAACACGTTTGTGTTAAAATATTGCTAGTAGAACGAATTACTACTGAATATTTTTCTCACAAACAAAAATAATTTATACAACCATAATATGTAGTAAATCTAAAGCTCTTTTCGTCAGTTTTCTGATAAAACAGGACACTCGCTCCACATTTCGTCTTACATATAACTTTAATCAAAACTTTATACATACCTGAAACCATCTTAAAATGTTATTTGCTTAATGATAGATACTTAACAAAAGTAAACTTTAGTTAATCTTCAACAATATATGCCAATGGTTTTTTTGTAATTTCCGACACTATAACATCATCATAAATGATTTGTTTTTGTTCTTTTCCTAAGAATATTTGTGATAATTTCCCGCACTAAGACACCAAATTACCAAATATATGGAAGAAAATGTTGTGCTTATAAAGGTTCATAAGCCAGATAAAACAGCTGTATAAAACATTTGAAAATTTCGACAAAGTACCGAAACTGTCTATTATATATTTCTTACAGGACAAAATATTGCCTTCGTCGTCTTAATATAACGAAAATGTAGAAAATTTGTATCAATCCATCATTAACAATTTATTACATTCACTTCAATCTACCTACCTTCCAAACCATCAGTGATGTCTACGACATTTACGTACTCCACTTCCACGTTTTGTCTTCTTAAACCATTGGAATGGCGGTTTATCCCATTTTTCTGTAACATGTTACACTATAGTACAAAGCGGAAACGTTTTTTTCAATTATCTGAATCGCTGAATCGTTACGCAAATTTGATTTTAATATTGAAGCGTTAATACCTTTGGTCGTCTCTTGCTATTTATACACAATATAGAATGTGTATGATAGAAAGTCATGAAAAGAAAAAATGTAACATAATGAACACTTACACGATGTGAATCCATATGCTCGTCGTTATTTTCAGGAAGTATGCTAGCGGTAGCGGTTGCCAATTCCATTTCTAATTGTTTTTCCCTATTCCAATCATTACAGGCAGTCTGCATGAACTGTTGCATACGTTGTTTCTTCTAGAACAAAGTGCGCGATAATTTGTATCCCACGGGGCGAAATACAATACGTACTATGTGCCACGATTTCTTATCATCCCTTTGAGCTATAGTCCATAAATGCCCGGCACCATGCACCGCCTTGCTACCTTTCCTAAAMTGCGGATTTATTGATAAATTGTGTCGCACCGAGTTCTTCCATCTGTCATCGTTTTGTTTGTAAAAAGGAAAGTGATCTCTGAAATGTTAGAAACAAAATTATTAGTAATAATTATGTTATTCGTATTTTAAAGAATATGAGATTTAAGACAAACTACTCTATTACTCCCAAGTTTTCAAGATCTTCATAATTTGCTCAAAGTTTGACCTTTTTAAGATCTTGACAATTTTCTCCAGATTTTGAATTTTTTCTCAAGATACTGACTTTTTTTTCTGAAAACGTTATTCTTAATAATTCTTGGTTGACAGTTGATACTGACAGGGGTGCACCCACTTAGCATATAACGAAAGAAAAAGAAACCGTTGAATGGTTTTAAAAGTGCATTAATTGTGAAACATTCTGAATAATTAGTTAGGTAGCTTGAAAACATACTGATTGTTTGAATGCCCTTTGTTTCACGAACTATATTAGATAGACTTTCACGATCGTTTCGACCATATAACGGTCATTTTCAAAGAGCATCAAAAGTGCACTGAACTCTGATATGCAGAATTTAGTTTGCGTTCTTATTTTTATATTTTTACAGCAGTTGCCAAATTTGGTTGTAAAAATCTCTAGCCGGTTTTGGAAGGCCGACTTCATAATTTCTGTAATATCAAACGCGTATTGGATGTGGGAATTTCTTTTAGCTTATTTGCCAAATATTTTTTCTGATGTGCTTTTTTAATTTTCAATTTAATGTTCAATGCAACAGAAGTTGGAGACCTCATACTGCTACCGATAACTCTTTCGCTGCAATTGTGGCTACAACAATGGGAGAAGATCGCTTGGACAAAGAAGCAATAAAGAAATACCAAAAGACAAATGTATTTAAATTCATGATTCCAAAAGTGTAGACAACATATGAGAGACAGTGGTGTAATCCTCTTGCACGATAACGCTTGATCGCATAAAGCAGTGTCACTCAAAGGAGTTTGCGAGAAGAATGCTGTGAAATTCTTGCACATCCCCCGTGCTGCCCTGACATAATTCCTCCAAACTTCGTCCTGTTCTTCCAGTGAAAAGGAGATTTTTGTGAAGTCGGATTTATTGACTTGGAAGAATAAAAGCCCTGCAACAGCATATGCATTCCAACTGCCGAAACATCTTGACAAAAATGGCGTATTTAACTACATTACATTATTGCCGAAGCGATGGAAACGTGTTATGGATATGCAAGGGGATTATATTAAGCGAACGTATATTGCAATTTTTTAAAATATACGTTTTATTTGCGAGCTGTTGTGTTGTATGCAGGAATTTTGAAATGACCCTCGCATTATATGTAAATAATTTTGATATTCATGTAAAATTTGAAGTGCTAGAAATTAAAGATACCTCTAACATGCAACTTGCAAAATTTTAGGATGATGTGGTGGTGTGTAGCCTGTTATTATCATAGCCAAAAAAGCTCAAGGAAAATAAGAGTTTTTTTTTTAATTTTCTGCATAAAATTGCAAACAGTATAATCTCGGTAAATTGACAAATATACGGTCTATAATAATCTACCACTAGCATTGGAAAACCTGCTATTAGAAAGATGTTGAAATTTATCATACAGGTAGTCAAGTGTTTTGAGTCATTTTAAATCTTGCAATTGGGTATTATAACTTTTTTTGAAAATTACGTAAAATGAATCTTGAAGTGCATATATATCGTACGCTATGTTAAAAAACAAAAAAAATATTTGTAGGTAGAGCATTTCAGGTCTGAAATTCGAATCTTAGGAGTCACCGCCAAAAACGCTTGTATTCAAGGTTATTCAACTCGTGACGTCAAGTGTCATGTAAACATTACCGAGGAGCGTGCTGTTTAATGGTGTAGTATCATTCTTGTATTGGAAAAGCTTTTGTGTGGTATTTATTGAAAGGACGGTGTAAGAGGTCGCACCAAAAAGTGATTTGTGTAGTTTTACAAGCATCTATTATGTATGGAAAACAAAACAAGTGTTGTTTTGTACATGGTTATAAAAGTACTTGAGTCAGTACAGCTAACAAAATTTTCGTAACCGTTCCTCGAGATTATCAACGTATGAAAAAATTGTTTAAGGCCCCTAGACGTGATATGCTGAAATCACAAAGTTGTTTTCCTGTTGTGAAGATCATCTTAATTCTTACTGTAAGTTTTATTATTTTTTTTGGGATTATACGTGTTTATTTTTTTTGTTATAGCTTGAAGAGAACATGAAAAATTATATGCGTTTGAAATTGATAGAGGGAAATGTTATAATAAAGAACGACGTTATTCCCCATATATTCCACTGTTAGCCAGACCGGAAACGAGCTGCAAGAGCCCCGAAAATAAATGGCAATTTATATTTATTCTGACCTCTAAAATAAATGTCAAGTTTAGGGTACATTTTTGATTCCTACATTTTTATGTTTACAAATAGTATGTTTCCAACAACCCACTGTGATCAAATTATCAATGCTAAGTTCACTTATGCTGTTGCTTTGTTGCTTTTACGTTCCTCATCTCCGCCGCGCTGAACCGCTGGTCGCTGTACACAAATTCCATAACAATGAACGTGCCTTCAGAAGTCATAACTCATAAGTATTTCACTTTTCCTTGGCGTATTTTAATTCGCTTGTCACAAAATTAACCCAAACAAACTGATAAATTGACGGGCTGAGGCTGACGCGTGACGCGCTGACCCCAGATGTAAACAAGCGGCCATTTACAAGACACCTGACGTCACGGCCAATATGTTCGCGTTTTGGCGGTCCCTTTAAACATTCACATTTTTAATATTAAAAATACGCCTTACGATCCATTTTTCGAATTTATAAGCTGTCACAGCTGTTTTGTGGATTAGATGCTACCTATTAATATGCAATTTAATAAATTATAAATAAATGGAAAATATCCAATTGTCTAACAACTATTCCACCACAAAAATGGTTCATATTAGTTCCTGCAGTTAAAACATCTATCAAAATATTTTGAAATGGATTAAATTTTGAAATAGGCACCAAACAGTGACGAATCTGGATTCAATCCTAAAATTCAATATTCAAATTACATTTCGTCACGTGTGTGAGCGGCGGTTGTTCCGATTACCGTTACTTCAAAGGTAATGGGAAAATACAGGTGCGCGTGCACCTAATAGCCGAATAGAAAAAAATCCCAATTTCCATAAATAAATGTCCGCCACCCCCAGCGTTTAGCACCCTTCCTGAATTTCGAATGTGAATAGATGCCACAATTATAATAATTGCCGGTCTATTATCACATCGTATGTGCGGCGATACGCACCATTGAAGACAGGTGACCAAAAGCAAGGCAATGATATTATTCCCAAAACATGTGTCTTGCTGTATGGGTTCGATACAAATAAGCTTGGGGGTTGTTTTCAAACGGCGTATAAAAGAAATGTCAATAGAATTTTATAGACTACTGGAATACTTCATACTTTCTTAATCAATTAGCTCTAATACAGTCATTTAGACGAGAAGCATAAATAGCGTCCGCATCATGCCTACATTTTGCTTTCATGCTTTTGTACGATTGAGTATTAAAAACTTTTTCAGGAAGATTTAAACTCTAAGAAAAATTGACCTTTGTAATAGTTTTATAAACGAAGTTGAATGATTTCAGCGTCCATTTATTAGGTTCTCTTCTTTGAAAAAGACTACAAGTAGAATCAAACTGTTAGATCAATAATTTTTGTCAGCGTTTGATAAGCGACAGCGATTTTCAGAAAATATAATAAAACTTTATAAGTTCCTCGAAAGTATTGAAATTTAATCAAATTTGATGCAGTATGAAGATTTAAGAATGAACGTTTAAACCTTTACATTTTGACGAATAACTAATGTGAAGCTTTCAGAATAATTTGTGGTTCAACTACTTATCATAAGTTATGACTATTAAAACTAGTATTAATAGTCCCATCTTTTTACATGACATAAATATATCTAAATGCAAAATTATTGTGGCGGCAAATATGGAATAGTATAACGTATGTAACAAAAGTTTTGACACAAAACGTTTTGCGGGATTTTTCGAATTGCATTATCGTATTTCCATAGCATGCAAAACCATAACTTGTGATATTTGTACTGGTTTGGTTTGTAATTATTTTAAAATGTTTTACAAAGTAGATATACTTAAGAGTATTTATACGCTAGTTGACCAACTTCCCAAAAGAAAAATTGTGCGCATATTTCAAAATCAAAATATTGTGAGCAAGGAATTTCTTGCATAAACTACCAAAAAGTGGTCATCCAAGAGTTTTGCCCCCAGAAGCTGTCAACAAAATGCTAGAAAGTGCAAAAAACAGAGTTGAAACTTCAGCGCGAAAGTTAGGTTGGAGATTTCTAGTTTCCCATATGACCATCAGTAGGGAAATTGCTAGAAATGGTTTGAATTTCGTTAAAGACAAAAATGTCTTAATATACGAATGCCCAGTAGCAAAATAGTGAAATAGACTACAAAAAAATAGGTTCAACAATAATTTAGAAAAGCCCTTCCATGAAGGAATGAATCCACATATATTTTTAACTTCAGAAACTAGTGCAAATGGAGAAAATTTATTCCGCACTTTCCTGAAAAGTACCAATAGATAGGATATTGTATGGGCGAAATGCATTGTTATATACGGCAATGGCACCAAGGCCATGACATAATATTGATCTGCTCTTATTGTCAAATTACAAGAAATAACGCTAAACACTGTGCATGACTATACTGTTTTTATTTTTACAGTAGAAAGTCTACGTCATATTGCGATTATATGTCGAATTTGCCATTAAAGATGAAAGACATTCTAAAAGAAAAAAAATGAACACTTCTTCGTTATATGATGTAAACTGTCTGTCATAACAATCAGGTACTTAGTAATTATCTCGCTAACGTCCAAAAAAAAGTCAGAATGAACCAAATTAAGCAAGCATAGTCCAATTTAGACATCACATTAGACGGTAATGAAATGATTGAAAGGATTTAACATTTTTAAAGCCATGACAGTTTCTGTAAGTATATGATTATGTTTCGTATATGTGGATATTGAAGGTAAATTTGTCATTAAAAGTGATACAAAGATTCTTGAATTGAGTGGCACGTTATAATTTCACATTATCAACGCTGTACTGAAAAAAAGGTGTGAAAAAAGTTGTGGAAATAAGAAATCGAAACACATTTGTTAAGTCAAGAAACCATCATTAAGACGAAACATTTAAATCATGCTGTAAAACAGTTAGATAAAAATATTGTAAAAAATGTCAAGATCATCGGCGTAGAGGAGTTTTGACGCACTTCAAAAAATTAACTAAGTCACTGATAAACATTAAGAAAAATAAAGAGCCTTAAGTTGATCCCTGAGAGTCTCCAGAGAAAGGAACTTGAGGCTTGAGGCAAGTAAATTTCAATGCAATTAGTGTGCATAACGTCGGGAATACTATTTCAGTTTAAGAAGTTAAGAAAAGTAAATTAAACAGTATGATAAAAACAAAATTGGGTTCTACAGCAGTGGTTATTAATAACTGCCACTAGTTTGCACTAAAATGGTTGTCACTTTGAGATACTGAAATATTATCAAGAAAGTTTCTGTTTCGTATAGAGCTCTAAAACCTACTACGGAAAAGTGAACCTGCTGTCTATGTGACATTTTTAAGTTCACAAGTTCACATATTAAATTACACGCAAATCATATCATTTACAACAAATTAGTTTGTAAGAAACTATAAATTGATAACTGGAGTAGAGCAAAATTAATCTCGTTGTTTAAAAAAGGAGATGAGAATAATACCCAAAATTAACGTGGAATTAGCTCACTAGATAAGGCTTACAATATATATGCCAGAATAATAAATAACAGACTAAAAACCATCACAAGATTTATTAGAGGAAGAACAAATGGGTTTTAGAAAAGGTGGATCGACAACAAATTATAGAAAAGCACAGAGGTACAAGGAAACAGATACAAACTTCATAAACTTTGAGAACGCTTTTGATAACGTAAACCTATGCAAATTATGGAAGAACAATGATACCCAAGTCACTTAATACAATCGATATAAAGTCTATATTTCAACACTCCAGTACAGGTGGATATAAACGGGAAAATATCTAGGGAAATAGCAACAAACAAAGGAGTCAAACGGAGATGCACTATTTCACCAACACTCTTCAACATATACATAGATGCTGATATAAAACAATAAAAAATTCAGTGTACAAAAGGATTATACCTAGACCACGACTGCTGATGACTTAGTGCTCTTAGCCGAAACAAAAGACGATTTACAAAGACAAATATACTCCCTAAAAAAGATCTGCCAAAGATATGATATAGAATTATCAACAAATAAGACTAAAACTGTGGCTTTTATGGGAAAGTATCCAGTCAGAACAAAGATAGCTGTAAATAATACAATATTAGAACAGGTTAAACAATTTAAATATTAGGCAGCGATATATCTTACGCACGAAATAATGTCCTAGAAGAAAAACTTAACAAATTCACCCATATTTGCGGTACTATCAGTAGAACATACAAAACAAAACAAGAAAAGACAAAGATACGATTTCATAAAACAATAGCTGTGCCAACCCTACGGAAGTGAAACATGGACAACGACAAGAAATGAAGAAAGTAGAATACAAACACAAGAGAAAAAGTTTCCTAGAGAGTGAAAAGTTGTACAAGACTAGAGGACTAGACAGAATTAGAAACAGAGATGTCAGAAGAGAACTAAACATCTTCGACGTCAACGAGAGAATAAAAGAATATTAAATCAAGTGGAAAGAACACGTAGAACGAATGGACGAAAACAGATTTTACAAATGCTCTGGAAGACCGAGAAAAAGATGGGTACCGTAACAGGCAAAATGCTTAATGCCTAAAGTGGAGAAGAAAAGAAAAAGCTATAAAATGGAGTGCGGTAAAAAACAATGATCCTAAAATTATGCATGGGCGAATGGCATCCGTGTATGGGCAAGATGCGCCAAGTTATTTGTTTCGGTGGAAAAGAGGCTTGATATAGGATGATCCGAACTGTGGCTGACCGGTTGAAGCAAAGATAAACTACAGAAAATGTTTAACAAGTTAAAAAATTCGTGCTTAGAGATCGATGGTTGCAGATCCCTCTATTATTATAAAAGAATTGCGTTTAAGTAAAACAAATGTTTAGAACATTTTGCATGATGATTTGGGTATGAGAAAGGTGTCTGCACAGTGAATGCTTACACCAGAATAGAAACAGACAAGGAAAGAAAATTCTCTCGAAAATTGTGACTGGAAATCAGTTATGGGTTTATCACTGAAACTTGCCTAGAATCTATGCAGTGGGTTCATAAGGACTTCCTTCCGCTCAAAAAGGCTTAGACACAATATTCAAGGAAGAAAGTAATGCGAACAATCTTTTGGGCTGATAGAGTAGCTATAAGAAAGAGGAGTGTTTAATCAATGCAACCATTCGAATTGAGAAACTGGCTCTGAAAGGAAAACGTCTGAATAGTTACGAAGAAAAGAAATCGGTGTTGCACGACAATTGTAGAGCTCACAAAGCTTGTAAAGAGATTATCACTTATTTTTTGATAGAATATCACAGTTAAGGAAACTTTGAGAGAAATGCATTAGTGTGGAAGGTAGTTACGTTACAAAATGAAGTATTGTTCAAATTAATGGATCTTCTTTCATAGCTAGGTAGTTTCCTCCAATTGCCTACATACCCATATACTTAAAGAGTAACAGTAATAAAAGAGCTTGCACCCCATGCACTGGCACTATAGACAGACAAAGACAATATTTATTATGCTTCTTCGAAGAAAAATAATTTGGGAATAACGAAGATTTTTGGAAAATCCTTTGCAATAGAAACATCCTAAAAGCATTCTAGACAAAAGAAGACGCAATGACATATTGCACCACCTGGCTCCCGAGCATACGCAATTGCCACGTTGCATTTGCCACAGGTGGACTCCCCCAACTCCTTGATCGTAAATCACCACCTCAGCAAAGCATGTTTGCGAAGATCAAACCTCAGTCGCTCCGTTCGTCGTATACTGCAGTCGATAATCCGTACCTGGCACGGGCCCACCAACCGGCCCGCAGAGGACACCTTCTCGATGGGCGAAATTTCAACCCCTTTTCCGGGGAGGAGGCGTGCTGTCGCCCAACCCCATGACATGATCCCGATCGGGGCTATTAGCGTGTTCAAATGGTCGTTGCGCTTCGGCGACTTTGTGGGATGGATTGTTTTCGTTTACGGCATCAAACCGGGGGTGGTGGGAGCAACGAGGATAATTTTTATTTGGGGGCAAACGCAAGTGCTACGTTGCTTTTTAGGGTTCGTGGGTTGGAATGATATTGGGGGCCCATGGAAATTAAAGATTTCATATCGATAATGTTTTTATGGCAACTATTTACAAATGCACTAACTGCTTAAGAAGCAGCTCCAATTTATTGAGTCAACGATGAAATTCTAAGCAGCTTTTGATGCTGTGAATTATTTCATGCTAGCGAATATTCTTAAATGCCTTTCACCTACAGTTTGCGTAGATTCCAAATATGACAAAAAGGCAACGATTATAGAGAATTACCAAAAGATTTTAGTTTTAATAAAACAAATTAATAGGTAACAAAAATAAATGAAATCTAGTTGCTTGCATAATAAGGTTTTTGGTGACAAACAGTAGTTATCGCAATTGCTCGATATGATCTCAACCGTTCCTCAAAATTATATATAAGAGTATTCAATATTTCTGGTAGAATGGCACGAATTTGTTTCCTAATACTGTCGTTTAATTGCTCCAGGGTTGTTGGCCATTTTCTAAACACCATTTTTTTCTTTAATAACCCACAGCCAGTAATCCGCTGTGTTAAAATCAGGCGATCTTAATGGGCATTAATTTGTCTGCTTATAAAATGATCTTGAATAATACAGCAGTTAAAGATTCGTTAACTAGTAAGCAATTGTGGGGAGGCAGGCATCCTGGATAAAAATCATGTTTTCAATGCGTTTGTGCTTGTTTTGCAGCTGTGGAATTGCATAATTCCTTAACATTTGCAGGTATAGTTCACCAGTAATAGTTACAAATACGGTTTCCCCATCCTTATTTCCTTGAAAAAGTATGGACCAATGATGAAATCAAACTGTGACCTTTTTGTCATGAAGACTTTGCTGAACGATATCATATGGATTTCCTGTTAACCATATTCGACAATTTTGAGTATTAACTGTTCCATTAAGAGACAAATGAGCGTTATCTGCCCATAAAATAGGGAACTATCATTTGGGTTGAATTTCCGTCATACCTGAGCAAAATCTGCATCCTTTAATTTAAATAGCGGTTGGATTTTGTAGGAGTACATTTTTATGTTTTTGTCAGGTGGTGTATAGCATTTGAAGTCAGGGGGCAAGAAAAATGAAAGACCAAAATTTACAAAAATTGCGTAGTTTGAGCATCATATAGTTTGTAAGTTGTAGCACTACTCTAGGAGCAAATAACATGTATCCGTTTGAAAATCCAGTACACTTTGGAAAAATGATGAGTCCAAGCGTAATGGGTAATAAGGATGAGAGTCCCCGGCAAGTTCAAACGCGAAAAAACTCATTTCTTTCAGTTGTGGCTTGGCTTTTGCTTAGGCACATTATTTTATTGTCACCGTTTTGCTATCGAATTTAATGCAAAAAAGTCTGGATGTTTGTCATATGCGACTAAAAATATTAAACTGTAAAGTCATGTGAGTGGTGATGATTGCAATTGCACAAAATTGAAGTGTTTTTTACAAGTGAATGCGTAGTCAAGAAACCGAATACTGGGACAGCTGAATTCATTGCCGACATATGACGAACAAATAAGTATCTCGCTGGGCAGATATCACTAATGCCTGTGCAAAGGCGAAGACCTGGGAAGCCGGAAAACGAAATGGTACGTTTCAACCAATCTTCGTATAAATACCGAGTGAGAGCTATGGATGAAAAAACTTCTGTTCGTGATGTTCAAGTGTACTACAAGGCTTTCCTGTCAATCCATGGAATAAGTGCTCGCAGAGTTCAGATCATTCAAAATTATCTTAAATTAACTGGCTTTGCACCAAAGCATGGTAGAGGTAAACATAAAAACAGAATCCTTCAAAAGCAGAAATAGTCATTATAGTCTTGAGAAAACAAAAAAAAACCTATCTGTCTGAAGATCTAAGATGCACCAGTTATTCAAGGAAAAGTATTGTGAAATAAGAACGACAGTTACAGAAAGAATTTCAACGAAAAATTCAAAATTCGTCATTCTGTGACGAAATAAACATTAAACTGAAAAATTTTGATAGTTCTCTGTGAAATGCGAAAGATGACGAAGCAGTAGGAACTCTTGAACAGATTAAAAAAGCTGAGGTGCAGAAAAGAGAAAATATGAAAAAATTGAAGCAATTGTCAAAGATTTCGTCATACAGTCAAAAATTTGCAATTTCCAAAATATCCAACAAAGATATGATTAAAGATAAAGCGTTTCAAATATTAATATTCAAATTATTTTTTATTACTTAATACCATGTGAATTGTTCTTGCCCTGACTGCCCATTTGCAATCGTTTTTATATCGCATTCACACTACTGCTAGAGGATTAATACTGACTACGTTTTGATTTTCCTGAAGAACTTCTGCAACCTGGACAGCACTAGTTCTTGGTCTGTTTGTTTAATATTTTTCACCGGTTTTTGGAATTTTGCTAGTTAATAATAACCGAATTAATTAATCATATTATCTTTTCAATATCTGAATGATGATGAGTTTTCACTTTTTATAAATGATACTGTTATTGGTCTGAGTCCATCCTAATATTATTCCATGAAGCTCAACATCCTGAAAAAAAATTGTGCATGTATTTTTTGGGGCTCGTATTGTTGTTTTACTGCCAATTTTCACAAAATTTTGTTGATCCAATATTGACAGAAATTACAGAAAACTAAAAAAAATGAAAATGAATCATTGTGAACGAGTTATAGTTTCAGCAAGATGGAACTTCTCCACATATTGCGTTATCAGTGAGGCAGTTTTTAAATGAAAGTTTCCGGGATCGATGGAGTGAAAGGAGAAGCTTCATCGAATGACTTGACTCCACTGGACTGCTGTCATTTAAAGAATAAAGTTTATGCCACCCAACCCAATCCCTTACAAGATTTGATTCAACGTATAACGTCAAATTACGCCCGATATGTATCAACTGCGGGAAATGTTATAGAGAAGCATTATATTACAATATATCCAGTGATAAAATGCATCCTAAACCGTTGAAAGGTAGGCGAAGTTTATTAAGTATTCTGAAATACTGGGTAGCCATTGGTTTTATCATACACCTAATCCTAAATTAAGCTCTGATATTTAGTGTTCCTCAGTTCGTTTCTGTTGGATGTTGGGTGACGAAAATATGAAAAAGACTCGTGCAAAAAGAATTGATCCATATTTTATCAAAAAGGCGCAACCAATACAATGAAGAAATACGATTTACGCATAAAGGGGTTCCAATAAAATATGTAAATTGTTTTTGTCAAATTAAACCTCTAAAACAACTTCGACTATTGTACTTCGTAAGATGATTAAAAGCAATGGGATCAAAAGTATAGGTAGCTGAACTTTTTAAGAACATGCCTTGCTTAACTAAAATTAACAGCGATAGTTTTCAATCGTTTGGAGATTAAATATGGCAAGCCCACATACATAATTTAATATAGGACAACCCGTATTTTTAATAGCTGTGTATCTACATGCTAAAGACAGTACTGCCCATGAGCTATTGCGTGCAATTTTACGTTTCAAAATGAGCAAAATAACTCTTCCTCACACTGATCCTTAAATGTCGTCGTTGTCGTTGAGTCCTGATTTAAATCCGTGACAGTTGCGTGCCTAGCACCCTTAAATATGAAAAAATGAAACGTCAAAACTTACGATATCCACTGATATATCCCCGAAACAGTCAGTTCGCCCTTCTCACTCAAGGCATGTTCGATCAGTTCCGTATAGGTGAAGGGGGGCTTCCTGGGGCCCGTGTACCTACAGGAGTGTCCCTGACCTCCCCTGGAGTTCTGTTCTGTGTGATCTTGCTCGGTGTTTTCTGATGTTATGTTTGCCTGCGTACGAAAAAAAGATGTATTTTGTGAAAAAAATTAACGAACTAGTTTTCCATTCCTCTATTTGGAATGTTTAACATTGATGAAAGAGAAAAATTGAAAAGAAAAATAAATGCATATTGAAACCTTTCTTATAAAACACACAAAATAATCAGACGAGATTTTTTGAAATTCATGGAAAATTTTAAAAAATGTAGTTTTGTAAAGTTTCAGGAATAATACCTATAAGTAACGAGCTGAGTAACCTTTTGTATATATATTGTACATACTTTGTTTAAAAGTTTCTGGTCTGTAGCGCCACTTGGATCCGTTGAGGCACAGTCTGTAAAAAATCCTTATTTGAGAATTAGAAAGCAAAATAATTTAATATTTAATAATAATAATAATAATAATAATAATAATAATAATAATAATAATAATAATAATAATAATAATAATAATAATAATAATAATAAGGGGTGTCGCAACATGAACAGTAAGCGGCTGTGAATGGGTGGTCGTAGAATCTCCGGAAAAAACTTCTAGCAAAAGCGATTTACAGGAATTTGTTAAAAATAATATTAACTTTCTTCATCGAGCTTAAGAGAGTGCATTTGTCTGTTGTAAACACAAGAAATCGAGATTTCTTACAAATTTTAGATATTCCAAAATAAAGTACATCATCCATTCAACATAGTAAAGCAAAATAAGAAGGCCTATGTAAACAGTTTTAATTTACCTAAATTACAAAACAAGTGGTCAAGCATATAACACAGACTAAAAATTTCTTATTTGCTAAAAAAACTACTAGTTAAGTCTGATAAACTACTCAATAATAAAAAGTATCCTGTTACATTGCCCAAAGTGTGAAAAACCATATTCAATGCGCATGTTTGCTTTTGTAATTTTTCCATGAACAGCAGCTTCAATTTCGTCTTCGGAAATGTCCCCCAATCACTGTATCATGTAATCCCGCGTGGCGGTTGTACTACATACCGATACTTTATTTTTAATTTTTCCCCAAAAACAAAAATCGAGAACTGACAGAACTGGAGATCTCGAAGGGTTTGGAATACGCTGCCTCGACCTATTAATTTATATTTATAAAATTTCTGGTATTTTGCGAATAATGTGCCGGACACTCGTTATGCTGGAACCACATTTATCTCCTGATTTGCAAGGATGTTTCTTCAAGAAGAGTTGGGAACTGTTTCCTTAAGACATGTAAACAGCCGGCAAAAATATTTTCTTGTCCAAAACACCAAACCAGATATTCACACTCCATCTGTGTTGATTGTCTATTTGCTGCAGCCATACACTAAATAAAAAATCTTCGTTTTACTGCACTTAATTGATTAATTGCAATATTCCACTGTTTTATTAGAGATCTCGTTAGTCAAAGACTGGTGTAATGTCACGTGGTAGGCATGAAACTTTTGTTGTTTTAATTCTCATTGCACACTTGACTTTACTATGCCAAGATTGGCTTCCAACCTGTGCATTAATGATATTTCCTCATTTCGCGTTCTTTATGTTCTCGTGGAAGATACTTGAAGACTTCTGGAATAATGTCTTTCGGGATATGTTTTACAGGCTTTAGCATTAGAATAAGACATAATTTTCTTGACTGATGGCATTAACCAAACGGAATTGACGATACTTTGTTTTCCAATGCATATTATTTCAGATTGTGTTAATTTAAATTTTGGTACTTCATTTTGCATTTTTTGGCTATAATTTTGGATTAAAGAAMGATAGAAGTACGCGGCTTTTACCGATTTGACCACCTTTTATAATTTGTGTTTAGAGATATTCCGAGTTAATTTAAATTTTCTGAGAAAACTGAAAAATATGAAAATGTTTTAAAATGTGCCCTCTATAATTAAAACATAACAAAAACTTGTTATTGCTAAACAGTAAAATATTCTGCATACTCTTACGGTTTAAACGAGACTAAAGTGATAAAAATATGTTAAAAATTATACTACATTTAACCCTTCCCCACGCCGTTCCCATGAGTGATAGAACATAATGTTTAAAATAAAATTTGTGTAAAATATCATGGACATTTTCCGCAATAATTTTAACGATTCTTCATATTTACAATTTGTGTATACATTGATAATTTAACCCTCTTGTGGTTGACCGAGAAAGATAATATTATTTTTAACAAATTCCTCTATATTACTTTTGTTAGGATGTTTTTTCAGGAGATTCTAAGACCAGCCATTTACCAGACATAGCTTATCGTCCTTGTAGACACCCTGCATGCAGGCGGTTAAAAACATACATATTTCTTCCATAGCTTCATAACCGTTAAATGTGCAGAAAACTATTTTATACAAAAATGTTTTGAATTTTTGAATAATACAACTTAAAATTATGTCCAGTGGTGTTTTACATCCAGTTATACCAAAGATACACTAACTTTCTCATTTTTTAATGGAATACCTTACTTTTTATATGTTTGCATTCCTTATGGAAGATGTGCAACTTTTTTCACACACATTAGATCTAAAATGTACCAGTTCGAAGTTATTTGAGATTTTGGGGAATTTTTTGAGAATGTGGAATATAAACAATTTAATGGAACACTATTATAACAAAAGAATATGAATTATTTTTTATAGTGGATGATCCACATGCAAGGTTGAGCAAAATTTTATGTTGCACGTCAGGAAACATCAGTACCAGCTTACGGAATGCAGCTTAGTCTTTAATCAGTTAGTCAGGAAAGGTTCGAGAAAACAAGTACTGCTTTCTGATAGTAACATTCCACGAAGTGAAAATTATTTTCATTTTAATAAGGGCAGATCGTATTGCCAGCACCTTCAGTCTCTTATCGTCTGGGGATTAAATTTATATATCTAATCATATTCTCAAATTAAAGATCACATGTATTATCTTGTTTGTCTTGTTTGTGTGAGAAAGAATGAACAAATTGCTATTTGGTGTTTCAATTGTTAAAATAATACGTTCGATATGCAGCGTTCCATGCGGAGCTACTTGCATGTGAAGCTCATCTACATAGCAGCATTGGATTGGTCGTAGTTGACGTATTATTTGACTTCCTGGCCTGAGAAAACTAAGCCCAAACTACATTTCAAGGCGTGAGAAAACTAGTTAGGGCTACTTTCAGGGAAATTATAGTACAGAAATGCTTCAGAAGATTAAGAGAATTTTAAAGAATGGCTTTAGTTATGTCTTTAGAACAACAGGTAATTTTGATCAATACCTTTAAATATTAAAGAAATTAAAATGCAAGAACAACATAAAAATAAAAAAATTCCTACAAGAGACGCTAACGTGATCTTTTGCAACCTGTAAAAACCTTATATATTTTTGAAGTAACTGAAAAACGGTCACTCTAATAATGTTACATTAAGTAAATGAATATCTGATAGTGAAAAAAGTATTTATTCCATTCCACTTGAAAAAAAATAGTATATTATGTTATGAGGAGATAAAGTGAACTTTTATGTAGCAAGGCTGGAGTTTAACTGCCGAGCTTGCGAGGCAGATAGGTCCAGCCGCGCTACATAAAGTCACTTTAGCTCCAAATAACATATGCTATTTTTTTTAAACGTCGACAAAGAATCTAGCACTAATTAAAAATTTGAGTAATTTTAAATTTGCGTATCGTGCTTCAGTGATTATTTTAGTTTGCTCTGGGAAAGGTTTCTCTAGTGACGAAATGTAAACAACCAGAAAAATAATTTGATGTGTCACAAAACCTGGCTGCATTTTGTAAGTTTTACCGAATATTCTAAAAATATTTCCCATTGGAACTAATCATTTTGCAGTTTTCGCCATGTCAGACATCGAATGCACGCCCCCTGAAGTGGCTGAGGCCGCTTCAGAAGTTGTAAATAATTTAATCAAGTTTCCTTAATATTTGCCGCCGTGGCTGCAAATGATTTTTGCTGC
This sequence comes from Rhyzopertha dominica, assembly GCA_025024175.1. Classification (NCBI taxonomy): domain Eukaryota; kingdom Metazoa; phylum Arthropoda; class Insecta; order Coleoptera; family Bostrichidae; genus Rhyzopertha; species Rhyzopertha dominica. Next base: position 16,742,542 of record QCXZ01000137.1, read on the forward strand.
GTATATGCAGCAAAAGTGAGTGTCATTGTTGCTAAGATATAATTTGACACTTTGGCTCCTATGCTAGCTGCAGAAAATTGCCACTTTAATAACGTTGGAAAAAAATAAGTTTTTTTACACTCTACAATAACAAAAATTCTATCTTTTTAATCTTAAAAGGTGTTTCTATTTGATGAAGGTATAATTCTTGTATATGCTTATACTTTAACACTAGATCAAACGCATCAAAACATTTTAATACAAAAGTAGTTTTAAGTAACAAAGACTTTCCTGAAGGCAATTCGGTGTTATGTCAAATGTATTGCATTGAAATTAAGATAACGAATACGTTATTGTCAAAAATATAAACCTAAGCAAGGATACATCGTATTGGTTTATGGTTTTAATTCTTTAATTCGCTATTGACGAAGACTGTTTTCAGATCCCAAATATAACAACTTTTACTGTTTAATGACTTATCGACTTGGAATGTTATTTGTGGCTTATTGGATATGTTATATTTGACTAGAAAAGTTACTGGAAAAATATGTGTTCATGTACAATGTACACGATGATATCCAATAAAGCGCAAAAAAATGTATGGTAGCTTTCTTAGAAATAATAAAATCTTTCTTAATTCAGCCATTTTTACTGCCTACGGAAGAATTAATAAACTGAAAAATGATACATATATCTACCTATATTAGCTATTACTATAGTTAGTTTCTACAAAACCTTCTTTGGTTAATAAGTAAGCACAGAAGTTAGAATGAACGAATGTTTACCTATACAAAATACCAACAAATAAAAATGTAGATACTGAATTGGCGATAGAGTGCCTAAGCAAAACTGATAGAAGCTGTAAACTACTTAAATATCTTGGTCAAGTCGTCGTCAGAGTAAATATTTCTCACTTGATTTCCAACTTCCTGCTTTTCTGGTAAAGGCTTAAACGATAGCGTAATAGTACTAGCGCGATTTCGTCTTTAGTTCTTTTGAGGAACCCTCGCGTTAAAATACTWTAGGAAGCCGTGGTGTGCAAAAAAATGTAACGTCAAATTACCAAGCGATTTTATTGACAAAACACGCGAGAACTGTCAACAACCGCTATAAATAAAACTACCGCAATGAATGCCCAAAAGTGCATTCGCGAAATCGCTTACAAAGCAATTTCTTCAGTGTTCGCTTACCCGGAACCGGTGGTAGTTCGTGGATCTTATAGTTGAGGAGCCAAGAAAGGTTGCCGTCGGAACAGTCGACTTCGATGCCACTATCCGAATCTCTAGGGCTTGGTACGATGTACTCTACCGAATCCTGCTGCTTGGGGATGAAGTCCTTTGGCTTTGTGATACAGGTATTTTGTAACACTTTCAGTTCTTCTATGTTTACGTTGTGCATTTCCGCTATTATGTTAGGGATTCTATTCGAAGTGTCCCAACTGCCATTTAGCAACACCACCTGGAACATATAGACAGGTGTCAAAATTTTTAAAAACGTTTATTCTAGGCCTAAAACATAAAACTTTCGGTTAAAATTTGTACCTCTGTACTCATAGTGCCTGGAGAATCGTTGTCCTTTCTTTTAATCGCGATTTGAGGTAAATTACCGTCAAAATTTTTGGATATTAGCCGGACCTGTCCCGTGTCATCAACATATTTCGTCAGATTTTCTTGCTTCATCGGGCTCTTCCATTTATACGGCGAGTAACTCTTATGACTTACTATTCTACTTGGAACGTTATTTACAATAACTTTTCTGCTACCGTTCATTTGGTACCGCAACAGCCGAAATATTTGTCACAAAACCGAAACGAAGAGCCGATAGGACAAATAAAAATTGAAGTGCGCTTTCTGTGACAGTCTACTTTTGATAATTGTGACGACGTCTACAGTTTGACTTACCAATTAATTTTTTTACAGTGACACGCGAGACTGAAAATAGCAAACTATATAACAACTTCCCTTCTTGTTGATTAAGTTTTGGGGGTGAACCGAGCGTAAATGAAGAAAATACCGCATGGTGCAGTATTTTATTTGTGGCGCCACTGCTAAACATCCCCTCCATGTGCGCAAACTCGTATGTGTGCGTGGTCTAGTGTACATTTTAATGTTTACAACTGATTTTGAGTTTATATATATGATTATCTTCACGAATTTAAATTAATTATTTTGAAATACGTAAAATAGAATATTGTTCATGAGAATAAAATCATGATTTCTGTATCACACTGTACAGTGTACTCTGGTAGTTCATAGTACTAGTTCAGAGGTGGCGCTGACAAATATAATATGCAGGTGATTATAAATTCTGATTGAACCCATTGTCAGAACTGTCAAGTTAACGTTTCACTTGTCATGTTTATCCAAAACATTGGAAATAAACCAACAAAATGCATTAATGCAATAATGTAATTTGCACTGTTTGTTTTATGTCTTAGATGTGAACGATTATTTGGACGTATTGAATGTCTGTAACAGTTTAAGGGAGATTTGTGGGACTAATAAATACTGTTTAGGTGAGACTTGACATTGAATACTTATCTGATTGATAAAAGTGATTTTTTTCAACCTGCACGTGCGAAAATTTATGTACATTCCTATTGTGTTTTGTTAGGTTATTATATGAAATTGCATAATGGATGTCGATAACGAAACTGAGACCACTGCACCACCCAATCCCGCTGCTATAGATATAGAACAGTCGCTCTTGCAACAGTTCAGTTGTATGGGTACAACAGACAAAGATGAATTAGTGCAGCAGCTTCAAAAATTACTTGGCAGTCAGCTCAATTATTCCACTGCAACTTTCTTTCTTGACATGAACAATTGGTACATAATTCTTAATAACAATATTTGACAACTGTGTTGATCCTTTGTTTCTAGGAATCTTCAGGCAGCCGTATGTTCTTATTTTGACCTTCAAAACAACACCAGACTTCCATCGATGGCTGTAGCTTCAGATCCAAAGGCGAGTGAATGTGAAAGTATAGAACCTAATATGAGGTAAGTTATTGCATTTTTTTCGTTTAGCTTCTTTTCTCCCATTTTACTATTATTTACTAGCTTTTAAAGACTGGGCCCAGCACACCTAACACTGTTTTCTGCCAAAATTTTACTTTTGCTGAATCTCTTTTAAATTAGAGTTTAGCTTTCAGAAAGCGTGGCTTGTGTMTAACAATGGGACTGAACCGTGGCCCGYAGGAWGCTACATGCAGTGTGCTGGYGGTGATAATTTTGGTGGTTCACGGTCTCCCGTTCCTTGTCTGCAGCCTGGAGAGGGTGCATATTTAACTATTAATCTGAAAAGTCCATCCCAGGCAGGTGTTTATCAGAGCAAATGGAGATTATGTCTGTCTAGTGGTTCTTATTTTGGAGGTCAGTGTTACTTAATTTTATTTAATGCTAATTGCAATTAGTTTTTATTTACTGCATTTAGTGTACCTCAATCATTAAGAAAAGTTTCTCACATATTTGTATAGGTATGCGTTTTGATTTGATTTATGTGTTTACTTGGAGCTTGGTTTACAGAGTGTCGTGGTTAACCAGACTCCCTGGCTAACCCGTGAATGAAGAATACCTAAAAGAAGTGTTTCCTTGACATCTGCTGATTAAGGAGGGAGTCTATTTAACCACGTTTTGTACAACTGGCCTCTTGTGTTGTGTCGGTGTATATTTGCCGATGACAGAACACACTTGTGCAGTGACGTCATGAGCATAGTCATTTCACAAGTAAAGCAGTCACATGAGTGTTTTATTAAACGGCCTTCACTGCATTGTTGAATGCAGTAAAGAAGCGCATTCACATGGGTAAATGTGGGTTGCACAGTTTTGTTTTGAGCATAAAAGGTACTTTTGTTCTAAATAACTAAAAGAATATTTTCATATGTAATGTATTACTACAGCTAAACTACAAATGAAGCTATAAAACGAGACATATACAACAGTGTTTTGTTTACCTGATAAAAATGAAGCAATACACAAGGTTTGGGCTCGCAACATACACAGGGATAACTTTACACTCACCAAGAGTTCTGTCATATGCATACAATTTATAATTAAAGAGGATTGTGTGATGCCTGAAGCTGGATATGTCTGAAGACTCTAGAACATGCCCGAAATCAGCTGATGTTGCGGTTCCTACTATATTTCAAAATCAGTCAAAATATATAACAAACCATGTAGCCTCCAAACGAAAAACACCAAAAGAACCAACAGCAGTGTTTCCAAAGGCAGATAAATAAGGAAAAGGCATTGGCGGTTGCAGATTTAATTACAAATTTCGACGATTCAAGAATATATTTAAAACGAAATTTGTTTTTATTCGAATATTAATTGTGTTCAAATTGAAAATACTGAGTGTTTAAGATAATATTATATTATATTTATGGACGCTGAAAGCATTCACCCTCGAATACTGAGTGTTTGTTTTCACTMAACATCAAAGGTGTGCTCAAAATTGTGGCATCTATAGTCATCACGTGCAGTTTAGAAAGTATTCATTAAAGACAGCGATATCACAGTGATTTAAGAATTAAACAAATATTGCAGGGTACTAATGGGGATGTTGCACAGGTAACATTAAAAAATACAGCGATAGAAACAAATTGCTGTTTCAACAAATCAAAATCTGGCAAGAAATAAGGTCAGAAATTGAAATTGAAAATTGCGTTTAAACACGGCTTTTAAGAATGATGTGAGACGTCACTTTTTGTTATTGATGTCTGCACATTTATCTCATGCGAATCTTCTGATGCATGTGCGGCACATTCGTGCAATCATTTCTTTGTGGGTGTTAGGAGTTTGGTTGCCAAACATTCTTCTGAAAGTAGAAAATACAAAAAATAGTATGCGATACCAGTGTTTAAAAATGTGTGGTTTATATTCCAAACAAAATTTATTTAGGTGTGCGCCATAATGGAAAATATTCAGAAAAAATAGTGCACATCAAGCAAACAATACGAAAAAGCTATACATACATTTTTCTGTGGCAAAACACCCAAATGACACCGAAGTAGTCAATATAAGATGCAGGAACACCTGTCAGCGTGACAGCTCTCGGATGGCACATGAGAACATTAGCGTCCCTGCTGCGTTATCAGTCACGAGATATTAACATTTTGCATGTACTTTGCAATGCAATTATTTCAGCGTTTTTTGTCACTTCCTGACTGTCAGCTCCTTAATTTCAATAGCTAACACTAAAATTTAAAAATCATACAATTTCTCCATTGTAAGTAAACGAAGGAAGTAAGAAATTTAATGAAACAAAACACTACCATCATATCTAATGATGCAAAAATAAAATTACAATTCATAACAGAGCAATTTAACTTAACGTTTTGCAAAGTGCCTAGCTATTCATCAGATTTGTTAATTTGGGCTGCAGCAGTTGCAGAATCACCATCGCAAGTGCTTGAAGTTAGGTACAAACAATTCTGGTATAACCAGTTCATATTTAACAAACTTGAAAGAAAAATTGAAATTGTTAGATGATGGGAGCATTTTGACAACAAAAATATTCTCGCTCTAAAAACTTTCTTCAGAGGGGAAAGTCTTCATGGTACCACTGTATTTCTGACAAATCTTTTAAACTGGTGGGAATGTGTGAACTGCAAAAGTCAGTTTAATGGGAAATTTTATAGAAACCAGTACAGAGATTGTATCTGCTGTATGAATGACAATAATATTATTTTTTTTAAGTTGTTTATTAACTGGGTGGTAAAATGGCATACAGATTCAGCCAGCGATTCTGAATTTTCCCAGAATAAATTGAGCAAGGAGACATATTTTTTATAATGCATACAACTAAAAGTGTGATAGCATTAGTGATTGTTTGTTGAGTATGTTACAATCTGAATTTGTTTTATTCTAAAGTGATGATTGGGAAGGATTGTGAAATGTCGGATGCTAATTACAGCATAAATGTAAGGCAGGTACTGGAATCTAACAAGAAGTTAAAAATACTCGAATTATTGAAATTATTAATTGGATATTTTGTAATTTTGTTTTAAGACTGTGAGAAGAAAGTTCGTATTTTCATTGGAAAAACATACACTTGGTACAGTTTTGAAAGAAAATGATATTTCCATACTTATATCGCTGGATACATAGGTAGAAGAGCTGCTGAAAAAAAAATATCTTGCAAGTTTGTCAAAAGTCATTGATTTCCAATAGGTAGCTTTTTGTAGATAACATGTCTGGCTGTTCAGCATACACATATATTTTGACGATTGATAGAGAGGTTTAAAATACCCAACCAAATATTTAGTTAGTGTCCTCGCTGAGACGTATTGCATTTTTCAACTGCCTATACCGTACAGATATGAAAAGAAATTCTTGTGCGCAAACTCCCAAATATTGCTTATTATTAATCTTGGGGAATTTAATCGTAATACATAAAAGAATATTGCATAGACACTTATAAAGATTGTGGCTTAACTAATTGTTTGTTTAACTTTACAAAAGTTGTACTGAAATTAGCCTATGTTTGATATTTTGGGTATTTCAATGTTTTAATCTAGGTAGATGCATTCAAAAAGGAAACATTCATTTTTTTAAAACAGGCTTTTATTTTTGCTCATTGTTGATTAAGTTACCAAATTAGGCATCTACTGTGTTTATTTTTGTTTTATAAAATATACCTATGACAGTTTTCTCATTCTTTGAAACTCATTTTCTGTCTTCAATGATTATTTACACTCGTCGATTAAAGCTTTGCCTATGTGAAGTTTCAAACTGCATCGACTCTGATCCACACATTACAGAGAATTACTAAATGCAGTTTTCATTGTGTCTATCTACATTATAAGTGGCACATACTTTATCTACAACATGGCACACATTTAATGTCATTGTAATCTGTTATCACAAAACTGTTTTATCGGACTGAGATCTTTAGTAGGCAGTAATACATATTAATAAGCAAGCATGAACTGTCACTGGGTACTGGATGATATATTTATGCTTCTTTTAATCTTTTACTGTTTGTATAGCTCTAAAACAATAAACATCAACACTGTGACTGTAGAGTTTGTTTTGCAGTATTTCTATATGCACAGTATCATTATTCTGTTTTAAAAACCCATTTTACTTCAACCTCTAAACAAATTTATATTTATTTGCACAAGAATATTACATTATTAGCAAAAAAACCTTTATTTGTACCAAATGTAATCAAATGACAGGAAATAAACAGATATCAGCCTTAGGTAGTCTTCCGTCATACAGGGTCCGTCCCATAAATATCGAACATTTTTCAGGAAAAATACTTTTATTGAAATTTTTTGTACGAAGCAATATTCTTCAAAATAACATCCTCCCGCATCGATGTACTTTTGGAGGGGGATTTTCCMTGCCCAGAAGGCCCCCTGGAAGACTTCGACAGGCAGATCCTTAAGCGCCCTCGTTGTAGCCTCTCGGATGTTCTTCACGGAGCGCCAATGCTTGCCATTGGTGCGGGGAAACAAAAAGAAGTCTGACGGGGTGATGTCAGGACTGTAGGCAGGTTGGGGGACCACCAAGACACCTGCTTTGGCCAGGTAGTCGCCAACAATGAAGCTGGAGCCTTTTGAGCACTTACACGTTGAGTTGAGGATCTGGACTATCAACCACCCTCCCTGACCACCAACCTCGTCAAGTAGCTGACGCACACGGTCCATTTTCTTGTCGGTTCAGGACGTTGAAAGCCAACCAGAGTGGGCTTCGTCGGCGACGTCTTTCCTACCGTCCAGGAACATCTTGTGCCTCTTCCGAACCAATGATTCGGACAAGCCTTTGTTCTTGAAGGCCTGTTGAATCAGCTGGTTGGTTTCCATAGTGTTTTTGCCGAGTTGAACACAAAATTTCACTATGTACCTCTGTTCTAAGGGATCCGCCATTGTGGCACTTAGACGCGGTGCCGTGAAGAGCTCTACGCAAACGCACGTCCTGACGCTCCAGGTGCTCGGAGCCCACCGAAACCGGTTGCGGTATGTTAGCTAGATCCTCCCACTACTTTTCTTTGCCAGGCGGAGCGCTTCCAACCGTTTGGTTACCCTCCCAAAAAAATGTTCAATATATATGGGACAGACCATGTATATTCTCTGTACTGATTTTTCTTATAAATTCACCATGACAGCCGCACATATGTACACATTACCCATAAATCCCTAATAGTCAAGTTTCAGTCTCCAACTCTGACTGGAAAACCATTGTATAAACAATTGAGAAGTATGTTTTTTTGCATATTTGTAAATCTCTTACCTAATACAGTTCTGTCAATAAAAGTAACTTACCAATTTTAAGCAGCATTAAATTTCCCATAAAAAGGTCACAGTAGTTTATTCTCCCAGTCCATATATTTTAAGATAAAGGAGTGATACTGACATTTTTCAAGTGCCATTTTTCATATTATGTTAAAACTGACATACAATAGATTAAGATGAATTATTGTTGGAATCAAAATTAATTTATAAAAATTGAATAAATTGAGTTTATATATATTTGAATCAGTTGATTATTCATAATCCAGTACATTTAAAGTAATATGTGTTTTCTTTCTATGTTTTTTCTCTGAACAGATATTATGTGGGTGATATTAACAGTAGTAGAGGAGGGTACTATGGCACTAACAGACCAGTTATCTCACTTAAGCGATCTGGGGTCACCTCCTGTCAGCCATACATCTGTCAACCCATTTGACCAGCAACGATCTCACACCAGACACCAGGTATTCAGTTAAGTCATGGAAAAAACATCATTTACACTTACAATTTTCATCCTAGGATGGTCCATCTCCTGAGGATACTGACACAAACATGTGTTAGTATTGGTTGCTGGTGACAATCGGTGCCAATAATATAATTCCGATGGTCTGCTGAGGGTACAAATGAATGATCCTGTTGAATTTTAAAGTGTGGTTTAACTTTATTTTGATTATTATGTATACTACTTACATATTATACATTAAATTGTATTTATTTCCCTTATCAACTTGTAAATAGTTTTGCGGCTATTAGACTGTTACAAATGTTAGATGATGAAGGGGTTTGGCTTTTTACACATGAATCTACACTGATGATGCCGAGTGTGTGTAAGTATGAAGAAGTTCTTAATTTTCAAATACATTCATTACATTGATTGCATCCTTAATATGTACTAGCAACTAATTAGGATAATTTTATATTTGTAAAGACTTGTAAATAAATTTTAAAGTAAATAAATTACAATTTTTCTGCCTTGAATATTCACTATAAACTTAATATAATTGTTGAGGGCTAGATATACTGCTTTATTGTTTGTCATTTGTGGACTACTCAAGATGTAAAACAGTTCTTCAGGCAGAAAAAACAAAACAAAAGAAAGGACTGGTAAAAGTAATCTGTCTCTTGTGACAGTGTAGAGCAGGCAGAAAAACCTTTTTTTACAAGTAACCATCTAGAAAAACTACTTTTATAAATAACTTATTCTGAATTTATTATTTTTATTTTATTTATTTATTTTTCCTTGACTTGATAATTTTCGTCTAGTTTGATCAATTTATTGTGGGTACCCAGAAAGTAAAAAAAAAACATGAATCCGTGAAAAAAGTAGTATTTTTTCAAATTTACATTAGAGAAGATGCTCAAAATGTTCCCCATTTACATCCTCGCAGTAATCCAGCCTTGAGTAAAAGTTTTCTAATGTTCTTTGTAGCATACTTAGAGATAAGTTCTGAATTTCATCCTTTTAAATCTTCTGGATTATGTGGCCGATCAGCAAAAAATACGATTTTTCAGATATCCCCAAAGGAAAAAAAAAAGCGGCGCGAGATCAGGGGAAAGTGGTAGCCATTCTACGACCACGGCATCAAACCCGCAAGAACCTTCTACGATGATCTACTGAATCCCTGTTGCGTAGCGTGGCAGCACTGTCTACAACTTTCATTTGCACGATTTTGGGCTAGAGCTCTTGAAAAAGCAGACGTTCGATAAATTTTTCATCTCCTATATTTTCCATAATTTGCTAATTGCACAAAATTTGAAAAAATGTGATCCATATGAGCATATTTTTCATTTTGCACAAAAATAATTGTCCAGTATAGAAGAGAAGTAAATAAGTCCACTCCACTTTAAAACTTTAAGGTTCTGCTTAATGATACACCACAAAAATTTGTAAATTATTTTTTTAACCCCCCATTTCCGCCAATTATTTAGTGATAACTTGCTGAATAAGCAATATGTGAAAAACTGTTAAGAGTACAGGTTTGTACAGGATACCTGCTTCAAAAATGATCCATTTCTTAGAATTACCTTTTGGATTCATGTGCGTGTGTCACGTAAAAAGGAACTGTTTCAAGATTAAAAAGAAAAACTCGTTATTTCAGCAAATATCATTTATTTTATTTGAAATAGTTTCCTTCTGCATCAATATATTTTGCATGATTGATTAGCTTGTGGAATGCGGTTTAAGGTTGTTTTTGATCAATCCCCCTTTATATGTTGGTTGATACTATTAGATAGCATTTATGTCAACATATTGCTTTCTTTTCACTGGCAGTTTGGAGAATAAACAATTCGCATGGTGCTAAATCAGATGGGTATGGGAAGTGTTTGATGGTTAAAATGCTATTCTTTATAAAAAAGTTAGTGATAAGCGTCGAACGATGTGATGGAGCATTATCGTGCAACAAACATGCAAGAGCTGCTGCTCGCAACTTTAGTAAGTTGCATCTTGATAAACTTGCTTATTACAAAATAGAAAATTTAGGAAAACTGGACTGATTCAGAATAGGAAACATAAACGTGTTTAAGTCGTTGCTAATATAACTACCACAGTTGCCATTTTAGGTCATACTGATCTCATACACAATTTGTTCAAAAGATATCAGTAGTTCAGTCTTCAGAATTATTCTTCACAAAACATAAATTTCATCCTTTCAAAATTTACTTGACACATGAATTAATTGGACATAATTATGATAGAAGATTGGAATTTTCTGGAAACTTAACAGAATATATCGACAATAATCCCGGTTCCTTTACAATATTTGCCTCTCAAATGAGTCAACATTTTTCTAAAGTGCAGGTACTGACGCGATGTTAATCCTTACTTTATGAAAAAGTACACAAATAAACTTGAATGTACGAGCTGTGATATTAGGTAATCATATCGTAGATTCTTTCTTCTTAATGAAAATCTGAACAGTTTTACCTTGATATCCTAAATATACTAATCTATCCCCATATAACTGACATCATGGATGAGCTGTATCAAAATGAACTAGTTTTTTGGCAAAATGGGGCATCCCCTCATTAATACTCCTTCAAGACATTTCCATTGGATTTGACGGGGGACTAGGCATGAAGTCGAAGAGTTTTGAAAAACAACTATTTTTGGAGTATTCACACCAATGAACTGTTTGAATGCCAGCACTAGTTCAATCCAGAGATCTTTAGAAATGTCAGGCAACTCAATGTTTGTTTGGAGATTGATGGGAGCCATTCTGAAAATTACTCAGTTGAAACATGATGTAATTTAACAAGCAGCATTTGATAAAAATTAAATAAAGAACACATTTAGAAAAAGGGTTTTGACAAACCTTCAAAATGGAATAAGTAAATTTCAACCCCTCTTTTCTATTCAAAAATTAGGGAAGGGTTGTCAGGGGAGGAAGGTTGTTCTGGGAGATGCCCCGTTCCGAAATTAAATCAATCTGTTTCTGGACTTTACTAGAACTTTCTCCCATCAAAATTATTGAGGGTGGTACATTTTCATTAAAAGACTCAGTGTGTTCCTTTCCAGTACTAAATCAATGTGAAGTAACATTTAACTTTGCCTTTTTTATAGGTTAATATTAAATAACATTTAAAAATTTGCTTAAGAACAAACATGTTTTATTGCTTAAATTTAATAATAATAATAATAATGTTTATTGATGGCAGTATAAATATACAAATGCTGTTCCAAAAAAGTATGTGCCAAAATTATAAAATAAATAAACATGATTGTAAAAATTTTTCAAGACTATGTCAAATCACTGCAACAGAAACACCAAAAAAATTAATATTAAACTCAAGGTTAACTTAGACATATGACTATAAGGTGTGTTCATGCCTTACCTATGTGGTTTTGACGCAGGTGACATGGCATAGACGTAATTATTATAAAATTTTATATTTGGCAAATGAGAGCTTCTAATGCAGCGACCCGGAACATGTAGTTCAAATAAATTCAGAAGTGGAGCACAATTAATTTGAGCTGACAAAACCTTATAAATTAACATAGTCAAACACATCTATGATTTTTTAACAAACCAAAGTTACCTAAATATTGTACTTATTTCTAGAATAGAAAATATTGAATTTAAAGGATAGAAACTTTACAAACTTTTTTTAATATCTTCATTTCTATAAATATGGCTATTACAAAAAGAAGGCAACATATAAAATCCGAATAGTTTATTACATTTTAGAATGATTTCACTAATATGAGAATTATAACATAATTAGCTATCTATCACGAAATTTAACAATACAACTTTTACTAAGTTGTTATCCAATAAAATAGTTGCCAGTGTTAATTACTCTTTACGGATAAATCTTAAGACTGAACACTTAGATACATTTAATTCTGACCGGTTAACTTCACATCACTTTAAAATGGAATCTATATCTTCTTGCATCGAACTATATTAATTGTTAACTGAAATCCTCATAAAAATCTTAAGGTCATTGGCAAAGAGTAATATCTGACAATGCTGGACTACTCGAACTACATCCTTGAAAAATATAAGAAATAATACAGGACCTAGATGAGAACCCTGTGGAACTCTAGAGGTAGCGGTAATTGAATCCGACTTAACATCTCCTAACACCATGTACTGTTTGCATTCTGACAAATACGATCTTATCCAAGACAAAAAAAGGATTACAGTCTCAATCTCAATATTAAGCTGGTCAAAAGCTTTGCTAAGGTTAGTGAATATACAGTAAACCTCAAACCATCCTCTAAGAAATACAAAAACATACAAGTATTTTTTCTAATATACGTTACTTAATTAAATGTACCACCATACCATTACTGTAAATTGCAATAATAAGAAAAATCAGCAGCAAATACCGTCTATAGTTTTTTTTGATCTGTGTAACCGTCATAAAAATTACTTGTCAACTTCACTTTTCATTTTGACTATGTATAAGTATACCATAATTTACCTTTTTATAATCTTATCTACAACTGAATCAACTAATTTACCATTCAAAGAACTGAAGACAATACTTACGAAGAAGGATTTGCAGGACTGGCTGTACAATGAGACTGCACAGCATAGTTCTAAAAATAAATATTGCAGACTGTGCTGCATAAACGTTGGAGCTGAAACTATAGGAAAAAAATGTGGTTCACATACTATGTGTAAATACCCAGTAAGTTCAATTGTAAATTGAGTTAACACAAACGTTTCAGTAATAGAACCATCCAGTTTTCTTTATGTACCTACGATATATATGCACAATATTTTTAGGGGAATCAAACCGGTCCTGCCTGCCACGGATATATACAGATTGGTTTCACACACAATGAGCAGCAGGTCATTTTAGATGCTCATAACACGTTACGAAATAAGGTGGCCTCCGGGGAAGAAATACGGGGACAGCCTGGACCACAGCCGCAAGCTGCAAACATGCGAGCATTAGAATGGAATTCTGAACTTGCTATGGTAGCAGAGAGATGGGCAGCACAATGCATTTATTCCAATGATGTTTGCAGAGATCTAGGTTTTTAACTGCTAAACTGTTTATGTCTCCTACGCTCTCACGTTTTAGAAAGATTTCCAGTTGGACAGAATATAGCACATGGAAACGTTGCTACACACAACGAACTTTCTTTTATTAAGGAATGGTTTGATGAAGTTGTTCATTTTGATCATGCTGAAGTGAAAAATTTTAAGCTGTAAGTAAACAAGTAGTTTTTTCAAACCCTTTGTGTTAATTTTTTGTGATTGTCATGTAAATTTTAATACATTTTATATTACAAGGCCTGCTAAGGGTGACCATACGGCAAGTAAATACACCCAGTTAGTTTGGGCGGATACATATCAGATAGGTATCATATTCAAAATGTGCATTCGAAAGTTTTCCAAGGTGTATCATAATTTAAGGCTGTGCAAGAGCAATATTTCAGCAATCACAGGGTTCCTCGGTAATATACCGAGAGCATTTTATTTGCAACTATGGACCAACCGGTAACATTCCTAATCAGCCTGTTTATGTAGTAGGCAGTCCTTGTTCATCATGTCATGAAAGCACAAGTTGTACATTGGAGTACCCAGCTCTTTGCAGTGGTAAGGAGACTAGAGCTTGTGGACGATATTTTTTTTAGAATTAATGACCTTTGTTATAGGTGAAGTAATAAATAGGATAGTGGAGGAAAAAAATGTAAGAGTTAAACATTCAGGCAGTAAAGGAACGATACAGTGTACACTATTACTTATTGAATCTAATTTGTTTTTAGTCTCATATATTTTATATTATTGTATATATTTTTACTGATAGTAAACTCTGCTTCCATTTAGTTATTATGATTTTTTTTAACTTAATTAACTATGTAACATGGAGAAATTAATAAAGCAAGATTATTTTAAATTACATGCAATAACATAAGAAGTTTTGATTTTTCTACATTTTTGTGGTTTGTATTCAACAAAGACAAACACCTGTCTTCATCAGAAAGTCAATATTTTGATATAGGTAACAATGATTTTCTATTTATGTTTCAGTGTTACCACTTTTTTCTTTTTAACATATTAAAAAGTTAATTACAGTCATTACATTATTATAAAAAAGATGTTAATTAATAAGTAATTTTGAAAAATAAAAAATGTTAAATGCTGTAATGTAAAGTAAATGGGGTGTTTGGGTTTGAAGGATATTTTTAATTGTGCAGCTAAAAATCAAAAGCATAAAAAAGTAGTTTGATATGCGTAACATCAGCATTGCTCAACGGTTTGTTGTTAGTTTCAAACACTGAAAGGAAGGTGTGTATAGTTTTGGGTCCCATTTTTTACTAATACAGAGTATTAACAGATGAGCTTAAATTTTTAGTTTTAGCTTTCCATAGAGGTGTGCCTCAAAATTGCTCGAAACGCTTTGTTTTCCTGTAAGGTTTTGGAAAACCTGTAAAACTTTTCACATTTATACTATTAAAATTTAATTTGGTTTACAAACCAAACTAACAATATTAAAGACGATTCGTTTCTACTTAATACGGCAATCTCTTATGCTTTCTGAAAACATTTCCTTCATTACATCACATCGGAGCGGGGACGATCATGAAGAAACACAATTCGTCAAACTAACAATATTATAGATGATTCGCTCAACATAATGCGGCAATCTCTCATGCTTTCTGAAAACATTCCCTTCATTATAGTACAACGGAAGCTAAAACAATATTATAGACCATTCCTTTGACCTAATACGGAAATCTCATATGCTTTCTGGAAACAGTTTCTTCATTACATCACATCGGAAGCGGAGACGACCATTAAGAAACACAATTGGTCAAACTAACAATATTATGGTCGATTCGTTCGACTTAATACGGCAATCTCTTATGCAACATTCCCTTCACTATAACACAAGGAAAGCTAAGACGACCACCGAACAGTTCAATTGGTCAAATTAACAATAATAGAGACCATTCATTCGACTTATTACGGAAATCTCTTATGCTTTCTGAAACAGTCCCTTCATTACATCACATCGGAAACCGAGACGACCATTAAGAAACACAATTGGTCAAAGTAACAATAACCATTCTTTTTACTTAATACGGAAATCTCTTATGCTTTCTGGTAACATTCCCTTCATTACATCACATCGGAAGCGGAGACGACCATGAAGAAACACAATTGGCCACACTAACAATATTATAGATGATTCGTTCAACTTAGTATGCTCTTATGCATTCTGGAAACATGCCGCAAGTGGTAACACATGGCAAAATCATGTGCACTGTTTAAAATCTCTAAATCAACCTATTGAAAACATGGCTAAGATTGCTTGGCCGTGATTATTAATAATGCGTCTTTTGTTGTAATATCTTTTTTGAGGCAATGAACACCCTATGTTATATTTTTTTTCTGCAGTTTCCATAGAGCGCAGAAGATAAGCGGCTTATCCTTTTATTGAAGCTTTTGCATATCTGATAATTCTTCACTGGAATGAATTAATGAGAAAAAAAGTCACTATATTCTCTACATATAACAAAATTACCATCAACTGTAGGTAGTGCAATTGTTGGCAACTTGACACATGTTTTGTTATTAGTCTGTGAATTTAAAACTTCAGTCGTACCTGTACCAATTGCTCATTCAGCTCGCATGTTATCGTTTGTTACTTGAATTATTTAAGCAACTTGTGACATAATGTTAAAGAATTTGGTCGAAATAGTTCAGTTTCTTGGATGTGTTCATCAAGTTTTTGTTCATCAATTAGCATTTGAATTTTTCGGTCGTCGTTTTAGCTTCCATTGTGCTATAATGAAGGGAATGTTCCCAGCAAGCATAAGAGATTGCCGCATTAAGTTAAACGAATCGTCTATAATATTGTTAGTTTGACCAAATGTGTTTCTTAATGGCCGTTTCCGCTTCCGATGTGATGTAATGAAGAAACTGTCTCCAGAGAGCATAAGAGATTTCCGTATTAGGTCGAACGAAAGGCCTCTAATACTGTTAGTTTGACCAATTGAGTTTTTCGGTGGTGGTTATAGCTTCCGCTGTACTATAATGAAGGAAATGTTTCCAGTAAGCATAAGAGATTGCGGTATTAAGTTGAACGAATCGTTTAAATAAGTATTGTTAGTTTGACCAATGGTGTCTGCGCTTCCAATGTGATGTAATGAATGGGCTGTTTCCAGAAGGCTTAAGAGAGTTCCGTATTAAGTTGAACGAATGGTCTCTAATATTGTTAATTTGATCAACTGTGTTTKTCGTTTTAGCTTCCGTTGTGCTATAATGAAGGTAATGTTTCCAGGAAGCATAAGTCATTTCCGTATTAGGTCGAAGGTCTCCAGTATTGTTAGTTTGACTAATTGAGTTTTTCGGTGGTCGTTTTAGCTTCCGGTGTACTATAATGAAGGGAATGTTTCCAGAAAGCATAAGAGATTGCGGTATTAAGTTGAACGAATCGTCTATAACATTGTTAGTTTGATCAATTGTGTTTCTTAGTGGTCGTCTCCGTTTCCAATGAGATGTAACGAATTGACCGTTTCCGTATTAAGTCGAACGAATGGTCTCTAATATTGTTAATTTGACCAATTGTGTTTTTCGGTGGTCGTTTTAGCTTGCATTGTGCTATAGTGAAGCGAATGTTTCCAGAAAGCATAAGACATTGCCGTTTTAAGTGTAACGAATGATTTATAATATTGTTAGTTTGACCAATTTTGTTTCTTAATGGTCTTCTCGCTTCCGATGTGATATAATGAAGGGAATGTTTCCAGAAAGCATAAGAGATTGCCGTATTAAGTTGAACGAATGGTCTCTAGTATWGTTAATTTGACYAATTGTGTTTTTTGGTGGTCATTTTAGCTTCCKTTGTGCTATAATGAAGGGAATGTTTCCAGAAAGCATAAGAGTTTGGCTTAATAAGTTGAACGAATGGTCTCTAATATTGTTAGTTGGACCAGTTGTGTTTCTTAATGGTCGTCTCTGCTTCCGATGTGATGTAATGAAAGGAATCTTTCCAGAAAGCATAAGAGATTTCCATATTAAGTTGAACGAATGGTCTCTACTATAGTTAACTTGACCAATTGTGTTTTGCGGTGGTCATTTTCCAGAAAGCATAAGAGTTTTGCTGTATTAAGTTGAACGAATCGTCTATAATATTGTTAGTTTGACCAATTGTGTTTCGTAATGGTCGTCTCCGCTTCCCATGTGATGTAATGAAGGGACTGTTTCCAGAAAGCATAAGGGCCGCGTGAACGTGCAAACACATCGTAAGCGCTAAAGTTTAAATATATACAGTCTTCTAGCGCTTCGTTAGTTCAGATATATTAACAGCACCAGCTGTATCCGAAATATAAGTGACTTTCTAAATTACCAGCCAACTTCACGCTAGCAGGCACTTATTAAGCACTAACGTTAAAACTGCCGTGTTGGTACTTTGTGTTTGTGCGTCCCCTTTTGCCATATCAACAGCACCAGCCGTTTTCGAAAAATAAGCATTTTCCGTACTTAGCCGCTATTTCCACATTTATTAATACACTTAAAGCATCAACATTGAAACTGCTACTTTATTTAGTGTTTTGTTAGTGCTTCACAACAGCAGTATTACAATTTTATGAGCACCATATCCTAAATTTTGTCGCAGGCAACTTCCATAGACTTCACATTACAGCGGGAACGCATCAAGCACACATTTATCGGTAATGTAGAGAACTACTAATGATTTTGGTTGTACCAGCTTGGATACCCATTCATATTTGCAGTTGCTTGACGAACAATGAATGCCATAGAATGAAGATGGAAGACTAAATTTGTAATAATTATTAGTAGTCACTATATTGAGTAGCTTGTAAACAAGTTGTTTTTGTTTGTGCTTTGTTTCACACTATTTATCGGATAATTCGACGATTAAGAAAGGTTTCTTGAAAATGATAAATAGTGTGAAACAAAATACAAACAAAAACAAGTTTGTTTGCAAGCTATTGAATGTGATAATTTCACAAACACTGCGCCTAAAACTATTCAGTTAATTATTATTATAAGTAGTTACTTTAATACCTCCAAAACCATATTTGATTATTATTTCGTTCATTTCGCATAAACACCCGTTTTTGGCGTGTCTACATACGATTTAATTTGTATTTATACCCCACATTTGTCTGTTCAATCCACTAGAGGTCTCTGAATGCGGGCGCGTGCACGGTTGCTATATATATGTGAGTTCAGACAGAGTTCACGCAATCGCAAAAAATAAGGTGCTGTGTCTCTGAGCAATCCACATCTTTGTTGCAGAGTGTTAATCTAAAAGAAGAAATAAAGCCTAATTTAGTACAACATAAGAAGTTGGAAAAATATCTATTAACTTCTTCGCATCTCGGGGAACATTAATTTAACCTCCATAGCAATATAACTTCAAGCGTAAAAGTTCATTGATATCAGTGGTAGAAGGTCGGAAAGCATCCGAGGAAATGTAATTTTTCGTTATAAAATTTTAAAACATTCAACGACAAATAAGAGTTAAAAACATCGAATTTAAAAGAATTTCTAGAAATTTCCAGACCATTTGAGGCCGTGTATGAAGTAGGAATATAGCTATAATTTTTCAAAACAAATGTGTCTTACGTTGTTTTAAAATTAATGTACTCCAACTGTTCGTAGGTCGCCCACCATCTATGAAACAAAAAATATTGTGAATTGCTAGGGTTCTATCCAACCAGGCAGACGTTTTTTACCCGTTGCAATTGGTTTTGTATCTATAGGGAGCGTGCACCCGCCCGCGTTCAGAGACCTCTGGTGGATTGAACAGACAAATGTGGGGTATAAATACAAATTAAATCGTATGTAGTGATGCGGCAAAACGGGTGTTTATGCGAAATGAATGAAATAATAATCAAATATGGTTTTGGACATTGACATATTATTAAATGGACACGACATCTCATTCATAAATACGGTTGGAACTGACGCCAAGACCAATGATGGTGAGGGGAAGCCGATACGAGGGGGAGATACAGTTTTCCTCCAAGTACATTGACGTACTGTTATAAAAGGGATAATTTAACTTCCAACTAAAAACAAAAGCGGAGCGTACATCAATAATATTTCGAGCAATCTTTCAGTTAAAGCAAATAAACATCTTTTTGTACAACAAACACTAATTTAATTTCGCTACAAGCGGAGAAAAAGTTTTGGGCGAATGAAAGCATCAACACAGTTCTAGCATTAGTATTCATTAATCAACACTTAACGAGAAAACACTCCACATTCTTCACATAGAAATATAAGGACAAAATATGACAAATCTTCAAAGCTTATTATAGCACGATTTCTTTTGAGTATGGATAATGCATGTTATGGAAAATTGTGAGGTTTTAAAATAAATCGCGATTTGACGTTTTTTTTTACAGATATAACCTTGTTATAATGAAAGCAAAACGACTGATGACCACATACAAAGGTCACGTGAACTACTATTAATCGCAAGAAAGAATTTTTTCACTGTGTGGACAACTKCGGTTGGTTTACCAACGCMTAGAGTGAGTCATACGTATTTTAAAGATAACAAACTTATCTCGCGTATATCTCACTGTTTGAAGGTTTGAAGTGACAATCCCTAGTTAGTTGGTGACATTGGTGTAAAAATGGCAGAGTTAATATCTGTGCCGCTCAAGAAGCCTTCCGACGTAGACGTTGAAAAACCTTTAAAGAATTTGATTCAGTCACGTTATAGCACGGCAGATAAACCGGAAGACTGCAGTGAAGCCATTACAGAATTTGCAAAGCTCAGGAACAGTGCTATTTGGAGAGTTTTTGAAAAGTATGAGAGCTCACTGGAGGTAATTTATAGGTATGATTCATATTTCCAATTAATTGTGGGCTTCCTAAATTGTTTGTGCTATCTTAGGTATTATGATCAAATTGTGGCCCTCGAGTCGAAGATCCCAGCACAAGAATTACAGGTACCATTTAAATGGAAAGATGCATTTGACAAGGGGAGCATTTTTGGAGGTAGAATTAGTCTCAGTAAGTGTTTAATATCCTTTTTTGTGTAGGCATCAATTATATTAAAAACTGATTTATTTTGCAGCTATTCCATCGCTGGGTTATGAAAAAGTGTGCGTTATGTTTAATATTGCTGCTCTACAAAGTGCTGTTGCTGCAAACCAGAGCATTGAAAGTGACGATGCACTCAAACTTGCTGCAAAACTTTTACAGGTAAATTTTGCACGCTGTATTTTAATTCACCTTGATAGAATGAAAGTTGAAAGCTAAAATTTCTTAATTGATCACAGATTCGGTAATTGTCTAGTTTGAAAACATCTCAGTAATTTTAGGTGTCGGCAAATTGCAGTTTTCGAAAGAAAGGCTTTTGCATGTTTCAAATATATGAAAGTGCCTGTATCTTCTGGGTAAAGGTAAAAAGTAGGGATATGTGAAACAGAAAAAATATGCAGCAGTATAGKATAGTTTTACAGAAATAGAAAAATGTTCATGTTTATATAGTAATTATAAAACATTGTGTATCTTACAATACTTCCAAAAATGCTCGATTTTTCCAGAACTTGTCTTTTCCGACACCTAAAATTACTTGGATGTACTCTAGAACATATTTTTTAATGAATATTCAAAAATTTAGTCAATCATTGCAAGTAACATAAACTGGATGACCTTATTTTCTTTATGTTTTGTAAGATTTTGTAATAAGGTAACCATTTATCCAGGATTCTAGAAAGCACTCTTAATTCAAAGGCCTTGTCTTAAAAAGTAAACTTATCCGACATTTGTGGAATCAGATAATTAGCCTGAGTAAGTATTGGATATTTAGCTAATTTTTTCTTTAGTACATTAAAATGTAAAGTGAAGTAAATGGATCAAAATTTAGTTCAATTTATTATATTGTACATTGCATGTGAAGTGTAGTATAAACAAATTTAGTTCTGAACTAAAATAGAAATTTTATACAAATATTACCTTTCCTCTAAGAAGTGAATGTAAATGTTTATGCTCTGTAGAGTATGTATAGTGATTAACAATAATATTACCTACCTATCTCTCTAAGTTAAATGGTTTTATTATTGGCCTCTTCATAAAGAATGATGGTCTTCCAGTTTTAGAAGTTTATAGTGAACAATGAGTTCATATTAGCTTTTCCTTATATACTCTTAATATGTATATACAAACATAATATTTAAATTTTAAAGGTTAAGTTTCTATCCACAACGAGCATAAACATAATTAGGCTTTTTAGAACACGTGACTTTAGGAGCGACTGCCAGGGGGCACATGTCAAAACGATGCAACTTCTAGTGCGCTGTCATAGAAACCCCATTACTTAATGCCAACATAGTCACTAGAGCTGGGACATTCGATTCAATTCAAATCGTTCAATCAATCGCGTAGTTTGGATCATTCAAGTCGTTCATATGGAATGTGAATTGAAAGTGACAGCGGTGTCTCCTGTCTCGCCACAGCATATAAATATGCTGTCATGCTGTGTTCTCGTTGTGTGCTGTCGTCAGCCGTTAACCATGTACGACGCACGAACGACACAGGCGCGACCCATGCGTGCGCTTTTTGCCCCCTGGACGCCATATTGGATGACGTAATCTTAAAAAGCCTAATGATTCATATATTGTAATGTGCTTGAGCAATACGAATCGTGATTATGTTCTGAGGTAAACTCATAAAAATGTATATCTGACCTCAAATTCTGTATTTGGTGATTAGGGCTACAACAGGAAACATGATATTGTCTCTGTATCATGCACAAATCAGTTATACTGGTCAAGTTGCCATAGTGAAAGTCACATATTATGAACTAGGTAGATTTAACCTTAAGACGAAATTATAAAGTTTCACTTTTACGCTTCGTTTGTGTTCCTGCAACTGAACCTTAAATATGATATTTATATATCATGAAAGTAAGAATTTAGGATCGGTCAGTATTACACTGACATGATGACAAAGCCACCTAGCTGCTAAAGGAAGTAGTTCCCGTTAAGGCAGCTAGGTAGCTTTGTCATCATGTCAGTGTAATACTGATAGATGGCATTGCCATCCTAAATTCTTACTTTCATCATACCATTGCTTTGGTATATAAGCAAAACCAGTTCTATACCATGTTGTCTACACTAGACCTAAACTGTACTGATGAGCTGTAATGACAGTGAAATAGTACTGTCTGCAGTTGATTGAGGTGTAGACAGCTCAGCATAGACATGCATTTTAATTTATATATCATTCTTGTAAAAACTTCTGCACATTGAATATTTTTGTTTTACAGTTATGTTATCAAGGTTTTTCATCTAATGGGTTGATTCTGAATGGAAAATAATATAGGTATTTCTAAGTTTACTTTGTATAGTTTATATGTAACTTCTAATTTATATAAATTCACGCAGAATAAGGACAAATAACGACCTTCATTATGAAAATCTTATTTGCTTCTGACGTTCAGTTACAACAAAAATTCACTTTTGAAAAACACATATACATACCAAACCTAATTTGTTATTTGGATCCATTCACATACTTATGGACTGATAAAATAAGACAAGACTGATAAATTATTTCTTTGGTTTTTTTCTGACCTTATATATTTTTTTCAAGCTGTAATGGTATATTTAATTTATTTAAAATTTCATACCTGGAAGTTTTGCATCACTGGTTGTCTTTATTTTTATGTTACTGTTTGCAAGATAGCAGTTTATAAAATTTTACAAAAAATTTGTATACAAGTTTTTTATTTTATATAAAATTTTAAATATATGAAACTTACTATGGAAATGTGACTGGTAACAAACAATACAATTTTTTATTTATGTGCAAAGATCACAAAATATGAACAGTTTTGATTTTGCATGAAACTGTACTACTTTTAATATTCAATCAATTAAATTGGTTGCTACATAGATACCTCCATCACTGGTTGCACAATATCTGCAATATGTATTGGTATGAATATGTATTGTAGAAATGTTTAAAAGGTGAATTTGCCATAACTTTAGCAACAAACTATCTGTGACAATTTAAAAAATGATCATTACTTTGCGTAATATTTTGCTAGTGATTCTGGCTGTATTAAAACTCGGACATCTTGCCATAATTACTAATTTTTATTTTAGCAAGCAGCTGGCATATTCAATCACCTGAAGTCAACAATAATGCTTTCCGTTCAGCAAGATCCCACTCCTGATCTGAATCCTGACACATTAGGTGCACTAAGTGCTTTGATGTTAGCACAAGCTCAAGAAATTTTTGTACACAAAGCCATTCACGGTAAACAATAACTTCAAAAGTACTTGCTTCAAAGTATTTCTTAAATTTTGGTTTTAGATGAAATGAAGGATTCTATAATAGCAAAGCTTGCTTCTTCTGCTGAAGATCTGTATAGTGAGTGTTTGAAGATTTTCCAAAGAGATAACTTGAAGACATTATTTGATAGGGAGTGGATTTCAATTGTATGTATTGGTAGTAACTTGATGCTTTTTCTTTTATTGATAGTATTTCATTTAGATTGCAGGCAAACAGGCTGCATTTCATGCCATTTCAGAATTTTACCAGAGTCTGGTTAGCAAAAGCAACAAATCTATTGGGGAAGAAATMGCATGGTTGAAGGTAATTCATCAATTTAAAACGAAAAACTATATAAGGTGTCTATAAATTCGATGTCATAATTTCTAGTGCGTGTTCCTGACCTGAAATTATGACGAAAAGTCTATATAAGTATGTGTCTAAAAATGCCTTATTTTTGATATACAGTATTGAAGTTAAAAAAAATTTTTATTTTATATTTTTATTTTATATTTTATTTTGACAGTGTTATAATAAATCACGGCTAATAACCTTGCATAAAGCTTTTTTTCATATCTGTAACATACGTGGCGTAGTGGGAGGGGCAGAGGGGTTGTATTCTCTTTGAAAAAAAGTTGTGTGTGAAATGTCAGAAAACTCGTTACTATTTTCAGAAAGAGCAACAAATAACGTAAAAAAAGGATCTTTTGTTGCATTTTGCATGAACGAATCGTTTTCAAGAAAATCGAAAAAATCTGAAATCCTACAGGTTGGTGCAAATCGACCAGAAATGAACTTTTTTTTATTTTCCTAAGAAATTAAGCTTTATATGCTAACAACTTTTTGGAATTAATTGAACCATATCATGACAAATGATCAGACATAAGGATTACCTCCGTATCCAAACAGTGGCGGTAATTGTGGGTTTTTTTTTATATAAAGATTGTTTCTATTTTTTTAAAACCGTTTCAATAATTATAAAGATCAGTAAAAAATATTAAAAGAAAGAAAAATTTACTTCTCATAGTGCTAAGACAAGCCATTGTAAAATTAAGAAATTTCATTATTTAAAGATTTTTAATAATGGCAAATGCAGTAAGAGGTTCTTTTTTTGTACATTATTTGTTGCTCGTTCTGAAAATAGTGATGAGTTTTTTGACATTTCACCCACAACCTTTTTTCAAATAGAAAACCGCTCTGCTCCTCCTCCTCTGTTACAAATATGCTTTGTGCCAGATTATTAGCCGTGATCTATTATAACATTCTGCCAAAATTCGTAGTTTCAAAAAACCCTTCTCAAAAAAATAAAAACATTCAAAATTTTTTTTCAACTTCAACACTATATCAAGAATGAGGCATTTTCGGACACATGTTTATATAGACCTTTCGCCACAATTTCACATCAGGAACATGCACTAGAAATTATGACATCGAATTTAGAGACACCCTGTATAAACTGACTTTCTATTACAGCATTCTATAGAACTGTTCAAAGCAGCCCAGCAGAGATCGGGACGCACATTATACCCCGATATAATGAACAAAGCCCAAAGAAACTTGAATGAGGCAGAAAAAGACAACAACTTCATCTATCACGATCGAGTGCCAGACATTGCTATGCTGCCATCTATTGGAAAAGCACAGCCTGCTAAAGTGATTCCTCCTGCACATCCGTTGAGCCAGAACTTTAAGGGTATTAAAAAGTGATGGACTGAAAGTGTGTGTAATTAAAGCAATGTTTTTTATAGATCTATTCGTTGACTTGGTTCCTGTACCCGTTCATCAGGCATTGGCAGCTTACGATGTGAGAAAAACTGAAATAGTCAATGGAGAGATTTCTCGTTTGAGGGAGTCCACACAAGTTTTGAATGGGTATGATTGAATTGTTTATTCGGAAAAGGAATCTGTAGTGCCAAACTAGACATAATACTGTATCCAATAATCCTGGGAAAGATCTGATTGTTTTTTTAATTATTTTTATAAATGCTTTTTGGAGAATTATAGTAATGTTTATTTTGTTGCATGCACATTCCCTTTCCTCTTATTATTGTTAAATGTGATTTTGATTACACAATATTTATGGTCGTAATATGAAAACAGTTTCAGATTTTGCTTTCTCTCTCCATTGGTAAATATTTGTGTTCTTGTTAATTTGTTTTATCTTTCCTCGTTATTTATACCATATAGCAATATTTATATTAACAAAGGCTTGCTTATCGCACATTTTATACACAGAAAGATAATACTATATTATGTTCTAAAGCTTTATAGATGACAAAATGCTTATTATCGAGGATAAATTTAAAACCCAAGTATATAGTTAACAGAAACTGGGAAAAAATAGAAAAAAAATAATCGTGGCCATTGTTGTTGTTCAAACATTTTCCTACTTTCAGCTGTTCGAGTAGGTACAAACATTTAGGTTTGTATAACTTTTGCCAAACAAAAATAAATGATGCATTTGCCTTATTTATAATTTAAGCTTTGATGATTAGAGAATAATATAACCTTAATTGATTTATTGTTTATGCTAGTTTGTTTGGATTAATAAATATTTTAAAGTGCTATAGAGAAATGGGCAAAAAAACGGCATTATTTACTGGCATAATGTATCTATCAATTGATATAACTTTTGACTGAAGCTTATATTGTATGTGTTTCACGGAATTTCTATCATACTGAAAAACATGGGAAATAAATTTCCGTGAATATTATATCTGAGGCTTATTTACTGGGAATTCGAAGGAACACTCTTTTGTGTCACACTATACCCCTTTTTGTGCCTAAAACTTCCGAAAATGCTTTTATTAGGATCATTTATTGATAACCTAATTTAAAAAATACTGGCCATATAGGTTTGGTAGCACAGTAGATAAGCCTTAAAATAAGCTGGGAGATGCAAGTTCATATGCGGCCTAACGTAATTTTTTTTTACTACAATCATTAACACTTTTAGTAATTTTGAGATCTTGAAATAAGTCTGTTATTGTCCAGTAAAATAAAATAAAAAAAGCTTGGCACCAGCACCTGTTGGTGGTTTCAAAACTAGGTAATTAATAAATACAAAAGTTTTCTGAAGCTATTTCAAAACTGTTTTTGCTGCTTCCTAAAAAATGAATACTGTAATAGAAAATAAGAAGACAGTCTTGGGGCCTTCAAATTCTCTGGAAATGTATGTGGAACCCATTATATGACATTAGCAACCAAATAGTGGTAAATATTTTTTTCAAAGATGTGGGCTTACATCTATGTCATGTGCTTCCACACTACTTACAACTTTGATGCAATTTCTCTTAAAAGCTACCATATTCTTATACAGGGTACTTTTTCAGATTAGGACATAATAACATTAATTGTAATATGTAGTACCTAATAATAATATTAGTTTTATTGTTGTTAGAATAAGATCAAAATCATATAGTGGGTTTAAATTAAAACTACAACTAAGTAACTTGAAAAATAAATTTTACAGGAAAATCGATTTTAAAAAATTTGATAATTTTTGGTATTTTAATTATAATTATAAGTTTAGATTTTCGTCAGTTATCTAGTTGTAAATAATAATTTGCAATTCATATGATTTATTTATCAAAAAAGTATCAAAACAAATGAAAATTACAAAAATACAAACGGAATAATAATTTCATACAGAACAAAAAGATAATGTTTTAATTAATTAATTACTTCCAGACTCGGACTGCTTTAATTGAAATTTTTTATTTTTTGTTCGCCTTGTGAGGAAGATTTTCAAAAAATAGTTTATATTCCAAGCCAGTTGTTGGTGGGATCACTTTAAATACTGAATACAAATCGTTATACTGTGGTTTCGATGTGGGTAGGGTCAACATATATAAGATTTTTTCTCTATTGGTAGCAAAAAGGAAAGGAGACATAGTAGGAAACATAGTATAGTTTTTGAGTTTTCCAAGAGACAATGTCACAATCGCTCTAAAAGTTTGTTCATTTGTGAAGCTTGCTTCTAATCAGGGAATGATTGGGTATACAGGGTGTCCCTGAACATGTGGGCAATATCTCGGGATCTGATAGCTGAGCTAAAAACATCACTATTTTACAGTATAACTTTTTTTGATATAACGTCCGCCTACTGAGATATTCACCCCTAAAGCTCTTTTGAAAAAATTGGTTTCTCCGAAATATCTTTTATACCGCCTGATATAATTTGATGAAATTTTCGCCATTAATATTTATAATGCAGGCGGTTAGAATAGTGCAGACACAGTTTTTGTAACTGCACAGGGAAGTTGGGGGTAAACTACCCTTCACCGTTTTTTTCTCTTAATTTTAAGGCGGGTAAGATTTTTCCCCGAAATAGGCGTTCTTCAATTCTATCAAACTTAAGAAGAAAAAAAGGTACTCTTTATTCATTACCCTAATGTTAACCGTTTTCGAGAAAAATGCTGTTGAATTACATGGTTCACATTTTCACTTGCGTCCACACGAGCAATTTAATTTTTATAGTAGGCGCTAAAAAATATTATTAGCTGTCACTCCATTTAATTTTCCTGGTGTGATTGTTATCCAACAATCATTTTAAAATGGAATATTCATTTCCTGAATATGCTGACATGCATTTAGTGTATGGTCTAGCCCTTGGTAATAGTACAGAAGCTGTGAGGTTGTACGAGGAACGATTTCCTGACCGTAGGATTCCTGATCGGAAAACCTTTGAACGGGTTGATAGACGTTTAAGGGAGACAGGTGGGACATAAAATTATCCATAAAGGCATGTTTATATCAATTTGTAATTATTAGGAAAATTTGTAAAAGATAGCTTGAACGGTGGCGTCCAAAGAAGAGTACGCACAGTGGTCCTAGAGGAGAACGTTTTGGATAGCGTGGCTGCGGATCCTACCAATAGTATTAGAAAACTTGCGGTGCAACACAATGTGTCCAAAAACACTATTTCCAGAATTTTTCAAGAACAATTACTGCACCCTTTTCATGTTCAAAAGGTACATGCTCTAAGTCATGAAGATTTTCCTGCTAGAGTGGAATTTTCAAATTGGGTCTTAGAAAAGCACACAAATAACAGGGATTTTATTAGTTCGATTCTTTATTCAGATGAGGCTGGTTTCACGAAAAACGGTGTAATAAATTCACACAATTTACATGTTTGGGCGGACGAAAACCCTAATTCCACAGTGGTTGCAAGACACCAGTTCCAGTTTCAGTCTGTTAATGTTTGGGCGGGAATCATAGGAGACCATTTAATAGGACCATATGTGCTACCTCCAAGATTAAATGGGGAACTCTATTTGCAGTTCCTTCAAAATAACTTGCAACAGCTTTTAGAAGACGTTCCATTAGCAACCAGAAGAAACATGTGGTTCATGCATGATGGCGCACCACCCCACTTTAGTATTGCTGTGCGACAATTTTTAAATAATGCGTATCCAAATCGATGGATAGGTCGAGGAGGACCTGTTGCTTGGCCTCCTCGATCGCCAGATTTTAACCCTCTCGATTTCTATTTGTGGGGGCACCTGAAAAACTTAGTTTACTCTACTCCTGTAGAAACGAGGGATAATCTAATAGAACATATAGTATTTTACTGTGATGAAATACGTAATAACGCTGCCGTGTTTTGGAGAATCCGGCAGTCTTTAATTCGTCGGGCACGAAAATGCATTGAAGTTGGAGGAGCTCATGTTGAAGCTTCTTAATTTTTTTTTGTAGCTCCATGTAGTTTTTAAGTGTTCTTCGTAATGTTATATTTATGTAATTATTTAATAAATACAATAATTATAACCATGTTATTCAAGTACATTTTTCTCGAAAACGGTTAACTTTAGGGTAATGAATAAAGAGTACCTTTTTTTCTTCTTAAGTTTGGGAGAATTGAAAAACGCCTATTTCGGGGAAAAAATCTTACCCGCCTTAAAATTAAGAGAAAAAAACGGTGAAGGGTAGTTTACCCCCAACTTCCCCGTGCAATTACAAAAACTGTGTCTGCACTATTCTAACCGCCTCCATTTTAAATATTAATGGCGAAAATTTCATCAAATTATATCAAGCGGTATAAAAGATATTTCGGAGAAACCACTTTTTCCAAAGGAGCTTTAGGGGTGAATATCTCAGTAGGCGAACGATATATCAAAAAAAGTTATACTGTAAAATAGTGATGTTTTTAGCTCAGCTATCAGATCCCGAGATATTGCCCACATGTTCAGGGACACCCTGTATTTATTAGCTTGGTTTATGACACAAACCATTTTTGGGAAAAATGTGATTAACTGCTCAAATCTGGAGAAAGCGCATGCTGTAGTTTTGAAGTTAACTATAAAGAATTGTTTATTACTGAATCAGAACAGAAAGAACTATTTTATTAAAAAATTTTTTCAAGATATCAATTTTAGTCTGTTAGACCAAACACTAAAATATTGGAAACTATGCTAATTGTCTTTTCTTTTGTGCATTAATATTATACTTAGGCAAAACTCTGGAACTGTTTTCTTTAGGAGAGATTCTTTGACTGTAGCTTTTACAAGTAACTGGTGAAGTCATGCATTTGAAATAAAATAATATAATAAGTACTATTTTTATTTAGTTCATTAGTGCTTATTTGGAGGTAGGGAAACTAAAGCAACCCTTTCCAATACTCGTTCCATACAAATGTCTTATAAGGACAAAAACTTTGATCAGCCAGTATGCTACCATTTTATCCACTTTATGAGTGACAGTTTCAGTAAGAGCAGGAGTTTCTTTATTGAATAATTTTAGAATGTATTTTTAAATACCTACAAATGAATGTAATATTACATTGGAAATTTGTGGTTTTTTTAAAATCTTCAATTTGCTTTGTAATAATTTTTTGTCATTGATAGTAATTATGTTTCCCCAACATAACAAACCACTCTTATTGTTTTCTCTAGTGTGTTGGCATCTTTAAATCTCCCTGCCGCAATAGAAATTACCGAGGGGAATACCCTGCCTCCGTCCATTTTAGAAAAGGCTGATGCTGTTCGCCAACTTGGTGGAATCGGCGAGTTGCAAAGGATGATCAGTGAGTTGCCTGATCTGTTGAGGCGTAACCAGGACATCTTGGATGAAGCCGATAGAATGTTAAACGAGGAGAAGCAGAGTGACGACTCACTCAGGCAACAATTCAAGGAACGTTGGACAAGAACGCCATCCGATAAGTTGACAGAGATGTTTAGGTCAAACTCTTCCAAGTATCGACAGATCATAACAAATGCTGTAGAGGTTAGTTCATTAAATATCTATTAAATGTTTGAATGCAAATAATTGATTTAATAAATAGAGCTTGGCAAATATGCACTTAAAAAACCCAAAATATGCATGCAAATATACATTTAGAACAGTCAAAATATGCACTAAAAACATGCTCTTATGTATCTTGATATACATATATGCACTTAAAAACAACAAAATAAAAAGCATTTTTTACTTTATATTATTTATTCTAAAAGCTACATTATACACCATTAAAAATTAAAATACAATGTATCATTATTGTTTACAATCATAAGACATTTATTAATTATTACATTTACTATTGTTGGAACAATATATTACTATGTGTTTTTCTAAGTTGTCTAAATTGAAACTTTGTCTTCTATCCGTTAAGATTAATTTGTAGAAGGAGAAAGTGCATTCCATTTCACAAGATGTCAATGGAGCAAATTGAAATTTATTTATTAAAGACAATTCTAAATCTAAAGTATCAGTATCACAAAAATTCCCTGATTTGATAATACTGCTTATTTGAACAAGTTTTTGATTACCTTCATATTTTTCAAAATTTATTTTTATTATCTACTGAATTAATTATTTCGATACTCTGATCTAGTGATATATTTCGTTGTTCCAAGTAATTGATGAAGCTATATGAACGAAATTTGTTTGAATATGTGCCAAATGACATTTCATAATAGATTTCTGAAAACATCTTTTTTTTTTTTTTATCACATTAGAACTCTCTACATCGAAATTGCAAATTACATCTTTAATGGCTCTGTTGCCCACTTTTTTTTTATTGCAGAATATGAATCTACATGAAAAAACAGACCCGTTTTTTTATTTTTCGCAAAGTGCTTAGTTAATGCTTAAAAAAAAATTGTTTATGTTTAAAGTTTGAATCTCTGACGTCACCGTTCTCTGGCGCGCTTAGTGCGGTGTAACTGTGTGATGTTGCCACGCCATTTTCTGATCCTGTCATTCTTGTCGGCCGAGATGAGGTTTCTGAAACCAAAGTCGCAGCAGCGTTGCCATTTTATTCCAAACTCGCAACCGTAATTTTGAATTATAAAAACCTACACGCGAATGGATGTGTTAAACATGATTCTTTTTTAGTCGTTTTCACTGTAAATATTAAAACGTAAAATATATTAAATTAAAATATTAACTTTTAGCGGATATATCGCAAACAGAATTCATTTTATGGCAGCCGGAGGGATAAGTCCATATTTCATGTGATATTAAAACTGGAACAATTATTTATTAAGTAGGTAAACTCGTTTAAACCTGAGTTACAGCGTGTATAGCTGCCATTACGTTATTTTCGAGGTTATTTTATTAGTTTCAACCTTTAAATAGCAATATCGCCTAATTCATGTAAAATTCGTCAGTCATGTGTAAGCCAATTTTTGGTAAATTGTCCGAAGATCCCTTTACATAATCTTGCTCCATAATTGCACAGTCTATGTTTGAACAACAACGTATCAAGTAAATAAAAACAAAACTTTAACGTGTCCTCCGTTCTCAAACCAAAACGTAAACAAAGGTACAAAGGCACAGAACCACAGAACATACGCCTGTTCAATAGCGACAAAGGTGTCAAGCATACATCAGGGCACCCGACGCATCAGCACAATAGCGGAGTGCGTCTCCAGGAACGGTGACGTATCACGAAATATTTGAATTTGGCGGAAAACCTTTAAAGGTAGAAATAAGACAATAAAACATTACAAATATTTTTTCTATTGCCAGCTTCTAGCTCCATTAGGTCCAGGCAAAGTCGCACATGTGTTATAATAACGATTTACTGTCAAGGGCAACAACCCCTTTCCCTCAAAATTATCTGTAAAACATCTACACAGTTTAACCACATTCCCCACCTTATAAGCACAGGTTCTTATGGTAAAGGCATATTAGGTAAACGATCTTTATATACTTGTACTTTAAGTGGCGCTTCCAAAACACTTTTTTATATTTGAAACAGAGTATTTACAATTGGAAATTCTGTGTTCACTACTTCAGCAACTCGATTTAAGGGACGTGCAAAACAAGTTGCAAGTATTAAGTTTGTAAAAATTATTTTTAAATTTTGTCCTGTTTGTACTATATATGGCACACCATCGCTTAACATTACCAAAAATTTTTCTGTTGCTATGTGTACTGGTAAAAAAAACGTTTGTAAGAGATTAGTTTACGAACCTATAGTTAAATTATTGTTTTTGCAACTATTTAATAGCAATTAAATATCTGTAGTTGTCACTAGCGTTTAAACTTGCTATAATCAAGTTTGCAATATACCTTCCTTTAACATCTCTTGTTTCGTCAACAGATAACCATATAGGATTATTTCCAATAGCAGCCTTAATCGTTTTAACAGTAGCTTGATAGCTGCAGTCAACATATTTTCTTCTTAAAGTCGTGGTRGAAGGCATGTTGGCATCTTTTCATTGCAATAATTTTTTAAAAATTGTTGAAACAATGGATTATCCATTTTTTCAATTGGGATGTTGMAACCCACCAGCAAACTACATMAATCCTGATTTAAATTTTCTTGACCTGAATTTAATAATAATAATAATAATAATAATGTCTTTATTCGGCCTTACTACATATCATACATATAATATCATATTAAAAATAAGAGCAATACTACAGCGCCGTAGCGGGCCGAAACGGCGAAGTTCAGTGGCATGTGGTGCCTCGAGAAAGGCAGCACTGCCCCTGCTCTTCCACTTAGCCGTAAAAAAAAAGTAAAGATAAATTAATAATAAAATAAAATTAGATATGCCGAAAAATGAAATATGCAAAGTCAAAACCAAATTACTATAAAGCGCAAGGGATAATAATAGGAATAGCAAGCCCGCGTAATATCTAAGCTTCTGACAAGTAACGACAAAATTTATTTTTAAATTTTGCAGGTGTCATCTGTTTAAACTCTGAAGGAATTGAATTATATACTTTACAAATATAATATGAGTAACTACGGGTAAAGAAATTGTGTGCATGAACTGGCACAGTAATAATATCTTTGCGTCGTATATTAATGTTATGAACGTCAGTCCTAAATCTAACTTTGTTCAAAAGGTATGGCGGGCATTTATTATATATAATTTTATGGAATGTACAGGCTGCATGAAGGTGACGTCTGCCTTCCATGCTTAACCAAGGGATTACTTTTAGCTTGCAAGTAATGTGCTGCCGTTTTTTAATGCCAAATATAAGCCTCATACAGCAATTCTGAACGAGCTGCACTTTTCGTCTAGTAATGAAGTCTAAGCAGGGTCCGTAGATACAATCCGCGTAATTAAAATGCGACAGCACCAGGGAATCACACATATTGATCTTGCATTTGTAATTGAGAATTTTTCTAATACTATATATGGTTTTTAGAGATGCGAATGCTTTCTGGATACTCCTACTTACATGCTCAGCAAAACGTAATTTATAGTCAATTATTAGTCCAAGACTTTTGGCGGAGTCAACGAATTCAAGCCTGTCATCATCAACACGAATATCAATCAGACTCTTTATTTTGTCTCTTAAAACAGGATTAAACATTTTGCCGAATAGCATCATTTTGGTTTTTGTGGGTTTACGATCAATGCATGATCCCTTGAAGCACTAGAGAAGGATTGTAAGTCAGAATTTATTTGATCAACTGCGGTCGCAAGGTCGGCCTTCAAGAATGAATGATATAGTTGACTGTCATCTGCATAGAAGTGCGATTTGCAAAACTGAATGTTCTTAATAATTACAGACGTGTATATGGTGAACAGAATCGGACCCAATATAGAACCCTGAGGGACACCACAAGTTAAATATCCATGGGTAGAATAATCTCCATGAAGTGCCACAAATTGAGTTCTGTTTGAAAAATAGTTTTTAAATAATTTTAAAGCTGAAATCCCTATACCAATATGTTTAAGAATAGCAAAAAGAAGGTCATAATTAACTGTATCGAATGCCTTTGAGAAATCCAATAATATCAAAATCAGCAGTTTATTACTACCCAAAGCACTAAATATGTCATCCGTTACACCTAATAAAGCCGTAGCACAGCTGTATTTTTTTCTGAATCCAGACTGATTGATAGGCAAAATAGTATATTTATCAAGATAAATATTCAGTTGTTCCGCAATAACTTTTTCACAGACCTTTGAAAGAACTGGCAATAAACTGATAGACCTAATATCTTTGAGCTCTTTAGGATTACACAATTTGGCTAAAGGCACAACAACTGAGATTTTCCAGGAGTTAGGAAATACGTTGTTGCCAAGACATGTATTTACAATGTGCGTAAGTTTTAGAATGGTATCTTTTATCTGATTTTCAGTAACAAGCATAAACTCTAGGGAATCACAGACACCCGATACTCTAGTGTTAGAATAGCTGTCAATAAGTTCACTCGAGGGTATGAAATCCTTCAAAGGGTTATTAAGATAAAAATGATTTAATTCATCTGCTGTACAGAAACCATCCGGTATGACATTTTTGGACCTAAATGTTACGGCTTTTGTTGAAATGTTTTGTGTGTAGAGGTTCCCAGGTGTTGATCAACTTGAAATTTCTTTTCAAATACTACATAAAAACAAAAAAAATTACAAAATGTGGTGAAATAAATTAAAAAGCTTAATCAATGCAATAAAAAAATTAAATATCAAAATTCTTTTAGTTTTATTATAAAAATTAAAATTATTTCAAGAATTTATTTTATATTTATTATAAAAATATTTTTTTAAATTTTTTATTAAGTAGTTTAATTTTGAGCTTGTATATGGGAAATGTACACATATTTTTGGAGAAATAGACATAAAAAGGCTTACCTTTTTGTTGCAAACTGTACAGAAAATACTGTTGTCATCAGTGATTTTTAAACTGCATTTATTATTAATCCACTTCTTGAGAAGAATAGATTTGTTGKCACTTTGTTTTGGCATTTTGACACACTTCTCGTAATCACTTCAGTGATGAAAATGGAAGTGAAATAAGACAACTAAATGGTAGTTTTCTCTTTAACCCTTAAATCTAAATGGAAGTGGTAAGAAATGAATGAAATGATTTTATTTGTTAAATGAAGGAATTTACACCTACTTACAACAACCGAAGCGAATTTTGGTCATTATTTATTCCGAAAATTCTTTTAGTAACATTTCGGCAATAAACCAGTATAATTCCTCAAAGGAGGCATTCGGTTTAACACTTAATAGGGGATCTGTTTACACATAACAGCCGAATATACAGATTGCATTCCGAATTTTGCTAGAAACATGCACTTTTAATAAATACATATTATGCATTTTTAATATTTCCCGAGCTCTAATCATAATTTTTTAAACAGGTGATTATAAACAATGTTTGAAATGTAAAGTTTTTGCCTTGGTGGGGGTATGACTTTCTTAGCATGAAGCATTTGTATGATGTCTATAAAAGGAAAACTTTGTGCGCTAATTAAAAATGGCCGTTACAGTCACAGAAAAGAAATAGGAAATTCCATTTTATTGTACATTAGAGTAGATTTATAAATAAAAAAATGAAAATTCAGCACATAATTACATATTATTATTTTATTCTATATGGTTAGGCTGATGCCGTAGTTCGTGAAAAATTTGAAAAACACAGGCGTGGGATGGAACTTTTAAGCAAATCTCCCGATGAACTGCAAGCTGCAGTACCCAGAGGTTCCAGTGGTGGTAATGTTGCCAACGCTTCTGCTGCTGAAACTTTGAGGCAATTAATGGAAGAGGTGATTTTTGCATTGTTACCGTTACTCAATGTTTGATAATATAAAACTCGTTTGATTTAAGGTGGAGACAATCAAAGCAGAAAGGGATGTTATCGAATCGGAACTGAAGAGTGCCACTGTTGATATGAAGAGCCAGTTCTTGCAGGCCTTAAGTAAGGATGGTGTTATCAATGAGACAGCTGTTTCCATGGAGACCCTGGGGCAAGTATTCGGTCCACTGCAGAAGCAAGTGAAGGATAGCATTGCAAAACAGGAAGACCTGATTGCAAGGATAAGGGTGAGGAATTTTGATTGGTTCAGCAAATGGTGTCAGATATAAATTAATGCATTATTAAAACATATTGGGCCGGTTTCTCTTCTCTATTTTAAGCTAAAATCAACTCAGTATTTAAAATCTAAACCAATCGCATGCCTCACATTAAGGCGTTGTCATGGTTACTGGGTTGATTTTAGCTAACATCAACTTTAACAAGGAGAAAAGGAACCGGCCCGTTGTCTTTAGGCAAAATATTTATTATACTTTCAAATAATAATTTAGAGGAAAACAGTAACTGATCCATCCATCAAAGTGGAGTTTTGATTTAATAGCAAATATTCAAATATCAATGTCTTCTCCCCTTTATTAAATATTAATTGGCGATTTTGAATTTCATTTAAAACTTTAACACTTTGGTCATTTAAAATTTTGTAAATCTCTACGATTTCTAAAACTACTATACTGCCCTTTTGAATTAAATTAGTAAGCAAGGTGTAATTTTGGAAATTCAGTTTCATATTGCACTGATCCCATGAAAAATTGTTTTTATTTCAGTCTGCCCATGAGCAATTTGTAGCCGAGACAGGAGCAACAGCTGGAGGTCGTGAAAGCACGATGTGCGAACTGGCATCGGCCCATGACGCTTTCCGTGATCTGCAGAACAATCTTAAGGAAGGCACGAAGTTTTATAATGACCTTACACAAGTATGTTTATGAAATTTTTGTTTTGTTTTAATGCTGATCATATTTTTTTCTTCTGCAGCTTTTAGTGGCATTCCAAAATMAAATATCTGATTACTGCTTTGCTCGCAAAACTGAGAAAGAGGAGTTGCTGAAGGACCTCACCCAGGAGTCTAGCAGGCAATCTCCAGCTCAGCCACCGAGCACTCCTTCGTATTATGGTGGAGCTCCAGGTATGTTAAGGAAAATTTTTAATTTAATTAGTTTTTAAACTAAATATGTATAACAATGTGGTTTTAAATTTTGCAGAAGGATAGATACTTACTGAAAAGATTTTTGATTTGTTCAGGACACGAACTCAGTATGCTATCCACCACATTATCAAAGCTTTAGCTCGTGATCATTAACAAAGTTACTAAAAAAAGTTTGAAAAGTTGTTTGGAAATGCAGACCAGTGATCTTGAACGCAATCGTACTTTTAAATAGGTGTTAGAACCGTTGTGAAATTCAAATTTCACCAGACCAATTGATTGAATTCTTCATTTTGCGAAAAACGCTTTAACTCACAACTCCGTTCTTAATGAACGCTTGCAGTTCTTATAATTCTAAGTATTGTCGTTTTTCCTTGTTCCACCATTTCACAAATCAAAACATGGCTATCATAACCAAGACTGTAATTTCAAATTATAGTTTTTGTTTGACACGTAGTCCATCCACCAGACTACCACACAACATGTCATCCAGCAGGCGAGATTGCTGCCTTTCACGAATAACGACTGATCTCGATCCAAGACATTGAAGGAGTCTTCTATCTCTTTCGGGAAAAGTGATTCCTTTTTCAAGTTTCACCTCTTATAAAATCCCTCTTCTTATTAATAAAATGAATCTTATCCAATTATACTGTTTTGAAAAATCATACTTTCATTTGTACTAATCTACAATGGTTGAAGAATTGAAAAAGCTGGCCAAAATTTAAAATAAATTATATTTTTTTATATGTGTATGACTTAATGTTGAAATTCGGAATATTTTATCTCTGACATATTTCTATAAATTTGCAATAACTGTGGAAAAGTATGTAAACAAAACTTTACTCAATTGGTTTATTAAATGACAGAAGTTAATTTTTCTGAGTATTCTGCCTAACAAAAGCATGCATATTATGCAAAACACATTCTACTACAAATCTGTAAAAAAATCAGCTGCTGATGAAAAATGCAACTATCATTGTCATGTCAAGAACAGTGGCCAGAAAATTCGAAGTGCAGGTATACTTACTTTTTTTTATGCTCCTGATTGCGGCACTGAATTCAATTTTCAAAATTCGAAATGGCGGATCAAATATGGCGGAAAATTTTGGTAAAAGTCACACAAATATTCTTGAAACTCTGCATTTGTGAGATTGCTTAGGTCACTGTTATGAAACTTACTACAGAATTCAAATGTTCAAAATGGCGAATTCATTGTGGCAGATAAATTTTAGTAAGAGCCATTTGTCGTTTTGGAACTCGATATTTAGGAGAAATAGTGAAGATACAAAAAACCGCTTCTTATAGCAGTCCAAAAAGTGATCATTTTTTTAAAGTATTCATTGATTGAACTTTCCGATTCTACACTTATATGATTTTAAAACCAAATAGTGGAAGAAGAATATTAAGAACTCAGTGATAAAGTTATAAAATATTTATTACCTTTCACAAATTAATAGAAAACATGTAAAAATATTTTTTTATACATATCAGAATAAGTTTGATACTGCACCTGCTTCAACATTATCTATCTATTTTCATTGGAAGTGTGATCCATGAAATAATGTCAAGAGTTATATTAATGATTTTATAAGTAGAGGGATTACAATTATGACTTGACTGATATAAAGAAAGAAACTGAAATGCAAAATAAAAAATAAATACTTATAAATGTAATCCAAGAAAAAACATTAATTAATTGATGCATGTTGGTACTGAAGAGAGGGGGTACTTTTATAAATATAGTTACCATATGAAGAGCTACATTACTGAAAAATGGTTTGGAAACAGTACCATGAGTAAATATATGTAGTCATTTTTCAGTTATTAAAAAATTGATTAATGATCCATATACATTATCATTTTAGCAAAAAGGAAACCTATTTTTTTGCTGTACTTTTCAGTGTTAAAAATTCTTGCAAGCTGTTGATACTTAACATACTGGATTTGTTACATTTCAATTGAAGATGTCAGCAACTGATCTAAATTTTTGTGTCAGATAACAAACCCAGTTCGACTCCATCACAGCCTACTCCMAGCACTKCACCTCAACAGCCACAGCCAACCCAAGTAGCATCGTCTTTGCCATACCCTGTTTATGTACATGGAATGCCAGTGCCTTACGGTGCATCTGCCAGTACACCCTATCCGGCATATGTACCACCACCGATGCCACAAGGTTACAACCCATATGGAACAATGCCTTATCCAGGTATTAAAATCAAATGTTTGTCAGAATTACTTACACATTCATTTCTCAGTGCTTTATAATATATGCAGTTTAAAAAAATCTTCCTCGCAATGTTTAACAAGCACCTTATTAATCTACAGCGAACTACAATTATCCTGGGGGGTTCCCACAGAACCCAGGGTATCAGCAAGCCCCTAATCAAGGATATCCGCAACAACCACCCAGCGGCGGTTACCCACAAAATCCGCAGTATCCACCACAGTGGTAAGAGTATGTCTCTGCACCTCCGTTTGTTAGTTTGAATCGGGAATAAAATATTATCATTATGCAAGCTTTAGCTAAGAATTAACCTAGTGATTATAATTCTTAAAAGAACCTATTTTTATATATATAAGTAAAGTATTCATTTTTGTACGTTTAATTGATTTACAGTTTGAAGGAGACGTTAAACGTTTAAATTATGTTAAATTTTATGCTAGTAATTTTTGTATGTTGTATTACTATTATATTATTGCAGTTGTAATAAAGCAATTTAGCAATTACTTGTAGTTTATATTTTCTGTTATTTTATTAATATAAAAAGCTGTGGACCAGTGGAACTGATTACGTATAACAGTGAATAGCGTAGCTATAAAAGTAAGTATATACCGAATAATATTAAAATTTATCATAAAAATAAAAGAATGCATGAATTTGTAGTTTTTCTGTTATTTCGGGAAGTTCCAAGTTTTATCATTTTTTTTTTAAAGATAGAAAGTTGAATACGGCAACTCTATCCCATGGCCTTCTGCTACTAAGCATTTCAGCCATTATCGATCTTTTCTATTATTATCAACTTCAGAATACATTATTATACATTTCATATATATAAATTATATCACATACAAAGACAAACACAACACCTATGCACTGGTCGGGACTCGAACCCGAAGCCTTCTGCACCAGAGGCAGACACACTACCTACAGGACTATCGAGGCCGGCAAGATCCAAGTTTTTTCATATAATAAGTGACATAATATGTCAATATTAACTTATCTATGTCAGAGGATAAACAGAATATTTTGTGGAATTCCCTTCCTAAAATGCATTAATGTTTTATGTATTTCACAATACATATTTGCCTTAGTTTTCGAGAAATAGCTCGCCAAAAATATGCATTTTTAAGCAAAATATAACAACAAATATTTACATTACCGTACCAAACTCAGAAAAAACTCGAACTCTACCTTGTAGCTACATCTTTTGTCATTGCGGTGTCGAAATTTCACTTCGAAAAAGTTTTGAATAACTTGGTAAAATGTAAAACGGTAGGTAGGTGCTTCGCTCTAGGTAAACGCCCCTTTTAAAAGGACTTAGACATTCTTGTAGACGTAATATGGTTGTCATAAGTGCCTTTCAACAACTCTCGTTTGTGATTTTATTATCGTTTTTGTGTCTATTTAAACAGGTATTAGAGGGGAACTTGAATCTGCTGTCTTTCTTTTTTTTTTGCATATACATTGCCACATTGACGTGATATACAAGCATTTTTATTATTGCTGAACTAATTAATGTATGCTTACTAGTTTCATAGAAATATTTTACCTGTAGTATACAGTACTCAAAACTGATAACTTTAAGCTACCAGTCTACAGGTATGCAATCATATTTAAACATTCTGCAGACTAAAAATAGTTTGTAGAGTATAATTGTGAAAATGTGATTTTAATTGTAACAAAATGAGTAATTCAATTACAATTGTAGAACAAGTAATTAATTACTGCTTTAATAATAATGAAAGTTATTTATCTCAGTATAATATTTATTATAACACACCAAAGTAGGGTCCACTTACTGTTTAATAACGAAACTAATTCAATTAATTACTTCCTCAAGTAATTGTAATTAATTACTTAACAACATTACAAGCAAAGGATGTACTTCTAAGTTGAATGCATACCGATTATATTCAGATTATTTCAMAGTTCAAAGCGTCTAATTTTTCTTGTAATTGCAGGGTATCTCATTATTAACACTAGAGAGTTGTAGAGTTGCATATTAGTTTCTTGCTTTTTCGCTGCGAGTTGAACTAAACCATTGAGATTTCTATATCGTCTTCTTTTTTAAGTTTTAGTCAACTTTTGAGTAACTTAACATTTCTTCAGTTACCAATATCTCGCTTGGTATGTAGATACAAAAAAAAAAAAAACATAGACACATTTTTGGGATGACACAGACTTCAAACCATAGTTGGCTTTGCTATAGTCGAATACATACCTATTTTCTCTCATA
This sequence comes from Rhyzopertha dominica, assembly GCA_025024175.1. Classification (NCBI taxonomy): domain Eukaryota; kingdom Metazoa; phylum Arthropoda; class Insecta; order Coleoptera; family Bostrichidae; genus Rhyzopertha; species Rhyzopertha dominica. Next base: position 16,785,103 of record QCXZ01000137.1, read on the forward strand.
AATAAAATCAACATAAATAGTAGAATCTCCTATGCAGAATAATTAAATTACTATACATTTCAGAAAATCCTGAATAAGTTGGCGTTTGAAAATAATTCTGAAAGTTTGTAATTGTTTTTATGATTTCAATGAACACTAATTCATTCGCGGTTTTAACTGCTTAACTGTCACAATGCTTAACCAAATCAGCTTTACTAAAAACACAACAAAAGGTGTTGTTTCTATTTAACATACTTTATTAAAAATAAATTACAGAGAGTTATACAGTTCTTCTCGACTTTTGCAGTTTAGTTTATACTTCAAGACGCCAATTCTCTCACAGCCTTTACCTACGTAATCGTTTTCTTTGAAATACAGACTTTCAGTTGGAAACTTGAATTTTTTGTGTTTAGCATATGTTCTGTCCAAAGACTGTGTATAGTTGCCTTGACCATCCGCAAGCCTTTCAAAATAATTCTTAGCAGACAAGAAAACAGACTTAAAATCCATAATTTCTATTGCATCCTGTATTTCATCATGTACCTTCGACTCATAGCTCTCGTGAAAGCTGTAATCAGAAAAGTCGCGTGAAGTATCTGCTGAAAGAAAATATAAATAAATAGAGTAAAGACGGCCACAGAGAGAATCACTTACATTTTTCAAAAAGTTGAGCTGTGTCGTTGATAGAATTTTGCCTACATAACTTCTTCTTTTGTTTATGCGATTTTTGATTATTGGAACATTGCTGTCGAAGTTTTTTTTCTAACAGCAATTTTTGCTCATCTGTCAGTTGTTCTAACAGTATTTCTTTCCTATCCCGAACTGAAAGAAAATTATTACTCTCTTCACTTATTTTTTCAGAAGAATAAGCAAAGTCTAATTTTCTTTCGTGATGCAAATCATTACTGAACGATCTTTTGAGGCCATTGGGGATGTTACTATTTATTTTGTTTGGCAAAGATAAATCCATCGAGCGACAAATGTCTTTGTCTGTTTTACCAAGGCGCTTTACAGCATCCGCTTTGTGAAGTGAGTTTAGATTATTAGGTACACTTTTAAATTCACCCCTCTTCACTGCGGAAGTCAGTTTCCTCCAGTACTCCTTGCGTTGGATAAAAAGAGATTTCAAGTCGTTATTGTGGCTCTTTGTAAGTCCCTTGGTAGCATCTGCACCATTTCCATTTGAGTAGGAAGCAGGAGAGAGCTGCTGGATGGAATCACATGTTTGAAACTTTGCTTTTGGAGCTTCTTGCTCAGTATGCTGGACGCATACTGGGGAAGCAGTCTTTTCATTATCCACATTTTGTGTCTGTTCACAAAATCCTTCTTTCTTATTGGAGGTTTTATCGCATTCTGGGGGTGTCAGCTTAATACTTGGGTTGCTACAAAAGTTTTTAAGTGTTAGTTTTTCGTCAACAAAGTCTATTACCTTTGCAATAATTCTTTTCCTGTGAAAACCACTGCGCTTAAGAGACTTCTTTTCAATAGTTTCGAAAGCGTCTTGGATCCCAGAGTCATTCTCGTAAATCCGGGTCATAAACGGAGAACTGCTTAGTGGGTCTCCTCCACAAGACAGATCAATTTGGTAGACTCCAGTGTGTTTCGGGATGAAAACCACCTTTGCTCGATCTACTTCCATTTCAACCTTCAAAGGAATCGCGTTGGGGTTGTTTCCGCTTTGTATAAAGTGCGCAATATCCCTTGTGAGGGTCGCAAAAATTGATCTTCTTCTGATATTTTGTGGCTGGAGTTGTTTGGCAGAGTTCCATTTGCTGGGCGTGTGGAATGGAAGAACGTTAGTTTTAGCACAAGAGGAATACGGACCCCTAATATTTATTAGTACTCCTTTGGTCGAAGGAGACTTTGAGTTAGAGTATATGTAAAACGTCGTTTTCCGGTTTTGTTCTCCGACGAAAAGTCCCATTCCTCTTACTAAGTAATCTGTGCAGATACGATCTGAGCTACAACTGGTCTTGGCCGAGTATTTTGTAATGGCATGTTGTAAGCTTAGAAGGTATTGTAGGAACTTCTCTTCGAGGGACAGTTTTAAAGTCTTTTGGTCAAATTCTTCCGAGGAAAAGATCTGAAACATAAAACTAGCTAAATAGTGACCGATTTATTAGGCTGAGTAAAAACAAAGATAATTTTTTAACACGGTAAAGCTGTGTGTGAAAGTGGATGAGAAACGCTATCAAAATTTTAATGCTTAATGGTTAGTAGGACAAAACCTGCATATGAGACAAAGCTCCAAAATTTAACCGCTTGACTGTGAAAGAAATGGTATAAACTTATAGTTAAATACCAATAAATTAGAGTCGAAACGTCAAGGTCTAATAACCAACGTGGAAACCAGCAAGGAAAACAACATGCCAATAAAATAATAGTCTAACTTCAGCTGGAATCTATTGTTTCAACAACTGAAAGCTGTATCTTTTATGTTTTTTTCCTAACATCTCCGAAAACATCTTTACAATTTTTATCTCCAATAGTTTAAAAGAAAATGAAACTTTTGGAGAATTCACAAACAAGTACGTGGATTGTACCCGCCGGCATTTTAGACCTCATAAATTTGCAGTCTTCGATTGATATCCACATGATGTTTTGATGAAAAGTACCAAATACGCTGAGCCATTGAGAAGGCAGCATAATCAAAATTTTATTGATATCATGTTCGATTTGACAATGAAAGTCTCAGTATAGCAGCAAACATTTTTTAATATTGTTATTTTCGATGATGGGGCATTGTAATGAAGTAAGGAAGTAGGCAGTACGAAAGGAAGGACCGAGGAGAAATTGTATTCAGCCAATAGTTTTAAATTCCCATCCATTCGCCACTGTCTTCTGTTCATCCATGTTTCAGTAGCAGCAATATAAGTTTAATATTTTTACGAATAGGAAAACTAGACACATAAAGGTACGAGAAAATGATAAGGACCTCAAAATAATTCTCGTATCATTACTTCTATCAATTCACATCGATTTTGCAGCCGAAAAGTTCATTTTGGCTTTTTATAGAGACAAAAATGGGGTAATTTTGGTTCCAGTGTTTGCAGTTTGGCATTATTATCTGCAACTCGAGAAGCTGCAAGACTGCATGCTCACCGACTGTATTACCAAATCCAAAAGAGGAATGAAAATTACTTTGACCCTACCAACTGGGGTTGGATACAAACAATTAACGGCTTACTTTCTTTACCCGTCACATCTCCAGCAACACCAAGAGAGCTATTGAGGACTATTTGCTGTAAATATTACAAATGGAAAAATATTGGCAACGAGCAAGTAGTTGATGGATTGATATACAACGACGTTGAACAATTCCTTTTGAAAGAAGTAGAATAAGCGAGAGATGCAGAAACTAGTGCAGCTGAAAGTGACTCTATTAAATTCCTTATTCTAGTTCATAAAATAAGAAAAATTAAAAATATTTTTTAAAATTTATAAACGGATACATCTTTCATTAATAAAATATTTAATAAATTTAAAACAAGTAAATCTTTAGTTCAAAATACCACACGAGTGAAATGCTTAAGATTCAAGCACTCCGGGACGTTTTTTTGTACGAAATTTAATACGGAACAGCATAAATTATGACCAAAACTGCGTAAAATGTATTTCTTAAATGCTTAAATAATAGGTTCCAGGCAGAACCCGAGTATATATTAGTTTTACCCAACGAAACGATTAAGCCAAAGAACCTCTTGTATGAATTTATTTAAAAGCCCTGACACCTGGATACGATTCTGGTCTGATACTTTTACTCACAAGGTCACATGCCACATAAATTATGTTTGAATTATAGTCCAACTAGCAAGTAAACAATTATTGCAATAATAGTTTAAAGATCTATAGTCCGCGGAAATTATCAGTTCGCGTTATATGATCCTTATTCCTTATGCAAAATTGTTTTAGCCTCAATATGCTAACTCATGAACAGTAAATAAAAGTGGTTTATTATTTATATTCTAGCATGGTATTAGACAAACCTCTCAGTTATTATTTGTGAGAAGAACATCAATGAATCAGATATCATTGCGTTTCAACATATAAAGGATGCAACTGGTAAAATTATTCAATGAGTAAGTATAATACGTTTTTTGAATTAAAAAYGCCATAAGCTCAGCCGTGCCTACGATAAAATTACGGGTGTACTGAAGATACTGTCCATCTACAACTTTTTTTAAGAACTGGATGGATCCTTCTGGATATAAGATCATACAAGCACAGTACATCCTCCATAGGAGTTATTTTCGAATCGTAAATGAGGGTATTTTAAGTGTAACAGTTGTTGAATGTCTCCGAGTCTAGTGCACCGAAATTCAGGCGTTTACCTCGTAGTTAAATTTAATTTTTTTTAGTTAGTTTTATCTAAAGGAACACTATCTATACAGCTCGCTTACATTACTTAAAGCAGTGGGAGTAGTCAAGGTGCTAAGGCTAGTTTAGAAAGTCATTTAAATAACACGATTAGAATAAATCACTAACGAATCAGAAGAAACCTTTGGACTGCAAGCGTATACTTGGTAAAGTATGGGGTCTTTCTAAAAAAAATATTATCTATTGGATATACTGGATTGCTCATGACGCAAGCTCATTGCTGCGTACAGAATACAGAATGTTTTATGTATTAAATTAAATTAAATTAAATTAAACGGGAACATCTTCAATCTTCGTAGAATCAACCTCACGAGACGCAGACGTAAAAATATTTGATGCAACCCATCCTGGCCCCGACAGAAGTTTTTTGCCACAGCCACCAAAGACCTTTTTTAGTAAAAAGATCCAACAGGTTTTGGAGTACATATTTCGGTAGAAGCTGGTACATCTCTAGATATACTTAATAAAATCGTAATGTGGGAACATACACCTACCATTATGAAACATAATAATTAAAAAAGGTCTAATAACTTACAAGGTTGCATGTAAACAGAAAGGCAAAAGCGCAATTCATATCTAGAATGTAAAAGTGAACAAGAGTAGTAGTGGTAGGGTGAAGAAAGACCGGAAGTAAGCAGCTACATCAATATTCTCGTATTGTTAACTGTGTAATTTTGAGATAAATAAGAGTCATATGGACCAAGAAAATATATGCTTACCGGATTAACTCCTAAATATTTAAAGGCCACTTCCTGAGCGTGCGAAGGAGGTTTTCTCCAGTGCCTGTGGGGATTTGGGCATGCCCCAGGTATTGCGGAATTTATAATGGTACACAGGAGCGACCCATCCTTCCATAACTCCGATATTCCACCTGTTAGGGTTGCCAGGTGGGAAGACCACGTAGGAGGAAGTCTGGTTGTTGCCCATTTTACTAGTCTCTCTCGTTTACTGAACGATGGACACAGAACTGCAATCAAAAGAGATTGTTTCATAAAAATGTTTACACATACAACATAAGAAAATTGTTTTTTTCCTCAGTGACAGCACCACAGATAAGTTTAGAAGAAAAATGAACAAAAAACCTTGAGCGACAAAATAGAAATGGTTTTCAATAGATCAATTTTGTTTGTTTGTATATTATGTAATGACAGTGAGATCCCAGTAAGCATAAAGAATGTATTTATTTGATAATACTATATAGTTTCTTAAATTAACTATAACTATATTGGTTTGTAGTATAATTTATCTGTATTCTCGGATAGAGTTAGAGATAGAGTTATTATCATATCGACATTAGTCTGCAGAAACTAATCTGAAAAATTAAACTGACGTGTGAGGATGCTGGCCACTCGTGCCGGTGAAACGGTAGGGATAAACCCCAGTAAACGTTGACCACAAAACCTGAGAACTAACCAAACTTTGTTAATTGCACAAGAGAGAGAGAGCAAACTTGTGGAAATGTATCTGCTATATCACTAAAGACCTTTTCTAACAATCAAGGACAACACTTTCACCAACTCAACATAAATTATATGTGCCAAGTATGGGAGAACTACAAAAAAACATGAACTAGCATTGTGACACTTATATCGCCGAGCCCAAAACAGTTAAACCTGAATGACAATATAATTTTCTTTATTTCGTCTTCATTAGAAGATACAAAATCCAGGGAAGATGACGTAATTTTATTATCAGCATAATTATGTATAAAGACACGATCAAATTTAAAGGTTTTAGTTGGTAGATCCAAAACAAATATTTATAAGGAGAATCCAGGCTGACAGGAATAATTTTTGAAATTTCCATCCAAGGACTTTTTCTCGGCAAACAGTCCCAGACTCGACACATGATACCGGAGATAGCCTTTTTTCTAAATTGATTGTTTTGTTTACCAGATTTCTAAGGGATTTGCCATGGTGCCCTGGACCTAGAAAATTTGCGCCTGATAACAGGCGCATTATCATGAGCTTCCTGCAGTTTATCATTTAGGTAGTCTACTTTAGCAGTAATATCAAAAATATTATAAATTGCATCCAAATCTGTGCTTTGTAAATCTAGCAAAAACAAATTGGAAATGAAGTGCATAAAACTGCGACATTGACGAAATTGAGAACAACTACAAACTTCAAAATCAACATCAATGTTACAGTAAATGATGCTGTGCCAGAAATAGAGTGATTAGATTTTACTGACTCAGACTTAATAATATCTATGTTATAAATTATAAAGTAATCAATCAAGTTGTAGGTGTCCAAAGATATTCTTGTAGGTTCATTTACATAAACAGTTTAACAGTTAGGCAATTAACATTTAAAAGATCAATGTTGATGTCACCAACGCAGCAGAACACTTTATCTGCTAAATTTAGCAAACCCTCAAATTAATCCATTTCAGTAAAGCTGCACTGTTTTTAATTGCTTGTTGAAAACATGATTTTCTTAAACAGAGAGTATTTTAACTCCTTTAGATTTTACTAAGCATATTCGAGTCATAGTTCTAACGCTTCAGGAAATACTTTTTTTGCTATGCTAACATTAATTTATTTACTTGTCTGACGCTTCAACGCTGTTAATAGTTTTATTTATACCTAACGGAAATTTTACATCGACGTACATATAAATTATAGATTTAAATAATTCTCTGTAAAGCATCTCGAGCCTATTTTGGTGATTTCGATTAGATGATGGTATATACAGCGTTTTTCAAGTTAGCCATGATAAATATGTTCGGTAGTGTATATACTCGTATATTTTGCAGAAACAGTGGGCAAAACTGTTGTCTAGATTTATTAGTAAATACGCATAAAAATGCAAGGAACCATTTTCGTAGCAAAGAAGAACATGCTGTTATGGTCTTGAATGAATGTTTTTTAATTGTTAGTTTGAATACGTAACGAATCATATTTCCTAAAACGGTAATAAATAACCTTTATGTATATATTTATTTGTGCTTCGTGAGATTTCTAACCATGAAAAAAACTGGTCGCTTTTTGTGATGAATGCTAGAACAAGAAAAAACCCTGGTGCGGTTCGGTTTCTTTTCTTTGCAAATATATTAAATCAATTGTCAAAAATTACCGATAGAGTTTTTAAAAGTTATTCACATAATAAAACAGCATAATGGCTACTGACATCGAGTTTCCTAAAAATCGTTTTTATTCTTTCCAGTATGAAAAAAACATCCCTCGGTTTCGGTAGTGGACACGGGTGTTTTACGGCTCTTTAAAAGTGTCTTGCAAATTATCTTTAATAGCGACACAATATTAGAAAGAACAACGGCAAGCTCAGTTCTTAATTGCTTGACAACGATTATTTTTTAGGTATTCCTCTGGAAATAGATTTGCCACTTTTATTTGGCCAATTACTGTATAGCACACTTCTATGGCTACCTTTTGGTTTTCTCTTTATCTACCTAATTTTCTTCCTTTGCTTCATGTTCTCGACGTGTTATTGCCGATATTTTATGCGTGTAACAGTACTTGAAATATTAGATATTATAGAAATTTTTCTTTCAAGGCGTTCAGTGTCACATTTAATTTTTGCTGAATCAGTGTTTTGTTCTGAAGTTAAATATTATATCCACATGAGGCATAATTTGGTGAAAGAAATTCAGTTAATATAATTAATAAAATTTTCGTCAGAAAGTTGCTTTTCATAACAAAAAGCTTGACGAACAGTTGTTTCTGATTTGAGWTTGCTTTAAATTCATAATATCAGTCATTTAACTAGGTATGAAAGCAAATTGTAATCAGTCGTGAGCGTACACTTCTTGGTTGGTTTAACAACATCATCCAGAATTTTTCTTCTTGCGAAAAGAGTAATTCATGACAATTGCACTATCGTAACTATAAGTTTGTTAAAACCACAACCAATTTCTCTTAAAATGCAATATGAAATAACATTGGTATCATGCCGATCTACATTTGAAAATTTTAGGAAATGTTTGTTGGGTGCTGTACCGTTTATAATATGCCTCTAAACTATAACCAATTGAAACTGATAACTTATGTCTGGGGTTTCGTTCGCAACATGGTCAGCGACTTGGATCTCCTTTTTAACTTTGATTTTGAATGGTTTTGGAAGGTCCTTTAAAAATGGGGAATTGCTACAGGTGCTCTCTAAGAGGGTTATCGGAATCTTTTTTTTTAATCAGATCTCGCAGGGCAGGTTCAAAGGCTCAGTTCATTTCTTTGTTAATGGGTATCTGTTTTTCCTACTGCTGGGTTATATTCTTTCGTCCTATCTACCGTGCCGTACATCCAGTTATATTTATTGTATGTCATGGTCAAATCTTAAATTCAGCTAAATAGGCCTAAATCTTGGCACCGGATATCTAAGTATAATGTGAATATGAGAATGAGGAATAAGAATGAAAGTAAGCTGCTCCTGGAAACTTCAATAAAATTAGCTGGCATACTAAAAGGCACCCACATGAAACTTTTTTCTACTCTAGCCTCAAAAAGCAAAACATAATTAAATATACCATTTTAAGGCATTGATTAAATTTATAGTCTTTTTTGAGAGAGTTTAATCCGTGAATTTTTTTTGACAATATCACTTTAAATTTTTGTGATATGTTGCATTCGAAATTTTTTTAAGTATGTAAATAACAAGATTCAATTATATTGGATGCTGTAGGCACAGAAGAAACAAACATCTTACCAGAATGCGTACTGGCTGTCAACATAAACTTTTGTATCTCCATCGACTGCCATGTTGTTAGGATATAAAGCTGCATTTAGGTACACGATTGTAATAAACGTTGCTTTACGCTTCTGTTACAGAAGTTTCTTTTGCGTATCTATTGTTGTAAGCAGGGGCGGATCCACGGGGGGGGGGAACTGCGGGAGAGTTCCCCCCCAAAAGTTGTACGTTATACATTTTTTCCAATGAGACACCGAAAATCGTAAAAAATCAACAATTGAACATTTAACAATAAAATTATCGATAATGTTTTAATATATAAGTTACCGCATTTCCATCAAAAATGACGCCCTGCGAAGAAAAGGACTTTGAGTTGCTAATCAATTTCATTTACCCTATAAGGATTCATTTGAAAATAAGCGTATTTCCGCGTGGGCGCGTTCTCAACAAAAGAGATAGTGGTAGATTTGATRCTATGATATACATGTTGAAATATGTATCAAAAATAAATCTATGGTTTAAATTTGCACATTTCTTAAATAAAGTACAAAATTATGTAGTTCCCCCCCCAAAATCCTACTCTGGATCCGCCCCTGGTTGTAAGTATTAAAATATCAACATTTACTGTTTATATGACTGCAGTAATATATGTAATTATCTACACACCAGCAAACACCTTCAATTTTTGATCACCTTCGAAACTTGTGGATAATGTACAGGGTGTTTCAAATTCGATGACATTCACAACATKTATGGAAACACAATTTCTTGATTTGCTCAAAAATGATTCATTTTCGCGACATGAAACCTTGTACCTTTTTTGCTCATCTTTTATTGCTCTTTCTAGAAATAGTAATTAGGTTTTATTTATTGTAACAAATTTTTTTAAGCAAAAACCCCGCTACCCTTAACACAACGCTGCCCCTACTTTATACATGAAAAAATATTCTATGCCAAATTATTGGCCATTATCCATTAGAAAATTCTTCGAAAAACTGCAAGATTTGGAAAAACGGTTTCTTGGCACTTTCAACACCCTGTATATCGAAAGCGAAGCATTTCCGGACCCATGTTTATATAAACTTTTTGTCTTAATTTCACTTCAGGAACATGCACCCCAATTTATGACATCGAATTTTGAAACGCCCTATATAAGGAAGTGGTTAGTGTGTTTATGTCTAGTGGTGGAAGTGGAGGAAGAAACAATTGCAACCTATATACCCTCTATGAAGATTTTCCCATATTCCATTAGGTCAGCACTAAAACTTAAGTCAAATTAAGCACAACTATCATGGTCAACAACAAACCTCTGAACATCCTTTGCAAAGCTAAAAAAAGTCATTTTTTCCAGCGTACTTATGTTTGCTGTTGCACATACCCGTCTACCAACTGCATTTTACAAATGAAAGTCACCCAAAAGTGATAACGTAAAAAACGCAAAATCAAAATATATGATTTATAAAAAACGTCTATAATCGTTTAATGGCGGTGAGTGGTTAACTCTTGTCAGTCAATGTCAGTATCCATAAACATGGCGGGTTGAAACTGCGCAGATTCTTCCTCACACCCAGAGTGCTTATTATGGTTGTTTTTTCTTTCTGTGCTGTAGGTACGATCAACGAGCAGAACCCACTGTTGTATATGCGTTGTATAAGTGATCAACTGAAAACGGTGATTAACGTTTCCTGTAATTTGAAGCACTTTGCATCCTTCTGCTGTCAGAACAACTCATTCGAAAAACTTCAGTATAATATTTAAAAACGAGTGCGCAATATTACATTCAATAAATAGTTGTAAGAAACAGGCCAAATTTGTGAGGATACAATTAAGAACACATGCACAACAGTGCATGTTATTAGTGTGAATTATACCATCAAATGAGTTACCTCTAATAACAAAGAAACTAATTTATTCCTTCAACATGTATTTGATATATCTCCGGTTTAATTACCTACGGTTATAAAGTAAAGGAAACCCGCTTGGCATCTGTCAGCGTAATAACACTTGCAATTAGAGAGAAAAAAAAAGAGAATTAGAATCCATTTCCTCTCGTTCAAATCGATTCAATATTCCCGTTGGGTTAATTGCTGCCGTTGAATAAAAAGGTTTCGTCAATTTTCAGGCAATCAATGTACTCAAAATGTCGAGGATCCCACTATGTTGCCAAGTTATGCATTATGCAAACAAGACCTTCCATGATCTAGGAATTTACTTTGAAAAAAAAAATCACCGTGACTATTATTTGTAATAGTTTATTTTTTTATAAATATGTATTTCTCTTTGAACTTTAACATGACCTTTGTTGTGTAAGAACTGCTTATCAAGCTTCATAACGAGTTTTGCATAGTATAGGAAGTTATATAGGCAAAGGGAATGGTTGTCATGAATTAAAAAGAACACAAAAAAGGAATGAAAAAATAAAGAGAAGAGTATATGTGATCGTTTCACCGACATATCAAATATCATATAGAAGTAAAATACTCGCCTAATTGTTCTTCCTTGTTTATTATTTTAATTACGATCGTCAATAGCTTTGTTCTCTATAAACATATACTCGATGTTCTCCTATACTACTCCTATTATTGTATTCAGCTCGATAGTACAGTTTGCTGTGTATTCATTATCCACTCGTAAATAGAAAATATATTGTGATGAATTGTTGTCTGCTAATGTGTATAAAATTTTATTGTCAAAACTAGTGTAGGTAATACGATAAATGTAGTTTTAGTAAAAAAAGTAATTGACATTAAGTGATTTCATACCACTTGAAGGCTTTTCAAATCTGAAGCACCCTTAAGTGAGTTTCTTCTACAACACGTCTCTTTTGACGGGCAAAATGTTCAATACACTACTTTATTGAGAATGTTTCTTAATATCAATACAAATAGCACAGATTTATTTATGTTGCTATGCTATGCTTATTCTAATAGCATAAATACTAATATAAAATAATACTAAAATCACATAATATGAAATACGCAAGGTGAGTTAATAGTACAGGTAAGAAATGATTTCAAAAGAAGCGTAACATGAGATGTCCAAATGTTGCTGCTTTCCTTTCTACAGACACTAAAACTGATTTTCTCCCCAAAGAGCAAAAAAGTTAGAGGAGATGTTAGCGTAACCAGCGCTCATTATGTTCTGTCATAAAATCAGTATAAAATAGGGTTTACTKTCCAAGGTTTTGTTAAAATTTAGCTCATTCTACATAGTATTATTTAAAATATTGACAAATATTTGACAATAGTATGAAAATAGACAAGCAACATCATACAAAKAATATGGTGTTCACTAGTTTTCTCCTGAATTCAKCGAKTAATAATGAAATGCTGGTATGGTGTAAGTGAAAGTATGATAAATCTGCGATTATCTTAAAATTTCTCGTTTAAAAAAGCAATGAAAATCTCCCACAGCAATAGTTGTGATATTTGATTTGCGCATAATTTAATTTCCACATTTATTTGTCCAAAGAAAGTTTTCCAATTCGGCATCAGCGTTCGCTGCTTCCTCGCTGCTGAGTCAGCAGGAAACCGTTCAAGATTTCAATTTGCCAGTCTTATGCATATTACCCGATTTCAGCCGATGCATGGTAATTGCCATATGAAATTATTAAGCGGGAAGCCGGTTAAGTCAACCACGCCTATCAATTTCTCCGCCAAATTGCGACCGGCTTGGTTTCAACCTCTGCGGGCGTTTGCCGAGTTGAGGGGTTGACGTCTTATTATGCCTTCGGGGTTGTAACCGAGCAATCTCGTCTGGTGGTGGACTGGAAATTGCGCAAGCAAATTTGTATCGAGACTTGTTTTGCTTTTGTTCTGCCGATGAAAGCTCTGAAGTCGACAGCAGCTAATTGCAGTTGAAATCAGAGAAGTGTCGTGTCGGTGCTTGTATCTTGTCGAAATGAATTTACATGAAAAAAAGGTGCCGCTATTGTCTCGTAACTTTTACAGAGAAATTATTCTACTTTTTTATAGCATCACTGTGTAGAATTGAAATATTAGTTTTATAAACAGATACAATTTACAGCATCAATAATTATATTATACACAAACAAATTGTGATAGTAATTATTCTAATGTTAACGAAAATATACATTTTTCCATAGATTTAACCGTGATCTTTAATCAGTTTATTTATGTTTGCCACAAAAGAAATATTAACTTGATATTCAAGACACTTTATTTAGCACACTTTTTGTCCTCAACTTGTTGATAAACACTTTTCTAGAAAATTAATTTACGTCCTGACTTTTATCTTTAAAAAATATTACCATGATTTTTCCTGCAACTAAAGTACAGAATTATGTCTTGATATTCTAATAGGAAGCTGCATTTTCCACTCCACACGGTAAATCCAAAGCACAGTTTATGATAGAGTGCAGAAAGCATAATATAAATACGAATTCTTATCTCATGATAAGTTAAATGCCTGCAAAGTCGTTTTACCATTGTTTTATGAAATTTCAGGTAACTGGCGATAATATTATAAACGATATCTACAAACATATACTTGTAGTTCTTTTAGCAATAATCTCAATTTTTAATCGTTGGAGTCAATAGGTTCAGAATGATGGTTAATAGGTACTAATTTGTTTAGTAGGTACGCAAAGGGGAGCAAATGAATTTGTTTTTAACGCTCATTTCATTGATATTAGCCCGACAAACATCAAGCTTTTCTGATCTCTCATGGCTGCTTATTATAAAAATCTTAATAAAATACTTTTAAGTGATTGCTGTGGAAGTCACCTTTCTACGGTCTAGGTAATTATGTGAACAGAAAAAGTGAAGTAAGTCCAAAGCAGCTTTATAATGTTAAGCAGGTTGATCACAGATTTTTTTAAACTTTTTAAAATTTTCATCTTAACTTTACACGCGATCCAACTGTTACTTACGAGCTGTCTACTACTTACCCTCAGTTACTATGGGACAAATTACGGCATTCAGAAGAGTGACAAGATCTTCTTCTACGACGACTGCCAAAACCTAGTAATCTTACCCTTGTATAAGTCACCAAAGAAAACCTTGAAATGATAAATTTGAGCAGTTACAGGTCCAGACTCGCACAATGATTCTTTGCGCCGCGATTAGATGCTTTTTGTATGTAAAACACTACATGGTGTACATACCGCTGTGTGGGTCGCACTTCAGTTAGTATATTTTATAATGAACAATTGCATTTGTCTTTTGTTAATAAAATTTAATAAATTGCTACAGCCAACATATGTTTGAGGGTCAAGTTGTTCAATAAAATTATGTAATGTAGAAGTACTTCTTCTATCTAAAAAAAAACAATCCGACTTGTAGTACTAAATATACATCTGTTGAAGGAGCGCCCTGTTACCCATTGTGCTAAAGATTTTCATTGAAATTTAATATTTCTAGCTACACCAAAATAAATGCAATATATAATAAGTAAAAATAACCTATATCCCTCTACCTACCTGTTGCTATATGAATAGAAAAATATTGTAGATAATAATTTCTCATTCATATATTGCACATATGCTGAATGTTATCTTAGCAGAGTTTCCGGATTTTGGAGTTGTTAGTGTTAAAGGTTGGAGGTTGATCAATCATAATGGTCCCACCACATATTTCTTAGCAACAGCCACTTTTTTCTTATATTTATTTATCCCCACTACAGTAATTTCACTACTTGAACTAAGCTAGTAATTTTGTATAAGTAGGTTCTCCATTAGAGTAAAACTTCAAAAACAAATTTTGTACTTAGCAAATACTTAAATCTTAAATTCGTTACAATGCGAGTATACTTACACAAAATTATAAAGCTATTAAAATAAACTGAATATTTCAACGCGACATGAAACTGGCTTCGTTTGCCTTTCTGGGTATCTTACCCAATGTTACCAAATTTCATTACGAAGACAAGTACTCTCCCGCTTGTTTAATTGGATACATAAGTACAATGACAAAATTGGCATACAATGTGAGTTAAGTATTAAGGGTACCAATATTATGAGTGAAGGCTACCTACTTTTACTTATAAACAAGCTGATTAAGTATTATTATTAGGGAAAATGAAAAAAGAATCAGTAAAAAAACAAAAACGTATACTTTTTATATTGCTCCTGAAGTACTACAAAACAATTCTTAAGTTTTTATAGAACACTTTAATTAAATACAGGGTTTCTATCTTTCTACAAATGAATCATTCAACGCGGGCGGCGTTGATTTCAATTCTTTGTGCCGCCTTTTTATAATTGCTGCAAGCTACAATATGCACGGCGATCACTAAACATCAATGAACACGATAGTACTGAAGGCCGCAGATAAAGTTACAGTCACGAAATTGATGGCTTTATAAAGATTTTCCAATAATTTACGGTTCATACCATTGCTTTGGTATATAAGCAAAGCCATTTCTATKCCGTGCTKTCTACACTAGAMCTAAACTGCAAAGTAGGAACGTCCTGTAGAGTATAATTCAACATAAATAGAAATAATAAGCGTTTATAAGATATAGGTGCTTAAGTAATTAATGAAGTATTTAATACATGATTCATTTTCGTGGATTTTCTGCAAGGCGACTTAATAACAACTGTGAAATAAAGACCCAAATTATTTATCTGTTTTCTATGTACACTGATCATACAAAGTCCCTTTATTACTAATTCAGTTATTGATGAACGCAGTTAGGTGAGGTGCATTCAGTTGCATCGCTCTCGCGTTTAACAAAAGATGAGTTCATACATTTTATTTGGGAGAATAAAGATCCGTGATCCACATAATGCATAATGATTTCATACAAAGTACCAAAGGAACATAAATTTCGCCTTAAAAGTTCTTTTAATAGGACCACGATTTCTGATTCAGAATTAACACATATCAAAGACTAATGCATTAACCAATGCGCTTTTAGTACAGTTTCAACTTCTTACACTAGAAGCTTTAGAAATTTAAGCTAGGAGTTTATATGAATAGGTGCTAAAGATACAATTGTAGTAATTTTTACTCCATAGGGCAGGGGCGGATCCAGAGTAGGATTTTAGGGAGGGGGGAACTACATAATTTTGTACTTTATTTAAGAAATGTGTAAAGAAAGAGAGCTCTACCACTATCTCTTTTGTTGAGAACGCTCCCCCGCGGAAATACGCTTATTTTCAAATGAATCCTTATAGGGTAAATGAAATTGATTAGCAACTCAAAGTCCTTTTCTTCGCAGAGCATCATTTATGATGGAAATGTTGAATTGTTGATTTTTTACGATTTTCGGTGTCTCATTGGAAAAAATGTATAACGTACAACTTTTAGGGGGGGGGGTCCCGCAGTTCCCCCCGTGGATCCGCCCCTGCCTCAGGGAAAGAGACTCGATGGATAATTAAGATTATTCAAACTCGGAATGACAATTGCCTCAGCATTATGCGCCAACTTTCCAGCCAACCTTCTTAGATCACCAGTGCATTGCTCTCAAAAATTAACCGACTACTTAATATTTTAACCAAATTAAGCTTCATTTAAATAAACTGAAATATATTAAATTGCATTTTTAACAACACAGCGAGTTTTAATTCGTGCTGATAATGCTTTTACTGGATTCCTGAAACTTATATTAAAAAAATTGACTTTAATGAACGTGAGTTCGGATGGATTATTTGTTTTTTGTATTAATTGGTAAAATTAAAAATTAAACAAATTTGGCACAAACGTTAGAGTTATCAACATATATATGACAGATTCTGACGTGATTCCATATAACAATAGTTAGTTGAAAAATTTTTATAGGAACAGGTAGAAGAGCTGAACTAAGTATAAATCGTGTTATGACTCATCCTGACCAAGATAGTCTTTAAAAGCTATATCGGCCCTAAAACAACGATTCGTAACGACAAGAATGTTGCAGTTCCAGCTTCAAACCGCACATGGTATCGATTAAGCTTGGAAACCACTTGACAACGACTTATTAGAGAAGGTCATTTGCAAGAGTAAAATATGAGTTCTGGATGAAAATTGTGAAATTCACTTGGCTATAAATTTTACTGCATTTACAGTTTTGTAAATAAGACAATTTTTAGGTGTACACACATAATTAATCAGCTAAATGTAGGGGAAATTGGAAGGGTCCAGAGTTGGCAACCCAGGTGCAGGGGGGGGTACGCCCATGAGCATAGACATGCATTTTAATTTACGGTTCTATTTCAAAGGTAAGAAATAACAATAATTATTATTGGTATAGCAGGTTTGTGATAACCTCTAAAGTCTACACCCTTGCACTGTGGAAGCTTTGTGTAGTGCAGCTAACGTTACCACCACTTAGTTTGTTAATTTTACTATTTTGGCAGGCTAAAAACATTTTTCAGTCCATCATAGTACCTACAATTATTCAACAAGCTTGCTGTAACCACAACCTCACAAATACGATACATAACACATAAGTGTCCTAGATGCATGAATTATTTATAGAAACCCTGTATATATTTATTTATGGTCAAACAAAATAAAACAAGTTTTAAAGAAACAAAACAAAGAAACACCTAACACGTTTTCTTGTCACTATTGTTTCGGAAACGCTTTCTCATTCGGTGGATGTGTGTTTTTTTAGCCAATAACGTTCGGGTTAATTACTGCTATTATGACCACTTGTTAACCAAATATTTAGCATTTTTCATGCAAATTGTTGAATTTAAAAAACCATGCTGTAATGCTAGCTGTTTTTAATTTTCTGGGCTTTGTAGAAACATAATAAGGTGAATAAGATCATAGCAGGGTCTGTCTGATAGTCTAAGACTTTTAATAAGTTTCCTTTCAAATAAGTAAATCACAGTCTTTTGCACACAAAGCATCAATGGCCAATTATTCAGGTTTCAATATGCTTAATAACTCCTGCATCTTGTATGATCTTAGTGCAATTAGTGTTTAGATCACTCAAAGGTTTTGCACTGTACACACACAGAACACTGATTTTAACACATGATTTATTTTTAACAATTGTTTTGCTTTTCAATCGCAATAATAATAGCAGATTCTTCATTTTCTGAGCTACTATTGTCGTTGTCATCAAGAATACTTTGATCATTGTCTTCCAAGGATTTGGGAATATCTAGTTTCTCGAAAATCCTGGAATACACTAATGCTGAAGAAACGGAATTAACTAATAAAATCGTCATAAGAACTCAGATAAATGCATTAAGTTAATGAGTTATTTGCAACGTTTTCAAAACTTCTTAATGGTAGCAAAAGTTGTAAAGACACTGCAGTAGCAAGAAAAACAACATAGCCAGTATGTAAATTGTATTTCGACAACGACAAATTTCTGGTCTCACACGCTTCCGGGTACGTTTAAGAAAATATAAATGATGTAAGTTTAGATGCTTTCATTTCTCCAGACAAATACTCCTTAAAATAATATCTCATTGCAGACTTAAAATCATTAAAATCCATAGTCCCGGTACGCTTAAAAGTTCTAGGTTGGTTGTTTGACTAAATGACTAAATGAGTAGTATCGCAGATCTAAAGCCCTTGGCTTATTGGCTTAGTAGAAATTATTGTAATTTACTGAGGAACACTTAGGTGTGTGTGTGTGTGTGTGTGTGTATAAAATAAATATTTAAACGCTGTTTCAGTTCTTATCCCGCACACCTATACTCCCTCGTTGTATTTCCTGTGTTTTCCATAAGTAAGTCCTACATTGCATTAAGCTGGTCGATTGCATCGTTCGGCTTGCAAATTTTCCACGGTCCATCGGTGCCCGTCGCGACCTTTTTGATCTCCTTCCGGACATTAGGTAATTTCGGCAGTTTTCTTTTGTCTCTTACGGCGGAGCATGCGATCCAAGCGAGTGGAAAGCGCGCTCATGGTTGAATGGTAATCCCCCGGAATCCGACGTTCGGCGCTAGCGTGTATACACGGCAAGCAGCCGGAGAACTAGTAGGAAAAGTCGAATGCATAAAACTGTGTTTTAAGTTAAATTGAGCGGAAGATGCATAGGAACGAATAAAAGTTTTTTGGCATTCGACGAGAAACGCTGCTCGAGTTCTATGCAGATGGGATGCTTTACAGTGGAATTTTAATGTGAAAGCTTCAGTGCACCTTACATAGGCAATCACATTAAATGCGTCCAATGAATACTATTCTATTATTGCATGTATTTTTGAAGCTAAGCAGAAAATTGTAACATCTTATAACTATAGTACCACCAATTGTCTGCAGCGACGGGACAAAACATAAATTTGGTGTGGGCAAGAATAAGGGTTTAGAAGCGATATAAGCTGTGTTCGTTTAATATTTTTTTTTAATTTTCATTTATTTATTCAATTCAATTTAACTACATATGATAGATAACAATTTTGCACAAAATGAAGTCCTTATTTATCATCTTTCCTCATTATCCTTAATAATATTACTCCTATTTCTAGAGATAGATTAAATGTATTTATGATAAGTAAAAATCGAACGAGTTGGCTTGAACAGTTTCACAACAAAATTGTGAATCCCGTATCAGACCTTAACCCAACTTACTTATTTGTTGGTTTGCTGTATTATGAAAAACCCTAACTATACTTAATTTCTTAGGTATTGGCGCACCTTTGTTTTAAATGTTCTGTATATATTGTACTGCTTATAATGTCTGTTGGACTGTTGGTAGTGAATTATAGTCTTTTATGGCTTTGTAGTTATTTAATCCATTGTTAGTCCCTGTTGTCTCACCGTACACATTTTCTGTTTTTCTAGTTTGATACTTGTGAATTTCATTTTTTCTTCTTATATATCACGATTGGATTTTATTGTATTTTGCACACTTTTATATACAGGGTTTCTATAGATCATTCATGAATCCAGGGCGCTTTTGGAAATTATCGACTAAATTAATTTGCCGTCTATCAGGAATACCCCTGTAGTCTGATGTAACGGTTATAAGCGATTTGAGTTCTAACCTATAACTTTTACATCTTCACCTGCCACTTGTAGTTGCTACCTGTTTCTGCTGCTCTCCCTGCAATTTGCCGAATATGTATACTTTCTGGATATTGGTTAATGACTATAGAAGAAGTTTCTCCAAATCAAATGAAATCTCGCAGTAATGAGTTTCTTAATGATAAAAAAGAGTCATATTTTGTTAACACTCTTCAAGAGTTGCTTGTATTTAAACATGTTTTAATATTACAAAGTCATTTTAAAGTTCAAGTTATACCTGGTGGTATTGAAATTAATGTAAAACGTATTGCGTTTACACTGGGGTTGGATCTCTGTTGTAATTCTTGTGGAAAATTGCATAATCCATTATATATGTACATACAAAACGAAAACTGTGAAGACGTACTCAGGGTCATTATTTTGAGAAATAACACAAACTTACAAACGTTACCCCAAAAATTTCTTAGTACTAAAAATATAAATCAATATTGTCTGCACAGTTGTATTTAAATTAATTAAAAAGTCTCGTCATTACTATTGTCATGTGGAACTAATAGAGAAACAATTTAATTGGCTTCGGTTGTTTCATCGTTTTCATTTCGTTTTCAGTCGGGGAGTATTTCCAGAACATTGTTGCATAATATACAAAGTTTCTGTGCAAGTTGCAATTATATTAAACCCGCTTTCCTATAACTACATGGTGCATCGCATCATTTTTTGCATTTGCCTGTACATGGAATTTATTTTAATTATAATTCAAATATGCAGAATCTTCCATCATAGTTATTAGAGCAAGACCTTATTTACTTACCTTTCATCTCAAATCGGCTGCCTTTTTACATTTATTGTACGATGATTGAACTTGATGGCAGGTGTGTACAAGGAATGATATCGTGCAGTATCGCTTGTAGGTGGCAAGGCTGCCAATGTAGGTTTACATTTTCCGATCGCTTTGACAAAATGTTGATAGCGTAGACGATTTAGAATGACATCATTAGTAGTTAAGCGGTAAAATGCGATTTTAAATTGTTCTGTACAGACGATATTTTCACTGTCAGCATCTTCATTTTCATATATTTGAATTAATTCACTCAGTGTTTTATTCTTCTCCATTAGACCGATAAATTTAATTTTGCGTTTACTAAAACCAACCACTAAATGAGTGAAAAAATAAAACGCCGTCAGCTMGCTAAWATGTCATTATATCGTAAACTATTCTTTCAACGATTTTTGTTTCTCCACGTTTTCTAAAATATACACCTATACAACAAAGATCTGCAGGAAATCTTTACCTACAACGCAAACTGAAACACTTGAGGTGCTGTTTTGATTACTATTAATGCATCACTGGAATGCGTTGAACTGGTGCTAACTAACTAATCAAAGACACTCGTTTTGTATATGCTGCTACCATAATCGTGTTTATCTAAAGAAAAAAGTGTAAAAACGAGAAAGAGAGAGATAGAGAGAGCGTTTCTGTAACTGCTGCCAAGCTACGATATGCACAGAGATAGTTTTGAAGGTTGCAGATCAATGACACCCCACAGCTCCGAAATGTAAGCTTTCTGCAATCCTAAAGTTAATTATCCCACAAAACGTACAGAATATGTTGCAAATATACAATCCCAGGCGCTTTTTTATATTAAAATGTATCAAATAATTCAAAAATCGACACATGACAAGTATACGTCACTTTCCTGAGAGGCGGAAAATTAATTTAAACGATAATTTCCATAAGCGCCCTGGATGCATGAATCATTTATAGAATACGTACCTACATATATTATAAAAATAATAACAATCGACAATACTTTTTTTATTTGAACAAGTATATCTGCATATTTCATTTAGTGCCACATAAAGTATCTAGTCAAGTTGAAGCTCAGAGTTATCAGCCAACTACAGTATTATTGATAATTGATAAATTGTGACAAGCGGACATACACTAAGAACTTGCAGTTTTTTCAATATTGATGGTCAATTTTTTTAAACATCTGTTGAGTTTAAGATAAATATTTTTTTTTGAGAACTTGGTTGAGCTGTTTTAATAAAACTATTAACTGCAATACATGCATACTGCGAAACAATGAATTCTTATAAAGAATTTCAAATGTGACGGAAAAAGGGGCCCCGTTAAACTGACAGACAGAACCGGAGCAAAAATCGGATTGAATCAGCGCAAGTGGAACATCTCATTCCACTCCAAGAGGCAGATATTCTCCCGGCAAATTTCATTTATTCAAAAATACTCCCAACAATCCGGGCCTTCTTTATACGCGACGTACGGGCACAATTCCTCGATCCCGTTCGTCTTTTTTTAATAATACATGCAGATTGAATAAAACATACCTGACAGGCAGCCGCGATCCAGTTTCATGAGCAGCCTCGACACGCCGTCGCGGCGCATCCACAGCGCCGCCAGTGCCAGGAAGAAGAGCACCACCAGCGAGGACGCATCTGGGACATAGGACACCGGGTGCTCGCTGCAGCAGCTTAAACTCTCGTTTGCTTCTCTAGCTGTGCTGCTATCTGGAACTAAAAGCATCCTCTAGAGCAATTGCCATAAAATCTGCAGTCTTATTGATCAAATTTATGACGTTATGGGTGGTGCTTTGGTGCACGAGACCGAGACTTGCTTGGTCTCGGTTTCGGAATTGCACAATTTATTTGGCATCGGTCTTCTCGTGAAGAAACCCTTGCGTCTGATAAGTAATAGTAATGGTGAAGTCTTTAAAATTCTCATATTTTTGCTTTCATAAGAATACCATGAAATGCGATATTAAAAATAACATGCAGGTACATGCCCGCAGAAGGCAGTGGATGTAATACTGCTTTGAGGAGTAACGACCTCACGTACTCACAGTACCCAGCTGGCCACCAGTTGGACCAATCATCCTCTGATGCGAAAATCCGATTCTCAGCTTTTAGATTCGAGTCTTGAACGAGTGTCCTGAAGGTCGGGAACGACGTAGGAACCCACAGCCGACGAATACATTAACAACTGAGGCAATGACCCAGGAACGTCAGCTCTAACCACTCGTGGTTTAGGACAACTACAATCTGCTCCTCCCATGAGAAAGGCATAAAAGCTAAAATGAATCAAATAAAATAATCCAGATATTCTCAGAGCCTTTTATAGAGCTGCACACTTCCAAACTGAAACACTGGGACATAGAAATAACTTTTTATTTGAATGGAAGAAAATCTACCCAGAATCCAAATGCACTGAACAAAACACCTGTGTCAGGAAGAGAGCAATCGAGGAAACGGGATAACTTACACAAACAGAAATCGAAACCATCAAAGAACAAATACGGTAAGAAGTCCAGGGAAATGATGTAGAAGAGGAAACAGAAGGAAGAGGATAGGCAATCGTCCTAAACACCCATTAAAAAAGGAATAAACTTACAAATTAGTCACATAAGCACACAAGAAAACAGAAATAGCAGGAAACACTCAATAACCAAACAGAAAAAATGATAATAGAAATCCATCCAGTATTTAACAAGAATAGGATATTATTTGAAGAAAGTCATCACAACTGTAGAGAAGCTTAAAGATGACCGGAAAATAAACGTAAATAGAGGCAAAATAAACACAAGAACAAAACCAGTCTGACAAACACGATTAGAGAATAAAATTAGTAAAATCCGTTGTGTGTTGACACAGATGAACAACTCATTAGTAGATCCTAACCAAAAACAAGAACGTATACAAAAAATATAACACAAAAACCAATCCTGGTACAATAACAGCAGAAATACCAGACGTAATAGATATGATCAGAGATTGATCGCATCAAGTAAAAAGTTGAGGAGGTGTAAGACCATCACCTCAAAGAAAACAGAACAAAAAAACTTTGCAGAAAACGAGAAAATGTTTTACCAAGAACTTGAGCATACAGAGAAAGAAACCAGCAACACAAAACCATCAAAGAAGAAGGAAGTCGAAGAGCATCGGAAATCACTACGGTCAACCTTGGTGGAACACAATAAAAGAAGTAAGTGGATTGAAGAAGAAGAAAAAAGAACTGAGATATACAATAAAAACAGAAGAATTAAGCAAAATACTAAAACAGCTACCACTACTACTTTTGGAAACAACATTTAATATCATTACATGAGAAAATGGCGCAATTAACTCAACAAGTACTAACACATCCAAATGAAATTCCACCGTCGCTCATGGTATAACCTATCTTAAATCTAAGAACACAACCCTGTTTAAATTAACGGGATGGCAAAAGGTGCCAGCACATTCCATGTTAATACAGAAAATATATTGTTACAAACGTGACACGCCACATAGTACCTGAAAGAAACATAATTACCCATTCGAGTCGATAGAGTTAGATCCTACCTACGAAACTCTCGGATTAGAGCTGCGGTTATCACTTAAACAACCTGTTAACACCCGTCTTTTGCGCCATATCCGAGCGGAATTTCTATATTGGCTGGTAGGTAAAGCTAAGCTCGAATTTCTGAGCTTAAGTCTATCATTAAGGGATACCCAGTTCTTAAATATATCTTACGTAAATGTTAATTACAACATAAGTTCTTTTGTTTTGACTTTATTAAATTGAAAAGTGGTATAAAACTTATCCTGAGAATGTGACTCATTTGCTTCACCTGACCAGCCGCCACTGAAGGGTTGCAATAGGTAGAGTAATAACAAAACAAACGCAAACAGAACATAGATACATAGCAGTAGTACGGACAGATTACCAAATCATTAATGCCTGTTTCACATTCTAAAAATAATAATAAATAATAATATATGCTAGCATTGCACGAATAACAATATCATAGGTTTGAGCACAAGAGATGTACCAGTGGTTCACTCGGGTGTAAAGAGCAGACTATTGATGCGGTTATTATGAAATACGTTCAAGAAACGTAACTTGTGTGCTTGTTTCATTGACTACTCCAAAACTTTTGATTGGGTTTCAGGTAAATGGCTCTTAAAGGTACTAGAAATAGTCAGACCAAAAGTTTGTCATATGCTGAGTACTGGCTGCAAAAGATGAAGGCTACAATAGTAATGCAAGGAAGTGGGGATAAAGAGCGGCATATTCCAAAGACATTTGCGAAACCTAACTTGTTTCGGTCGTGTACTGATCCCATTGTCAACCCTGTTAAATAATACAAATTTGGGATTTACCTATTATTAACGTGCGCCCCAATATAAGGTACCTGCTCTATATGGATCACTTGAAGCTGTATTCAGAATCGAGACCAAACCTTGGGGCTCTAAATAAAATCATGAAAAGGTTTAGTGACAGTATAAATATACATTTGGACTTGAAATATCTAGCTATAAAAGTAATGTTAGCGAATGAAATATCGCAGAACATTCATGCAATTACCCAGTCTTATAAATACTTCGTTTCCTACCAAACTTAGGGTAAGCCATAAGAAATTGAAAGACGAACTTAGTTCAATCTATAAAAAGCGTGTTACTAAGCTTTTAAATACAAGACTGGATTCGAGTAACTTATTTAGTGCCGTTAATGATTGGGTTGTTATAATATTAACCTATTCATTTGGTATGGTAAAGTAGTCATACTGTCCTGGAGAATTTAGACAGATTTGCTTGCAAAGAACAACATGCATCATCCCGATGTCTCTATCTCTATCTTTCCCGCTGCGTAGGAAGGAAGTCGAGGACTGCTGAATATAAGTACGTTATGCCAGAACCAAGTTTCCAATATGTGGAAATATTTTCTCCAACACTCCTACCCTACTGTTCTAGAAGTGGTATCTACAGGTAAAGAAATAACACTTTTGAATCTTTCTAATATTTACATCCAAGACCAACTGCAGAATAGTCTGCAAAAAGGTTACTCATGGAAACAAAAAGCTTTAAACTGACGATATCCAGCCCATCTTGACTCCTAAGAGGTTGATAAGCCCCTCTCTACTAGTTTCCTAAGAAAATGATTTTCTTCTGAAGCGAAAGCTTTTATCGTTGCTATTTAAGACAAAGTTGATCCCACAAGAAATTACGGAAAACGCATGTTAAGCTTGATGTTTAGGATGAGACAATCGAGCCTGTAACGGCAGGAGCAACACTGGTAAACAGTAATTACCTGGGCGTCATAATCAGGTAGCAAAAATTACACACATAGGCATAAAATGTAAGCAGCTAATAACCTCGACCATTATTGTAAATACGCATCTTCACCTGTTTTGAAATCTGATGGAGCCCTTCTGTCCTATCATTACGGACCAACCAGTAAGCCATAACCGCCTTAACATCCTTCTAATAGGCAAAACGACCCGGCAAGCTACAATTATTGACATTGCAGTTTTTCTTACTACAACATTAAACGTAGCATAAATAAATACCAAAATCCTGCGACCGTGATAAAACGCATATTTTGTCTTTGATTATTTCAGTATATGAATTGGTAACAAATAAACTAAGTTCAATCCTAAATCTCTTAAACAACCTGTTAACACCCGTCTTCGCTCCATACCGCGCGAAATTCCTGTTGTCTGCTGGCCTCGTAAAGCTAGGCTAGAATTTCTGAGCTTTTAGTGGACAGAGCGGGTGGAATTATGTTKGTGTCGACAACTACTTGTGCAGCGGKGCTGTCTCTCTTCAAGGGATACGTAGTTCTTAAATGTGTGTGTTACGTAAACATAAATTACAACATAAGTCCTTTTGTTTTGAGCTTATAAAGTTGAAGTATGGTATGAATGCCTCACGTGCCCCTAAACCGCATCTGCTCTTCCGGACATTCTTGTATATATAAGATTTAGCAGTGATAAAAATAATCAAAAATTGCTGATGGTAATAACCACAAAAGCGAACTGCAAGCCGTAGTATCCTAGAGTGGGTTTTACAAGGTAAGTTTCACAATTAATCAATATATTACATTTACTGTTCTCAAAAATCTTTCTTTTAAATTGTGCTTACCACATAACATTTATTTAACTACTGGTTAACATTTGGGTTGATTTGTAGATGATGTTTGTTCTAAAAATATCACTAATATATCCAGTCTTTATTATGAATAGTTGAATTAGGTGGAGAAATATCTGCAGGAAAGTAAGAAAGATTAATCTGGGTGCATAACTGTGGTAGCTAGATATATTTGTGAGATGTGCTCAATGAGTTTGGATCAAAACTGATTGCTAGTAAGATGTCACATATTCTAGCCAAAGCTTTGAAAAAATCTTGCATAATGAGTGTCGTTAATTGGCCGCTGTTTGCTTCTGTGATTAATACAGTGGTATATCGCCCTTAATGTGTGATAGAGCCAAACTACTAATTTTGATGAAGAGTTGAATCTTTGCGAACTGTGTAAAATCTTATGATGAAACAAGTCGTGCGGGACAAAGCATATGCCTCGCTGTATACGATGTCTGACGTTTGTCGCAATTGTTTTAAGTTATTGTTCATTCGCAATGACGTTATCTGGATGGAACTGGAAAACATGGAGGAAATAGCATGTGACGGCAAAGGACGGAAATGCGCGTCGATGCAGCCGCAAAACAGTTCAAAGTTGGTTTGACGTTGGAAATAAGAACATCGTGGTTACGCGGAACATCAAGTTGTTTTATAGGACGGCGAGTTCTTGTCAGTGAATATAAAAATGCATTTTACTTCCAGCTGCGACATTTCATCTGACTGCATTATACGATCTCTTTAAAAAAGAATGTTACGATTAGAGGAATATGCAAAAACGCATCTTTCGCAGGTTGCATCGCACATTTTAGTCTAGTCATTCATATCCGTGATTCAGTAACGTTGCATTTCCTTTGTTATTCATAATTTGCGTTCGTTGCGTTGCTTACGCTTTCCGATACTTCTGAGGTACAGATACTTCATCCTGTTGTGTTAAAAAACAATAAATTGTAGATTATAGATTCGTATTTTGTATTAGCGAGAGAAAGAAGGAATTAACACAGTAGATCATTTATAGATGTATTTCCAAAGATTTTGAAAACTATTTTGTAATGGTATGTGTATAACAATCTATTTATAGCGTCACAGCTTTTTTATATTACAGTTTTGTTATTTTGATTTGTTAACGATGATACTATTTCAGTTATCCACTACTAGAAATTGACCGACTAAATCAAGAGTTCCTTCAAATACTTAATAGTGGCGATGTGGAGACAGCATAAAACGTTTTGTGTTTACAAAACAGTAAAAACTAACTTAGCATAGCTGCTAATATGAATACCTATAGTATATTAAGCATTAAGGTAAGGGTAATTTACAGTTCGAAGACACTGTTGCTTAGCTCAGTCTTCAATTCTGACTGAGAGAGAAATGAAAACGAGAAATTTATATCTAACTTTTCATGTAGTGTCCAAAAAGACATTTTTTCTAAAATCCATTTACGTTTAATGATGTTCATCGCAGATTCTTTAATTGTTGCAATTGACAATTCTAGAACCGGTAGCCATAGTTTTATTTACTAACAATTGATATCTTCCAAATTTTACTACGCGTTGTTACATTTGTTGGAATTTAGAAGAGTAAGGTGTTTTCGTTCATCGATGCAGCTTTAGAAAAAGTGTGGAGTGGTGGCGTACTGGAAATTGATGGTCGAAATATACAATTTCGGTCGACTTTTCCAAATTTTCAAGATTTTCCTCAAACGGAAAAATTCTGGTTATAGACAAAAAAGGGCTTCAAGTGATAAATATTTCATCCATAACGTAAATATGGGTGACCCACACGTACTTAAAACATAAGCAGGTGCTAAATACTGTTTTGTATTTTAGGTAACAATAATATTCAAGGCAGTGGCGATCAAGGAACATTAATCGTTTTTACAATTCCTGAAACAAAAACAAATATTTAGCGTACATTTATTGATAGAAACAGGGGAACGAAAATATCCATTATTTATAAATTTAATGCAACTATATAAACTTTCGGCCCAAGACTTCACCCTTCTAGAGAATAGAGGTGTGGATATGCTCGGGTTAATAAGGCATGGGTTGGAAGTTTGAAAATGTAGAGCTTGATGATGAGTACATCTGTGTTTTGTTTCATTTGACTACGAATAAAAAGCTTTTTGGGAATCACCCATCATGTTTAGAAAGAAATGTGCATTTCCTATCTGGTTTTCTACACCGCACAAAAACAATGAATAAGAATAAAGGACTTCGTTACCGCACAACGCAGCTTCTTTCTATATATAGAGGACAAGTTAATGATAAAAATATACTACGAATACAACAGACAATAGGTGTATTCTATAATTTTCTTCGTATGTCATGAACAAAGTTTGAACTCTTCAGTAACTTGTTTGGACTTAAAACTATAAAAAAAGACTATAGCGGCGCACTACTCATACAAGGGACGAATACTGCGCCGAAAAGATGTTTAGTAAACTTCAAAGTACAACGCTAAACGCAAATATATTATATTAAAGTTGATCYAGCTCTAGATTTCAATTATTATCTTCGTGAACCATCCTTTTTATAAACATCCTTTGTGACAGCGCAATGAGAAGCATAAAAATAATCAATTATGAAATCCGACGTTTCCAGAAAGTCCATACTTTCCAAGATTAGAAATGCTGACTAAAAAGTACAATAACTTTTTGCTTAACCTTGATACATTTTATCCGTTCATTATTACGTGCCAATCAKCAGTATGCAAACAGCAATATCTCCTGGTAGCYTCACGCACTGTTGATTCTACTGTGCCAGTAACCCAGTAATTGTCATTTAACGTGAAATGAACGGGCAGGTGAACGGCTTTGTTTTAAGCTTTTTAATAAATTATGGAAAGTACGAATACAAATTATAGTTGGTTTTAAAACAGGTGCAGTTGCGTAGCTTTTATATCGCTAAACCATAATTGTACTTCATATTATAACTACTCGCAAAATCAAATAGAAGACGATGATAAATAAGAAATGTTTCCTTTAAATAAATAGTTAAATAAATTAAAATAGAAAATATAACAGAAATCAGCTAATCTTTGTTTTGGCAATGCATAGAAATTTTGCCCATGTCCCCACTACTTCGTATGCATAAAAAATAAGCATTCATAGACATAAATTCTGTTGACTACAATTATTTTATACCAATACCTTCTACTCACAGTTTATCATTGTGAAGCTGGAAAAAACCAACTGAAGCATGATTGAAAAATCAAAAAAGATACATTTATTTATATTATCTTAATGTGTATATTTGGTAAACGTAATTAAGTAAAACCATTTTCAATAAATCCATTGTTCCCACTGGCGTTAATTATTAACTTTCAAATTCCAAACGTATGTCTCTCCGACAAAAAGGAGTCTGGCTTAAACGCCGCGTAAATATTTTACAGCGTAAGTGATTTTTTTGCTGCTTGTTGTGCAACATAGCATTCACTTGTTAGAAGGAAAAGCATCATGTGGCAATGGAGTAAACGAGCTATAAACGAGACATGTTTATTGCGCAGGGACGCATGTATCCGTTATTGAAAACAGTTTAGGCTAAGTGGGCAATCTAAGGAAACGATGAAAGATGACGAAATATGACTAGGATAGTTAGCGAAACGAATAAATCGTACGAATTACGACTTGCCTGGTAATGTTCTTGATTTAAGAACTTGTTGGAGTAAAACCAATATGCGCTTTTCAGGTAACTGCCGCTACATGTTTTAATCATTTTTATTGTGTTGTGAAATGAGTAAAGACTCTTAACTGGATTACTTCAATATTTTTGCTCTAT
Organism: Rhyzopertha dominica; assembly: GCA_025024175.1. Taxonomy (NCBI): domain Eukaryota; kingdom Metazoa; phylum Arthropoda; class Insecta; order Coleoptera; family Bostrichidae; genus Rhyzopertha; species Rhyzopertha dominica. The sequence continues at coordinate 16,815,664 of QCXZ01000137.1, forward strand.
TGTTATTAACTAATGGAGCAGTCGTCCATCATAACATCAAATAGCAACTTATTTAAGTTTCCAACGATTTGTTGCTGTGTAGTTGAAGACATACTACATCGAGAACAATTTGCGGAACGGCTCTACAATACACAAACTAGTGAAAATGAAAATGAACAAAAAGAAATCGCAACGTAATTTTTGCATAACTTGCATCTCCTACATATTTTCGTTGTTAATGATTTATGAAGTTCTCCTAAAGATACTGATGTTTACAATTCATTATAATCATGCTGCGTCTTTTTATGCCATATGTGTTAGTTGTCGTGTATATAACGATATTTAATGGAAAAAGCAATTTGTTATGTTTGCCCAATTTTAAATCGATCAGAACTGTAATTCAAAAAGACGAGTTAAGCAGTTCAAAAGTTGTATCAGTTTTTAACAGGAACGAATTTTCAAACACTGAAAATAATTTACGTAGATAATTTTAGTTTACTCCCATTGGGGGGGTGGGGGGGTGGCAGCTAGAATTCATAGCTGAGCATTAATTATACTTGCTAGTACATAAAGAGTTAAGAATATGGGTGCGCTGATACGTTTTCGCAATTACCTAAAAACCAAAAAGACAAAATATACCGACTTACATTATTTGCATTTTGCAAAAAAGCATAATGTATCTGCAACATTCAGTATGTAAGGTTTGTTCAGAGACTGGAAAAGATATAATTCTAGACAAAATTTATAACCTCATCACGTATGATACTGATGAAGAGTTGGGTAATGAATCCTTAAAATGAGTTATTTACTGATGGACGATTATGTGGAAATATAGATTTGGTTTTGCTTGAATTAAACAAAGTTTTGCAATAATAAGAGATTAGTAAAAATGCAAACAGTAGCTATGTCGTGCTTTTGGTGTCCTTCTGGACAAGAAGAAATGGATAGAACATTAATAGTATTAGTATTATTATATTGGGCTTAAAATTTATTACAAAAACTTACACATGTCATAAGATTAATATAAGGAATACAATACTTTATATAAAAGAGCCCTTTTTACACAATATTTGAATTTAGTACTATCAAGATTTCTAGCATATTTATGTAGAATATGAAAAAACATTAGACCATAGAGTTGCTTCTAGGTCTTAATAATTCAGTTTCTGGTAGTTGAATTCATAATTGTACATGTTGGAACGGACATATAAAAGACTCTGAAGAATGTAAATAGAAAGAAGTGTTAAAGTCAGGAGCCCCTAATAACATTTCCAATGTTCGCAATTACATACTCTAATACATTTGCATTGGAACCTGAAAACCTTATGTATGTGAACAGAATGCCCCCGCAGAAGTATCGTATTCGAAATAAGGCTTATAATCGTGGAATAACAAGTTGTTATTAAAATTTTAATCGATAACATTTTTTTTTAGTTGTCATAAGACAAAGTTTTTTTAGAAAGTCGTTTTATTAAGTAGTTAGTGTGAGCCCTAACAGTTTAATGCTTTCAGCAACTATTGGTACTTTCCTTAACGAAAGGATAATATTTTGTATCTTATCATTGTTCATAACTAGGCTATTGCTTATGAACCATTGAGTGATGGTGGTGTCACCAGCAAATACAATAAAGTTCTTGGAGAGATCGTAGGGTGGTAAGTCGTTAATTTAGATGAGAAACAGAAAAGGCCCAAGAATTAAACCCTGAGGTGCACCATAACTAATCAAAAAGCGACTAGATCCAGTTTGCCCTAGCGAAACAATCTGTCTTTTATCCTGTCCATATGATTTGATTAGTGCAATACTGTTTCTGTCAAAGAAATAATGCTTTAATTTATTTAACAAAGTACCACGGTTTCGCATAAGTAATGAAAATCAGCTACAAGAATGTATGAAAAAGTATATTGTGATTATTTTGAGCATTTCGTTAGTAAGTAATAGATTAGTAGTAATAGACTTTTTTTCAAATTTCGATCTAATAAAGGTATAACATTTCTTACATCACATGTGTGTTATCCATCGAGCAGTGGTCAAGCTGAGGATTTAGTAAAATCTCTTAAAAATAGTTTGATTAAGTCTAATAAGTATGACGCTAATAAAAGTGTGAGTTTTGTTACATTATTGAATAGATATAGGTTGGTATTCCGTCTCCCTTTCAAGTTTGATATTTAAATATAAAGAGAAAATAAGATTAGATTTGATAAGGTGAGTAAAGAAAAACCAGTATTGTAAACCTAGACGAGAAGTAAAGGCGCATTATTTCATAAATGCGAGTGTGTGTATTGTAGTTGAACTAGAATCCTTGGGTAAAAACAATGATTGATGAAAAAATACCACATTATGTATATTTGTACGATCCTGTAAACGGGAATCTTATTTGCAAGCTATACACTGATGAAATTAAATGCACACATAGATTACAATTACCAAACTGACGATTTTATAATAAAAAGAAAATAAAGTGTACTTAAAAATATAAATTATCAAATAAGGAAATTAAAATAACTGCTTTGAAACAAAACACTCACACTGATATGGTGCTGATATACTGCACAATATGCAGGACACTGAAAGTTATCTCCGGCTGCTCATGCTCTAGGAATTTCGTTTACGTACTGATTTCTAAAAACATCGTTCTCATTTCTGCATCCTACTCTTTTTATCTATGTATGTTAATTTCTTATTAAACCACACTCAGCAGAACGTACGGGAAACATAACAAAAGTGCAATCCACAGTCTTAAAATGCAAATTCCATCGAAGCATAGCAAAAATACGTGTGACTTAATTTTAACAAACGATTACTTTGAACATATATCATGGAAACAGAAATGCAATTTTAGAAGACGCTAACATTACCAGGACTGTAAATATTTCTCTCAGTAATGCGACCTCATTTTCTGTTTCTCTTCTTATCGTTGAATTTCTGCTTTATACTTTCACATCCTGTAATTTTTAAATATTATAAATCTGTAATAACAGTACATTTGTATTAAGTTTGGAATGCTGCTATCAACATCCAAACCAGCGAAAAATCTATTTTGTGTGGACATTTTAGTAATAAATCTCTCTAAACATCTGCTCTCTCCAATTGTACATTCATTTTACGTTAGCTTGTAATGTTACTGCTCTACCATTTCTTTAAGAAAAAGTAGTAACAAGCTTTTCTATATCAGCTACGTAGGTATTTGAAACCGCACAAGTTATAAATTAGATTCTAACGACTGGATGGCTCGGTTTTCTTAAGCAAATAACTGCCGCTCATTTAGCGTAGAACCACTACATCAAACAGCTCACATCTGATGTTCACTCTGTCGAATAAATGGATCACTGTCACGAGCGGAATTAAACGATATATACGCCGGATTATATGAAAGGATTTAGTTGTTTCAGAGGAGAGACGTATAGATTGGAAAGCTACGCTTCACAGCTTGTGAAGATGGAAGGATACGACAACAATTAAGTGTAGCTATTTACAGTGAAATATCACCAAATTTAAGTGACACAAAATTATAAWATAAAAATATATAACAACTGTAGTTAATACCTACGCTCCGTAGTCTTTCTTTACAAATTAACAAAATTTTTTTTTTAATTACTTGAAGCCTTATGCAGAAAAACCCCATTTGTTATCAAACGATTGTATATTTTAAAAACTGATATCCTTGTTATTTATGACGCGCTTTTATAAATGACGGAAGTACCTATGCCTGAAGGGATTAATATTATGAAATCCAAATTAAGTGGAAACTCCATTAATGATGTGATAGCCAAAATACCCGAGCACTGTTTAAAACCTACTTATTTCTTATGAATCGTTATTTGGCACCACGATATATTAGTGTTAGGTAGGTGTCTTAATGGTAAGAACAGTCAAAAGTCAAAACCGTGATACATATAAAATTCACGGTGGAGTTAGAAAGCAATGGTAGTCTATCTTACGTTAATACAAAGAAAATAATCGGCATTTAGGACAGAAGTCTATAGGAAACTTTTACACACAAACAGATCATCTCAGAGTCATCCTCCTATATAAAATAATAGTTTTATTGGAAGTTTTTTGTTAGAGCTCAACTCATTTTAGACGAAATAATGAAATATCATTACAGCAAGAAATTTACAATCTTAAATCGGCGCTCCTAGGAATAGTTATAATAGAGCTAGGAACATGTAGTCAGTCTGTATAATAGTGTTCGTAAGACTAAGAAAATTGAAGAAGGTTTATATTTTAGTTGTTAAAAGTACTTATAATAAATCAGATGCAATTTTGTGTTCTACTAAAGATAAAGTATCTACATTCAGAAAGTGAAGTGTTTTCAAAATTAGTTGTTCTTGCTGCAAAAACAGGGTTCTGCTTAAAAGAACATATACATGCTATTACGTTGCAGCAAACATAAATTTCTTGTGGCTGAAATAAACATTTTACACAAAGAAAGATATTAAGCGGGTATAATAAATGCATATACATATATACTACCCTTGCGTCTATGCAGGGGTAAATTCGTTAGTTGAAGAAATACAAAGTACCTTAAACGAAGGCAAAGTTGCTATATTTGATGTTCAAAAATGATATGTTTTCTAATTTAAGATAGCTGCAACAGTTTTAGGGTTACTTATTAAGAAAAAATTAAAATGCTGATTTTTTGAATCGCTTGTAATTCTCTTGTTTGAACTTTTTTTTAGAATTCTAAAAAAGCTTGTAGGTAATAGTCATCGAGAGTATTTTTCTTAGGGAGCGTTACCTTACTTTAGATATTTTATTAAATAGTTTCACGATATGTAACAAAAACAGTTCTTTATTAATATTTCCATGCAAAAATAATTTTCCGGTTCAAGAAAACATTGATACGTGTAATTACAAGTGTACTATTCTTTTCAAAAGGATGCAGAACTAGTAGCTTCTGTTAAATATGTCAAAAGTTTTATAGGTATAAGACAACCACAAACAACTTGTTTTATGCAATTATAGACAATTTTTCAAGAAAACGCTAGTTAAAACTCAGAACTGCAAACTTGATTGTTGTTTTGCCAATGTGATGTCATTTAATTTCCCATACATGTGCTCACATGTAAATAATTTTAGATTACTGAGAATTCAACCCATCCCGTTCGCCAGGTAGCCCACATTTTGAACTGTAGTAAAGCGACAGTTTGGTGAATTAAAAACCTTAGAAATTCATATTCTTAGGTCAAACGCTGCATGCAGGAGTTCTGCAGATGGCTTGCTGACATGCTAAACAGGGACAATTTTATAAATGGAATTATTTGGATGGGTGAATCGAAATTTATTATCTGTAAAATATTTAATAAAAAACGTACATATGTGATCAACTGAAAATCCAAGAATAAATCGTGAAACCCGGCCACAAGTCAGATTTTTAGCGAATGCGTGGTACGAAATATTGGCTGACTGATAGTTTTGGGAACGTACATATTCGAAGAAAATTCAGAACAAATTTTTACATACATATGATGTAATTTATGATATAGATGTGTCACGTTGTTCGTCAAAACCAGCGTTCCTGTTATTATTATTTTGCAGTGCCTCAGTAAGTAAAGCTCTGTATTAGACAATGGTTTTACACAGTGGCGGATCTAGAAAGAGCTTTTGGGGGAGAGGAGCTAACAATAAATCTCAACATAGGAAAGTTCGATGCGAAACTTATATTGTTTTTTTTTTTACTTTTGTAAATTATAGAAATAATCCTATCTCCCCATTACATGTCTATACTATATGTGAACTTGCGTGCATAGAAATCGGCCCACTATAAAGTTTTGACTTTAACTATTTTTTAGCATCTATTTATGAGACCAAATAAAGACATGTGCCGTTTAAAAGATTGTAATATGAGTTTAAATTTCTCAAGAGTGCTTATCGGTAATAGGCGTGGCGACCTGTAAACAAAAACGAATATGGTGGTGATAACGAGAAAAACAAACTTGTGAGAGACTGTAATTATTGCGTTTGCAATTGAAGTTTGCACATTATTTGTTCTTAATAATTTGATTCTTAGATTAGTGCATTTTACAAAGCAAAAAGCCGCACGTTCGAAGAGTGTTCCAACGTTATGGAGAGACTGGATCCTTTCGTAGACGACCTGGTACAGGCAGAAGGCGAGTTACACATGTTCGGGATGACCGCTTTATTGTGTCAACATAAGAAATCGTCACTTTAGTGTTGTTCAACTGCAACAACAACTCCGTGAAGCACGAGGAGATGTTATTAGTCAGTGGACAGTAAGACGAAGACTGCAGGAAAGTGACTTAGCCGATAAGACACCTATAATGAAGATGCAAATTAGTATGATGATCAGATGATGCTGTTAAAAGATATCAATCATTCAGTAGTCCTGGTTAATAAATGTGAAACGGCATGCTAAATCGTCTTTTACTTACTTTTCTAATTTAATTTTCTCGATGGCAACGATTTTTCCCGTAACCTTGTGTTTGGTTTTGTATGCCACTCCGTATGCTCCTTCTCCAGCTTTTCCCAAACGTACAAATTTTTCCAATTTATCCACTCCGTCGCCATTATCCACGTACAAAATGTTCCCAAGTTTAGCGGGAAAATCGCAAAGATGTTAAGCAAAAAACAAAGGTGCGCCATCTTTGTTTACGACAGTTTGCGCATGCGTGAGTACTCAAGCCATCAAATTGTGGTCAATAAAATTTGTTGATTGCTTCAAGTCAAAACGCTCTATTTAATTTCCTTTAGCAAAGCTAACTTAAGTTTATGATCCAATATAGAGGATTTGGCTATGAAAACATTTCAAAAATAAATTATGTTTTGCGTTTCTTTTGTGGACTGAACTCGATTTTAAAATTTTTGTGTTCGGCAAAACCGATTTAGTAATTAATGAAAACAAGCCTTAATTAACTTAACGGTTGACGCCCACAAATTCTTTATTAGCCTTGGCAAGAGTGTAAAAATAAGTTAGGAAATTATTGTAATCAAGAACTGATAAGAGGGAATTTGAGGTTGGTAAAGTTTACTGTTCGTGTTCATTTCAAAGTTTGAAGTTTGTAGAATACCTACAAGTTACATTAGTAAAAAAAACCTTCATTAAGAGAGAATTTGATATCGAGTTTGTTTTTAAATGTGCAGTAATACCTACTACTCTACTACAAACTACAATTCATCTACTGGAAACTGGACTATTTATTTTCAAATAATTTTAACTACACTCCAGTGTTGCCAACTGTGTAGGACGCATTTTGATTTATAATGAATAAAAGAAAACGCTAATTTAATTTTTGATGAATTTATATTATTACATACGTTGCCGCTATTGTATTTAGCAGTCTAAATAAAAGATACGATGTCTGTGTTAAAGACACAGCCATCAGATCTAAAAAAGAAATACCTTAAGGAGTATACCTATAAGGACTAATATTCTGATCCTGTTATGTTGAAAAAAGGAGGTGGCATAAAAACCAAAAGGTCTGATGTTTAGGACTGGATTGTGGAGAGAAAGGAAAGGTCCATTCGGGATAACGATATACATAGAACCACAATTATTTTACTCACTCCATAATTACTGCACCGATACTTTTGAAAACGGTCTTAATCGAAAGCTTGTGATCGACATTTTTACGTAAGCTATTTTTTATATGCAAACTAAGTGGTGCAATAACTAAATTTGTAAAGGTGTAGACTAAAAATCATTTGAAAGGTAGACCTCACAATTAGCAATTATTTTAGCAACATATTAAGTATATTTACATTATTAGGCTCTAGCTAATTCTGTTATCTTTCAGATAAGCATTCTTAATTAATACATGATTTGTTATCCATTTTGTAAGCTTTTCTTTGCTGTTGCTCAATTACATTTGTGATATCTAATCCCAAGTTTTGGTAATATATTTTATAAAACACACTATAACAAGAATTAAAATGTGAAAAACCTTTTTTTCTTGTGCGGTACAAAATTTGTTAGTAATTATTTTGCCTATGAACTCATCTGAGATCTAAATTATACAAAATGGTTCCTGGGCGGTAGCGGTAGAATTGGCAACATTGGATCAGTCAACCTTTCGTTGGTGATATTTTTGTAATGGCGGTAGCGTGGAAGCCGCACGTTCGAAGAGTGTTCCAATTCCAACGTTATGGAGAGACTGGATCCTTTCGTAGACGACCTGGTACAGGCAGAAGGCGAGTTACACAGGCTCGGGATGGCCGCTTTATTGTGTCAACATAAGAAATCGTCACTTGCTGTTCAACTGCAACAACAACTCCGTGAAGCACGAGGAGATGTTATTAGTCAGTGGACAGTAAGACGAAGACTGCAGGAAAGTGACTTAGCCGATAAGACACCTGAAGTTTTGTCAAAAACTTACCCCAGTTCATCACCAAGCACGCCTGCATTTTGCAAAGGAATCACTGTTCTCAGATGAGACCAGAATATGCCTCTGTGGTAGCGACCGAAGAAGAAAAGTGTACCGGAGACCCAAAGAGCGATTTGCAGAATGCATGATCTGGAGTGCAATTTCGATGGGAGCCCCAACCGGCCCTGGCGTCATCATTAAGGGCGCCCGTGGTCACGGTAAAGGAGGTTTAACGGCTGCTCGACCTCACTGGAGAAGAATTTATCTTTATGCATGACAACGCGAAACCGCACACCGAAAGAAGTGTGCATGATTACATTGCACAAATCGGTTTTCGGATTATGGAGTGCCCAGCATGCGATCTCGACCTTAACACGATAGAACATTTATGGGATGTGCTTAAACGAAGAATTCGAGCTAGGCTTCGTGCCCCAACCTCGATCCCAGAGCTTATTGTTGCAGTAGAAAAAGAGTGGCTTAACATCCTACAAGAAACAATAACGAACTTGATTAGATCTATGCCTAATCGTATGAGAGATGCTACTAGGGCAGTGGCTCCCAACCTTTTTGTGATGGCGGAACACCATTGATAGTGACAGGAGAGTAACGGAACACCATCTTTGTTTACATGTTTATATAATTGTGTAATAGTGTAATGAGTCTTTTTAAACCATTGTCTAAGGAAGGCTAATTCTTTTTTATTGATGTTGCATGATATAGTTATATTAAATAATTTTCAGTGTCTAACAAAAAAAAAGAAAATGAATATTCAAAGTAAAACAAGTGTAAAACACAAATAAAGTAAAAGTAAGTTTAAAAATAAAGTTTACTTCTATATGATGTATAATCGAAATTTCAGGATGGATCCCGTGTTAGTGCCGATATTTCGTACTGTACTCTGTACAGAGCGAGACAGAACCCTGATGTGGTCTGTACAAGAAAATCTCGATTATGCATCAGATTCTACAAACGGATTTATTTTAATGGGATATTTGTGCTTAGTGACATCTACAAATATCTCCAATATTTGGTCGAATGTGAAATAGAGCTACTCTCATTTCTTCTTTTATATCGTCTTTCCCTTTTTTATATTGGTCAGTGTTTTCAAGAGTTATAATTCTTTCAACTTTATTTTTAGCGTGCGATCGGATGACAAAGAAATGAAATCTTCCTCTTCTTGTAACGAGAATTCATTACTAGACGTAACACCTTTACAAAATGGATTTCGCATCCAGTCATATTTTTCGATATCAAGAGATGGAAAATAACTTGTTCTTTTTTCCTCTAATAAACACAGATGTTCTGTTACGATGGGTATGATTTCGGTAGTTGGTACATTTTGAAGTAATGGAAATATATCTATATATTTTTTCTGTTATACGACTTTTCCAAAATGAACCCTTTTTCTGTAAAGCCAACAATTTATCCGTAGATGTTAAAATATTTTCATGTCTACCCTGAATACTTGTATTAACGCTTTTAAGTAGTTAAAAATATCGGCCAAATAAGGGAGGCTATCATGTCAGGTTGTATAACGTATTGTGGAATTATCTCGCGGAGCACCCGGAAGTAGTTTGGGAACCACTGTACTAGGGCAAGAGGGGGTCACACCTAATATTAAAAATTGAGTGTTAATTGAGAAAATTGTTAATAATTATAAGTAATAAAAAATAAATCAAGATAAATTTTAATATATTTATTTATTTGATGTCACAAATAGTTTCTAAAAAATGGTTGAATTTACAGTCGGCGGATTTATATGCACGCAAGTTTATATTCCCAATTATTGTAAAAACACAACTCTCGAATCCATTTACTGATACTTCAATCACGACCGCTTTGTATTTACTTAACAAATATTTCTGTAAAAGACAATCTAATATGTACTCGTGCTTTCAACAATCTCGGAAACCCATTCTGCGCTTCCCATAGCAGTAGGTACCTGCTTCTCTTTGGCAAATCCCCACATTATAACTTTGAGCTCGTCGTACGTCTGAGCAAACAGAGGCCAATTATAAGGGACCACCGGGCGGATAAGCTCGGGATAAACTCGATGTTTGCATACATATTTATTTAGAGACGGAGGATGGCGCAATTAAGGACGTACTCATTTGCGTTATTGCGAGCAAATTGTTTACAGCAATTCCGTCTCTGTGCGAGGAGACTCCACGGTCGCCGGGCTTCCAATTACTCGGTGAGTCGAATTGGCTTCGACCTTAGCCTTCTTTGATTCGTTTGAAGGCGGATTTATGTAATGCCGCCGGAAATGCGGCTGCATAATGAAATAGTGCTTTAGAAGTACAGTTGTTTTCATTTAAGTGGCTATGCGGGTCTTCAAAGTCGTCGAGATGATATAAGTATGCGGTGAAGGTGAAATGAAACAAAATTTAATACTTCAATAAAGTTGTCTCTGCAGATATCTACTGTGTAATGCTGGAATGACCACCCACTTTTGGTCGCAATAGTAGAAGTTTTGAAAATGCAACAGAACAAAAAAATAAATTTTCGTGAACCCGCTGTCAGTATTTTTTTTATTTTTTTTTGTGCATTTTATACGGACACATATTAAAGAGTATAATAATATAATATCTAAACAGCTACAATAAGTTTTTGTTTGTCAGGCCACTGACACTTAACTATTCTCACTGTGGAGAGACAAAATTTTGGCAGAATTTAATTAACTTTGATATATAAGTGAAGGACGTAAATAGATGAGTATAAAAATTCAGGGGGTGATTTTCTGTGGAAAAATAAGGTGGATATTTTATATACTCGTAAATAGATTTAATTTAAACATATCCTGTAAACATACAACGCCTTAAAAAAACCCACTCTTAAGACTTGTTTAAATAGTACATTTACACGTTAGTTCGAAACAAAACAAATATGTAATTCTCGTAATGGTAAGAATTTATGAACAAATAAATTATTAATGTCGCTCCGTTCAAGTTTCTGGAGGAGATAACTAAAACGATCGAAGCGCTCAAGATGATGAAGAAGAGAAACATTGGCGGACCCAATCCCATGTTTTTATATTGAAGTAATAATAAATATAGTAATAATAAAATGGGCCATAATATATATTGTGTATTTAATGATTGCAAAAATACTGTTAAAATAGTAGTCCGAAGTTTTATCAATTTCCAGTGGCAGCTTATAACGTGGAATAGCGAAATAGATTTCAGAGGAAAAACAAGAAATAAATTTCATAGATGTGTGTTTTACGAGTGTAGGCCGTTTCTTTGCGCACGTGCTGTAATAGTACGTTATTGCATGTATATTTCAAGCTGGTTTTAATAATTATTGACACTTTTGGATCCATACCCTTAAAATAAAAAAAAATAAATTATGGCATATTTTTTGACATACTGCCATGATATTTGCAATAAAATGAATTACGTGGGTTTAAAAATACTATATGCAATAAAATATTTCAGTAAACTATCACTGAATTTTATTAAATAAATATTTTACATGCAGTCTTTTGGTGTTTATGAAGATCAGACCGCCATTATTTTTACTTTCACAAGCAAAAGTCGACACAAAGCAAACGCGTGAAGCCAATAATAATAATTACTTTTAAAACAATACGATTTGAATATCGCACAAAAACAATTTATTTAGATCTACTTTGTCTAAACTAAATTACAACAAACCCATGTAGTATACAAAATTAACTTAAAAAATGTCTTACCTTGGACAAACAAAAAAAAAACACATTGAAACAAGATTTAAACAACACAAATATTAAGTACAGCTGAAATTGCCAAACGTATATATACGAACAGGACACAGTTTTGATGATGATAATGTTGACATACTGGGACAAAATATAACTTACCTACAGCTCTGCTGACTTTTAAAACGATAGCTATAAAAACGAACCAAATGCATTAAACATTAAATGATAGAAAAAACCATTTCGCAAATAATATTCCATCTCTTTGCTAAAGTAGTTGTTAACTACTTTCAAATGGGCTCCTGGATGTTCTATGTTCTTTGATTTGGTACATCACTAATCTGACCGATGTAATCTATTTTTAACGGAAAAAAATAAAGTTTGAAAAAGGTTTCAGAAAGAAGCCAAGACGAAATTCATCATCATCATTCTGGCTGCTATTATACCATAAGCCACAAAAAAAAACATACAAATGCGTATCCCTTAAAAAATCCATGAGAACCTCGAATAACCCTACACGAAACAATGAGGCGGCTTCTTAAGTCTTCTAGGTCCTGAAATGGAATCTTACACAACAAAGCTTCTAAGTGGCTTCAACTGAGGGCAAAACTGAGGTATGCCTCGATCTATCCAGCGATTTGGATATCTCGATGCATTCACCACGCATAAATCACATTGCTCTTTTGACACCTAAAGGAATATCATCAAGGAAGCTTCTTCTCGTAGAAACTGTCTGTATTTACCTCTATCTAATCTACGAGGGAGAAAATGTGATCCAGTTAAGTGACCCCCAATATCATTCCCGACGATCGGCTTCAACTATAGCATGCGCCAGAAAATCAGGATTTTGTCCAATCATTTCCAGCATACAATTAGAAAATGCAAGACGGTTAAAAAAATTCCGCGGTAAGTATGTCTGGACTGGTTGTATGCGGTAAGAATAAATTTTAGATGGCAAATACCGCCTTATGCCTAACATGTAACTGTAAAACAATTTATCTACCGATGTCCGGTTGCTCGTTGATTAAATTAAGTACTGTGACATCCATTGCTGATGGCCACGATCATGTTTGCGTCTTGCTAATGTAACGAGTTTCTCGTAGTCGTTGATGAAAACGTGCAAATAACGCTTGTTGCGGGCCGCGCGTTGAAGTTACATTTCAGCATAAGTTCTAGACGTTTCTAAGAAATTACAATTAGCAAAACCGTAAAAAAATTAATATTGGTCATTTCTTAATTCTACCATTAGAGTACACACCCATCGTGATGGATTTGCACAAAAAATTCTCAAAACGATCACAGTGTAACAGAAAATAAAAATAACTGTAACCTCATTTACAACAATTAAGCTGCCATAACAGAATGTCGCTGCCTTCTAGATAAACTAATTAAGTTTAAAGTAAWTGTTTGTTCAGAAATCGTTATCTCTGTGAATAAATTACAAAGGACTTGTTTTGTTTACACTTAGATTAACTGAAATGAATTAAAAACGGTAAGGTAGTAGTAGAAAAAGGTTATCTATGGAACAAGTCTTAGAAGTGGCCTTTTTTACCTGTTACAACTTAAAAAAAACCAACAAATTATTTACTAAGCGCCTTCTCAATAGCATAAAATTTTTGCTTAATTTCATTTCTGTCACTGTTCAAATCAGATTTTTTATGTAAAAAACTCACCTTATAATCGCCTGATTTTTTCCGCACTTATTTATTTACAGTAAAGAAGCCGTACGAATTTTATTCTCCCATTATCTTTGCGATACTTCTTTCGTCTTTTGCTTAGCATTCTACGGTCAACGCCATAAACTCACAACATAATCAGTTCACCGAACCCTTTAAGCTCGATGGATTATCTGAAAGTAGTATCTACATCTAACTTCCTTTAACAAAACAACAAAGTATTCTTAATATTAGTTTACTGTTGTTTGCTTAAAGTCAATAATTTGGATTAAAATAGTTTTGTTTAATGGGGTAGTAGCAGAAACAATTTGGATACTACCGACGTTTTGGGGTTTTGTCCTTTCTTCAGAGATCAGTATATCTTTTGTTAATTATGCAAACTCATAAAGTCAACATGCTTTGGTTGTCTCGTGTTATAGAAGCTCATGTCTAATAATGTCACATTCATATACATGTATGTCGTCCAAAATGTTTTAATTTTCTTTATGCTGTTGGTACAGTCTTTGAGACCATACAGCTATAGAATATCTCATTTACAAGACAGTAATAAATAAATGTTGGCAAAAACTTATGGCCGGCAATTTACTTTAAAACGTATATACCATATATTTGATAAACTTCTTGAAACGTTCGTACATAATGCTCATTAAGTTTTAAGATTATTTTACGTCTTTGTTATTTTATACGCCGTCACGCAGACAAGTTCTATACATTGTGAGCAAGTACCTTGAAATGTTATTTGACAATGTGTAATGCGACATGCCTGGAATGAACACATCACAAAAGCAAATTGTCGACATAATATCTGAAGAGTTCCATGTGAATGTAATTCAGACGTGTAAAGTGTACTGAAAACGTAATTGTTAAGTTATTATACTAATGTATTGATATCATTAAACGCAAAACGTTTCTCTTAGTTTTTTTAGGATCCAGGGTTAAAATTATATGGTTATAAGGTAATTTCATACAGTTGCTAACATTTTAATGTGCAATATGACAAGATAAGTTGAAAAGAAGAAGAAAAATTAATGCAACCTTTGTTCTAGTTTCTAGAAAGTTAAAAAATCCTTAACTTTTTTTTTAAAAAAATTGAACGAATCTTTATCGAATAAATTGTATAGAGCTCTCAAAAATGATGTGGCCTTCGGAAACTTACTAAATAAGCTCCTCTTTGAACTCAGTTCGAAATATCTTTTCTGCATTTACTCCCGACTGTTTTTGGCAGCACATGAAAATACTACAATAGGCTATAAACTTGTTCAATTTTACATTGACCTATATGTAAGTAAACCTCCTGTTTTGAACACGAGCAAAAACGACAGGTTAGCAACCATACTCGTACACTATAGTCGGTGGCGTAACTACGTTAAAAAATTGTGTTAGGAGGGAAAGAAATGGCAACAAATCTCAAAATAGTGCTTAATTAACCAACTTTTGCAATGGCCTGAGTAAAGTCTGATACAACGGAGAAAAATAGATTGTCGAGTGTTAAAAATCAATTCTTGTGACATTTCCAAGCACATCCATGATTTCATTTTGAATTGCTAATGCTTTATTCAATTTTATTCTTCTTTCTTCCAATAATTTTTTCAAGATGGAATCGTACCGGCCCACCAAATGAATTATTATTAGTACCTACTCGTAGTGACCAAGGAATGGCATGTTGCAACTGGCCAATGTCAAACTTACATCGTCAGATTTTTCATCAATTCTTCTTCTCCAATTCTTATTTGTTTAGTTCATAAGCTACTTATAATATATTGAACAACACAGACTGTGCTCATTTTTGCATTCGTGTCAGACAGTGCAGTGCAAGTCAAATAATGTTACGAAGCCGGATTTAGGTGTATTTGTAATAAAAATTCGAAAAAATCCAACCGTTGCTCTCATATGGAAATGGACGGTCACTCGGTTTGGATTAATCTCGGCCAAGAAACAGTTTCTCTGCTGTCGTTATCTGACGATTCTTATAACCACCATTGTCAATTTTCAGAAGTGATTGGATGTAAGGAAATTTATTTACGACATTCGGATTTCGGAAAGCTATAAGTGTGAGCACATTGTTACGTATGAAGAAGCCAACTCCCGCTGAGGATCTGGTGAGGAGAATATCCTCCGGCTAATCCATCCACCATTTCAAGGAGTCGTTTATTTTACTGAAGATGGCGGCTTAGCCATCGAAATACGTATTTAGGCTTTCTAAATGAAAATATTAGGTATAACAGTTGTTTTTATCGTCTTTTTACAAAATCATGTGTAATATGTAATTGTTTTAACGGGTATGTAGCCCAATATTTCTGTATGAAAAAGTCGTTACTCGCCCTGGGCGGGAGTCGAACTCGAGACCTTCAAAACGGATCTGTGGTGTGATAACCAATTACACCACCGTGGCATTTGAACCAGAGTGCTCCGATGGTGCAATTGGTTAGCACGCCAGAGATCCGTTCTGGAGGTCTCAGGTTTGACTCCCGGCCAGGACGAGTAACAATTTTTTCATTGTTAGGGGTTTTTCAATAAATTTTAATCGGTATGAAGAAACCAAGTAATGTGCAGCCATTTGAATTTTATAAACAAACAAAATGTAGTCCTACCTGCACCGATATTCAATGAATCAGATAAGGGATCGTTGACGGAAATTACTGGTGGACCTCGCCATTCTCCTTAATTTTTGAGCAAAACTTCACTTACAATTGTTCTCTGTCTCTGTAGATTTTTGTGGGAATAGAAACGTGATCATTTCTGGTAGAAATGGGGTTTTACTCCAGAATTGATGCTGTCAGCGTTTTGCAGTTGATATTTTACAAGAATAAATCTAATCTTACACCACAGCCTATGTGAAATCGAACTATTGTTCTAACTATAGAGTGGATTGCTGTTTTACGTGTTACTGTTTCTGCGATGATAAGACCTCGACGCTGACTTGATTCGACTTTACTTGAAATCAAGTAAAGCCAATCTTACGCACAACTATCATGAAACAATAAAACTGAGAGGTTATGAGAAAAACAACTGACAACAACAAAGTCGGATCAAATTCCCTAGAATTCTCTAGATTCGATTATGCATTAGAGAAAAGTATTTCCAAGAAGTTTCAGTTATGTTGAAAGGATGGCAGATGTCACTCAATGACAGAGGAAACGTAACGATCATGAAATGGTAATCGACCACAAGCCTCGAGAGCCCGTGGTCTGTGGAACACATGGAATGCCTGTAATTACGCCACTGACTTCAGTATTGCATCGTTTTTGGTCGAATAGACTTCTTCGTCGAACAAAACAGACCAGTAAAAACGTATTCTGTGGAACCCTTTATTATTATAGAGGAAGCATATATAACTTGTTACCAAAAGCGAGCGACAGTCATTTTTACGATGCCTGGCAAGACGTCTCAACCACACTAGATTTTGCCCGATATCCTGCAATATTAAAAGGTTTTTCCCAAACAAAAGCAGTGAGGCAACATTGTTGTCTGTACAGTTTATAAATGTAAAGGTTAGAGTGAAGAAATTAGCTTCCACGGGAAATAAGCGAATTTGATTCGCGGTAAGTATGCAGTGGCGTACGTCAGGTTCTTTAGTTTGCTAGCTAATATCATAGATACAAGTTAGTACGCCACTGCTGATTTTTATCAGTTGGTATAGTGCTTTGGCTTATTATGTTCGGTGCCCATCCTCTTTCCTTGTCTAAAGAGGATTTTTTTGTTAAAACAAAGCTTTGAATTTTAACATAGAAGCTACAAGTAGATCTAATGTACAAGATTCCTAAAATGTTCCTTCAGCATTTTAATTTTTTCTCAGACCACAATTATTTGTATAAAAAAGAGAACTAATACGGAATAATTCTGATAAATTATTTCCAGAGTAGAGCATAATATTACACCTACCTAGTTGAAAAAGAAGTGAGAGGTCTTCTAAATGTGTAATGTTTGTACAGGGTTTCCATAAATGATTCATTCATCCAGGGCGATTATGGAAATGATCGAGTAAAGCATTTTGCCGCCTTTCAGGAAGGTGAACATAACTATTGCTTTGACGAATACTTGTTATCTGTCGATTGTTGATTTATTTGATATATTTTAATATGAGAAAACGCGCGGGAGTGTGTATTTTCAAAATATTTTGTAGTGTTTTATGGGATAATCAACTTGAAGGTTGCAGAAAGCTCACATTTCGGAGCTGTGGAGTGACACGGATTCGTATAACTTCTAGGTTATGTATCGTACTTGTGAGGTTGTGGCTACTGTTAAATAATTGTACTATTATGGACTGAAATGAGGAGAGGATTCCTAAAAAGTTGCTTCAGCACTTTAATTTTCTCTCAGACCACAAATATGTATTCGTATAAAAAAAGACCTAAGATGGCAAAATTCTCATAGATTACATATTTTCAGAGTAGAGGGTAGTACTACATCTAMCGAGTTGAAAAAGAGAKGAGAGGTCTGCAAAATGTGTAATGTGTATACAAGACAATACTTACAATTMTCCAAAACCTCGATGAAATAAGAATTTGAATTGGTTGCGGAGCGACCTATTTTTCAGATTAATCACATTTATTGCTTTCCAAAACTCAGCAAATATTTGAGAAGATTTTTTGACAAATGAAGAAATGTGTGCTGATGATGGTGGAAGGGGTTTAACACCAAAGCAGTGCTTATGACACGTAGAATGAATAAAATGTTGTTTATAAACATTGCGATTAAATTCTATTAAATAACTATAGCGAAACTCACCAACGGTAGATGCCAGGATCAGAAAAGCGCTCATGCTTCATCTGAGCGGGTCTTCGCCGAAACGCAACTAGGTGAAGGAACGTTCGCACATCTCACTCGCACAAACKGCGTGATTATACTGCGAGGCTTCACCATGGAGTATTGCGGTCTACGTGCATCGCGTGCTCGTCGACTGATATGCCACAGTAACTCCTTGGCAATTATCTGGCTTCCATTAGAAATTGTAAATAACTTTCTACGTGAGCGGTTATGTAAAAGCAGCGCGGAAGCTAGGTGCCTTCTTTACACTTGACCCGAATTTGGCAGCCGGCAGCCTTGGACAACTAGGTGAATGCGAAAAGTGTGCGATTAATTGTGTAGTAAGACGACAAAATTTGAAAACGACCAAAAACTTAGATCGGGCGCATGAATCCATGCATGAAAACGAGATTTACCGATGGCTCCACCGGAGGAATGTAAAAGTCGATCGACAATACATCCATCTAATCAATTTTTCACGGTTGTTAGCTCGTTTAATGGGGGTTATTGTACCTTCCCGGTACAGTTATGACTGGCAGGCTCCGTGATTTTGCGGCGTGTGCATTTGCATGCAAATTTTTATTCTGTTTTTGCCCCGTTCCTGTTTTCTAGTCTGAATAAGATCGGCTGTGTTGAAGTACATAACGCTCAGGTTCTTCGGTTTTTATAAAATCCAAGTACGATGCTTGGCACGATGCCAGGGAGGGCACGTGATTTCCTCTGAAAGAGTGTAGATTGAAACTGTGCGTTATAGATGTGACATTCACGATTCTAAGGAGCGGGTAGCATCATACATCAGTTACTTGTAAATCGTCACTGTCGGAAAAGTTCCATCCTCATAAAAACTTATTACTTCTTAATAAGCGTAAATATATTATACTAACAAAAAATTAGAAAGCGCATTTATATCGATAATAAAACTGGAACAAGCATCTAAACATTTTTAAAATCACGTTATTATGAAACTAGATGTATGCTCAATTGGTCAAACATTTGTCAGAAAGAATCAAAAGCAAATATGGTATAAATTAAATTAAGATAGCACTATTTCTTCAGTTGATCGCTCTTATTTGTTGATAATTGTGTTTTAAGATTGAGTTGTTTTAGATGGTTAGCTAATGCAATCAAGGTCCAAACGAAACAAGGAAAATACTTGTGAAAAATATTGCTTTTTTCACTGAATTATCGATTCATTTATAACAACTTAACTGCATAGAAGGCATTTTAAACAGATCTTATAAAAATATAACGTGCCAGATACAACTGAACTGTTTCAAATAGAACAAAGCGGAGGAAGTGCTATATAATTACATTTTTCAACTCTTTTATAATTTTTATTAGTGTATCATTACTTGCAAGTTTAATAAATGTGTTTGTTGTTATTCCCTAGACATTGGTCCTGATGATGGCTACTACCGAAATTATCTAAAATAGTTTTCTTGAGAAACTTAAAATTAGATTCCATGGATAGCAGGTAATAGGCCAATTTAAAAGAAATTTTTAGAAAGCGATTAAAACAAAATACCGAATTTATTTCGATGTTAAGTTTTTTTTACATTTTCGAGATGTGGAAACCTTGATCCAAGGCTGACGAACACAAGAGAGACGAAGACGATGAAATTGTGGACGATGACAATGTTGAATATCTTGATGATGAGCAGTATTCTACTTGAAATGATTCAAAACACTGTACTTGCTAAAATTATAATTTTGAATGTACATACGTATTCAAAATCGTCGGAAGGTGAAACTGGGGCAGTAAAAAAACTTTTGAGACTATACGTGACATAGGTAGTTATGAAGAGTAGTCGAGAAAGAAAAGTATGTTTTTTTATTTATTTGGATTAGAAATTATTATTTAGAAGTTTAATTCATTTTACGTTAAATAATTGTTAATAAATGAAAATTGACCATATTGCAGGTATAAAAATATGTAATACAAATTAAAAATAATGAATCTATGTACTTAATGTTAGGTATAAAAAAAATTACTGAAAATAGACGAAACTGAAAGCATCTGTTTAGGACTATTTATTGGGGACTGGAATTTCAGTTTGCTGTTGCAAGTTCATAAAAAATACTGTATGTTCTTGGGTAAGCTTTATAAAAGACACTCGCTTGCAGTTTGCAAATTAACAAAAAATGTAAATCTGTCTCATTATTAGTGAGTATGAAAAAATTATATTTATTATATAAATTTATATTCAACAACGATCTATTAATAATTTTTGAAGATTTTTAAGAATCCACGGGCAATAACTTTACCCAGAATATACATATGTTAATAAGTTCATTTCATCCCTTTCTCAACCATTGTAGTGTTATAACTTTGCTAGAATATTTCGTCGTGACTATGTTTAACAAAAATCAGATTGGGATCACATTCACGAATCTAACCAAAGACATTGCAGCTTATTAGAACAATTTGCAAAAGAGAAATATCTAATATTTACAATGCATAGGTACATGTAGTATTACAGGCTTCCATATATACAAATGGAATAAATACCCCTGGCGCTTGTATATCTTAAGGTTTTTGAATACATTGTAATTTAAAAAACGCAATATTTTTTATTGTCTACATCCTCAGTTACTAATGTATAAAATTATAATAGATTTTACAAAATAATGTTATAATTCAAAAGATAGTTAGTACTACAATGGCGCATCCAGAGGATGCAAGGGGAGCAATCGACTACTACTTTAGATTGGAGAACGTAACCATTAGTCTGTAGGATATATAATATACTTTGTATAACTAATACAGAATATCTTTTAAATGTACAAGTATTCAGTGTTCATCACCATAATTAACTGTGGTATATTATTTTTCAAGTTTGCTACAGAAATTCTCTTAAACCGGTTTTGAATATCCATAAAGGGTAAAACTAGAAAAAAAATTCACCTTAAAATGGTTTAATAACATTATACCGAACTAAACGGACCATTTCTTCTTACACATTGACACATTTCTATAAACTGGTTTGCGACTCCAAAAAAAGAGTATATAAAATAAAATAATTATTGACCCCAGCTGACGTCAACTTTAACAAAAGAGTAACATCTGAATTGCCCATTCCAGAAGCAAAGGATAACGACAACATATTTATTTGAAAACAGCTAGACACGTGCTTGAAGAGTTGCATAAATTTTGTTTGCTAGACGACACTAAATTAAGAGCTACACCTACTTAATGTTAAGCGCACATAATACAGCAATAAAGCAAAGAATAAGAATTCTGTATAAGTTTTGATAGTTTCTATTCTAGCTTAATTAAAAAAAATGTACAATGCATTTAGCGCTTTCTAAAAATGGAATGCAACCTTTTCAAATATGGCAATTTTTTTTATTTCTTAAGATATTGAAACATCGACGGTTGGATACACCTAAATAATGTGTAAAGGATATTCAAAAGCATCAAATGACTCTTTACGGCATGAAAGGACGTAGAACTACGAGTAAAGCATTCGTTCATTCGGAAAAAGAATAGCCCAGTCAAAAAAGGTGAAACCTAAAGTGAAAGACAGAAAGCTGAAAGTTGAATACACATTTTAGCGTTCTAAAGGCGGAGTGAAAATCTCATATTATTTCGGTGGGTCAAGGTATCACAAACCCAAAAGTCATACAAAAACCTTTCTTGTTAACATCTCTCTATCGCCTTATTTTGCTAAAAGTTATTAGAAGAGAAAACATCGAAATTTACATAACTTAATTTTCTCATTTTGCTTTTGGAATTCATAATTTAATGACATTCAAATTCAAAATTATTATCAAAATATTGTCACTTCACATACAGTAAAAATGTCTCTTTCATAATATGAAAGACACGAAAAAATGCTTTATAACTAAACTTGTAGAGAATTTTACGATCTCTAACGACATATGATGCTGAGAAGGTGAAATATTTTCGAAAATTGGTTTTCATAGCTTTTGGCCTGACATATTTAGACTAGCTAAAATCATACTTTAAGAGATTTTTTTCTGCTTGTAGAACACTAAAATAAAGGTCTAAGCTTTTTCAGTATTCTATACTTCATTGAAAGGCTTTGTCTAGAAACATGAAAGGATACACATAAGATTGCGTTAACTATTTACTAAAATCGAAGTAAATATAGGTAATTATACATAAATGAGCAATGTATAAATGAACAATAACCGAGGAGGTACGTATTAGTTATGTGACGTGTGAAAAGAAATTGATTTATTAAATTTTTGTCAGGTAAATGAGTTTTTACGTATCAACGAATTCTCTCACTAGTCAACACAAAACTAAACGCAAAACTGTTATCTTTAAATGTTCACGGCCGTTTTTTTACGGTCCTTGTGTAATGGCATATTGCTTTCTGTTCGGATCTAATTGTATTTGAGGAAACACTAGTCAGTTATTTACCCTACGTAGTAGACCTTTAGACAATTTTTTAGCTTCGGATTATCAATGTTTCTTATACTGTGGGAAGGCAATTACATCGTAAAAGAATGTTTATTATGTTTTATGTATTTTACAATGTATAAAGAAAAATATATTCATTTACGAACATATCGACAATTGTTCTTTTAACACAGGTGCTGTATATGTATGAACAATAAAATAATCACAGAGTACAGACAAATTCAGAATGTATAACAATGAGCAATGCGTAGCTAACGATAGTGTGCTAAAAATTTTACCGCCACGTTTTCTGCAGACCGTTGCAAGAAAAAACGTTTAGCTTGCTGCAGGAACATGTTACTTTTACGGTATGGCTGGTTGTGTGGGTGTAGTCTTTTAATAGAAGAAACTTTTATTATCATCTATTTTATCATAAAGCCAACTTTATGAATATTTCCTAAAATGCCCTTATTGTTTAGCTAATAAATAAAGGGTATTCCAATTAAAATTAACACCGTCCGATTTTTTTAGGTACGAAAGAACTTATGAAACAGGTTAATTTTAAGTTAAATGAGGATCAAATTTTATATTGGTTTGTTTTATATTTATTTCTGCATATTCCAGCGCCTAGAAATACGCCTTTAAAGTATTTTGAAGCTGCTTTCATTATCTAAGCAATCATGTTTATTTTCTAAACGTTATTTTTTTGCATTTCTGCCGAGGGTGGTAAAATTATGATCTTTTACAGTTTCTACTTAATTTCATGATTTATTGTCGTTCATAACTGAGTAATTTTCAAAATGCTTTACAGTGTAGATCAAAGAATTTAATTAGTAAAACTCCACTATGCAAAGAGTACGCGTGCCAATGCTAGACTCCCCAAACCAAAATATGAGGAACACTAACTTAGTGGTTAGAGCGCGACTGGTGTAACTGCGAACTTCGAGGAAATTGGCGATGTTACAAACGAAAAATATAACTAGAAAGTGTAGATGTCGTTGCCTGTATTTTACAAATTAAATTGTATATTTCGTGGGTACTTGAGGAAATCGAACCCTGGTGTCCAGATTCACCTTTTTTTTGCTCTGCCACTGAGCCAAGAGAGCCGTGTTGCCAACTCGGCTGGAGCGTATTATTAACTGATATTTACTTAGTATGTGCATTGCACATGCATTGGCAATAGATGGCGTGACAGTGGTCTTCACATTTACTAAGTGAATGTCAGTTAATAATACGCCCCCGCCGACACAGCCCTCATAGCTCAGTGGCAAAGCAAGAGAGGCTAAATATGGCGGCCCGCGTTCGATTCTCGGTGAGAGCCAATACATTTTTCTTCATAAATTTACCTTAAGTACCCACGAAATATACAATTTAATTTAAAAAATATAACCATCATCTGTGACGAAAATTGCCCAAGAATCTAGTGCATCAAAAAGTTGTTTCATCGGATTGTTAAAAAGTGAGTTTCATCTATACAAGATCAAACTCTTCCAAGAATTAAACCGTGATGATCAAGAACGACGTTTGCAGTTCTAAGAAAATTTTATAACGATTTTACTGAGCTTTTGAGTACTGACATATCAAGATTTACTTTACATCTGTTTCTCTGACGTAAATCCATTTATGTTTAGTGTTTATGTTGGTGCAGTCAACATGTAAAATTAAACACCTTATCAGTGGAAGTCACATCTAAATTACCTAAAGTTTCCTATATACTCGTTTTTCTGGACATCAAATGGGTCACACCGGTCTTGTATAATGCCCATCTAGGTTTCCCGCTTTAACCACTTCGGATTTCTTTTTGTGGTGCACTTGAAATCCAAAGCTACATGACCTGAATTTATTCAAGAATATGGAGAAAGAATCGTCGCAGAATGCAGTTTGAACACGCCGGATGTGTTAGACAAGTTTTTGAAAATCGATTGTACTGTTCTATGGATTGTACTTGTTTCTGTTTTCGAATGTTATATTTTTTCTAGAGAAGATCAGCAGACTTTCTCCTAACGAGTTACCAAAATGTGTATAACTCGATGGGAAATCGCATTCATTTAAAGAGATTTGTGTTGTAGTTAGAAGCGTATGCGGCCCCTACCAAGCTAGCTTCTGAAGTTAAAACATCTTAGACATAAGAATTTACACCATGACAAAACTAATTAAATCTCAGCTAATCAACGGCCATAATTTCAATTTATTATCTTTCTCAAACACTTTTTCTATAAATGTCAGAAGCTATTTGCTTTTACTTACTAAAATAGTATAAGTAATTATATTTCTCTTGAAGCCCACGAAACAATGGCTAACGTTCAAACACCAGTGATTAAATAACGAATTTCATAATAAGACCCCGACCGTGAAGATCGTTTTTGTCTGCACAAAACACCTCTCTGCAAGGTGCTGTACGTTAATGGGCTTCTGCGTTCCACTGCCCAGAGGACAACTCAGGAATTCCGCCTGCTAATCTGTTACTAATTACTCCCTTACAGCCCCCCATTATAACAATAATGGATAGTCATTTCCCTGCTTTACGGGTCCAAACGGGTGGACAAGGGAGCGTCCTTAATGCTAACAGGAATAATATTATATACTGCAAGAGCTCTTTGCGAGGGACAAAAGGAGCTCGGAAATGAGATGGATTTCATTTAATATTCTTAAATACGACGGGACTATAGGAAAGTTAATTTCTGAGACATTTTTTCTCTATGGAAAGATCTTTCTTAGATTTATTAAAAATTAATTAAAATTTTTAAGTATAAACTTGAAAGGTTGAAATTTTAATAAAAATGAACACACTTATCATATCAAATTTGTTTTTAAAAATAAATTTATAATACCCTTGTCCTAGCAAACGAGGTCACCTAACTTGCATCCTTGTAGTTTGTGTATGCACAGTTACCTGCAATCTTTATTATTAATATATTAAGGGGCTAGCAGCCGTGGAGAGCGAATTAAAAGAATATATAGTTGGTAGGTACATAGGTATATGTTGGTAAGATCACTTTCTGTTAGGGTTTCAGAACATACAAACTACTTGAGACTGCAATAAAATAAGTCTCCTTTTGCTCAGCACTGCACTGCCTAAACTGGGAAGTGGGAAGAAACTGAAATTATGGCATTGAACCAAATAGGAGGAAGATGTCGTTTTTAGAGAAGGTACAAAACTGATGTTGAAGGGATGAACTTTATATACAGTTTCTTAATTGAATTGGAGAAGAAAAGGGGAGATTAAAATATATTTCGGACACACTATAACACCATTGAAAACAAAATCGCTTTTAGCAGGTTGACAAATTTTGACAATCACCGTTAGATTTTTAAAATATTTTAATTTTTCTTGTGTTATGTACTCTTTATAACAACTGTATGTTGTAAAACTTACTTAGTTGGAAGAATCTCTGTTATGTATTTGGTCCTCGGGCAACTTACTTATTTTACAGCCTCTAAAGAAATAAATAAATAATTTCGAACGCTTGGCATCTTAAACAGTGCACTGAGAGAAATGTAGTACTACATGTTTAGTCCTACTAAGTTGTTTTTACAAAACTTTACGTGATAACCCTAACTGCAATATTTACTGTATCTTGTATATATAGCTCTTTATGTATACAAAATTATTAGTTAGTACTACTGACCCTTTAGAACATTATGTTATATTTTGAAATGTGTGTTTTAAGTACATAATTTTTGTAGTTATTGTATTTACAACTACGTCGTGTTATTTTACATGCTGAATATTTTACTGCTATATATTTTAAAATGTTAAATACGTAGTTGTAGTATTAACAGCTAGAGTATATGTTTTCGCAGCGTTGCCAACTATACGCTAATTAGAATTCATGTACAATGTTTAGCAATTGTTCGATGTATGACCATTATCCTTAATTGCAAGCTTTGCATGTTTAAGGCAGTAAGCAAACAGAATATTATAATATTATAATAATATATAATATTATAATATTTACTAGTTAGATACCGTAATGGAGACTCAAATACGGTAATTCAATGATGAAATACGGTGCTATCCCGCATAGAAAGTTGACAACACTGGCTAGTTTTAAAAGCGTAATGGCGTTTAGCAGTTCAGTGCAAGTGCCGCGTGGTGCGTGGTTTCGTAGTCACCAAACGAACTTTGATATTAAAAAAAGAAAAAACATTGTTGAAAATAGAAAGCAAATTAAAGCTTTGGAATTTGGAAAACCTCGTTAATCCATTCGAAGGTAAGTAGAAGTTTCAATACATGTTTGTCAACAGATGTGTGCTCGTGCTCCATTTTTAGGAGCCATGCCGTCTAAATAGCATTATTACAGCATTATAGTTTAATAACAAATTGTGTGCTACTAGTCAGTTAGAAAACTAAAGTATTATTGTAATGCCAACATCCCATATAAATTAGTTGACTATGTTGAATATATTCAAAGACGATGATCCCAATATCGCATTCTGCTATTTTGCGATTGTACTACACGTGGTTATCACGTGATCAAGTACAAAAGCGTTATCAAAACTGTTTTTCTTTGTGATATCTATAATACCTATCAGTTTATCACTTTAGGTTCCTGATTTACGATATATAAGGCATGGATCATAAGTATTTGTTGCTTTGATGAATTAGTTAGTCGAAAAATTAATCTTAATTAATTAGCTTCGAAACTATCAGTCCAAGCTACTTAATTGTTTGAAAACGTTCCACAATGAGTGAAGGCTCTTTCCAAATCATTTAACTTAAAAAAATATGTTATAATGGATTAATCAAAAATATAATTAAAATATATTTTGGGGGTAATGTAGGTAGGAAGGCATTAATTACATATTTTAAGTACTTTAGTTAAAAAATAGTCAGTCAGGCAAGCATATATCTAAATAAAATTAAAAAAAGTTTTAAACAGACAAAGTTATAATATGAAGAAACTTCACTAACTTTTACTCTTCAGTTGTTTCTCATTTTAAGCAATATTATTTTTTTAGGTTTTGGTGCCACTTTTAAAAATATTACAATGTTGCAATGAGGAAAGGAAGTACTTACTCGTTACAAACTACACAAAATATTAAATCTACGCTTGTTAGTCCAGGTTATTGTTAGACAGGAGCTGCAACATAGTCCGGAGGTAAAGAAAAGAAGTTTCTCTGTTTTTTCTTCTTTAAAACCAATGATTTGCCTACAGAATTGGGCGTTAGCGGTTTTTGAACTGTCGAGGCAAATATGTATGTGTAATATTTTCTGAAGAGCAAGGAGCAACATACTATATTCCAACAAGGCGCGACACCCGGAGAAACCCAATTTCTGCACATGGATTATATTTAGTTGTCTTTTCAGTGTTTTTACGGCATGTTAAATTCATAATTAATTCATTAATATACCTCTACAAGATGTGTTTTTTTGTCAATTACTAGTGTTGTAATTATAACATTCTTAAATATTTGTGATATCGGTGCGTGTGCTTTAGATATTTTCAGAACGTTGCTGTTTGGTATACGCGATATGGCGTTTAATATTAATATGAAAGTCGTTTTTCTTTTTCAATCTGCTACGGGTTATATAAATAAGATCTATTTGCATAAAAAAATAAATTTATTATAAAAGTTGAGTACTATTACTCGTCCATATAAAATTGCCAAACAGCTGAGGCATTAAATTTGTTGTATTGTACCAACAAGTTTTCGATCACCTCCTCAAAGAACTTTGTTTCCAGCGAAGTCAGGTAAGCCTACTAAAACGTACCTTGTTGATAGCAAAGTTCTTTAAAGAGGAGATCGAATACCTGGTGTCACGATAGCAAAAATGCTTCAATTGTTTAGACAATTATGTAGTAAAACGAGCAAGACTAATCTCAACTTTTAATAATACAATTATTATCTTTTTATGTAAATGACTCCTAATTTATAACCCATCGTAGGTTCAAAATAATAGCCTATATTATAGTAGGTATATAACTACGTTTTTTTAAAAAACAAACTTGTAGTAGTAAATTATACTACTACATGATGATTATAATTAACATTTAAAATTATAATTTGTGCAACTACAATACTTTAAAATAAAAGAATGTGTAGTTGTAATGCATGCCACTACATGTTGAATATCTTAAACTACCTGGAATGTTGTTTTTACAAGTAGAGTACTTGAAAACCAAAAATATGTAGTTTTAAATGATACTATTTTTTGACTATTATACCTAAACACTTTAAATATTATGCATTGAAATTCTTAGTATAATATTCTGTAGTTGCATTGAATAATGGTAGTTGTTTTTGGCGCCTATTTTAAATCTACAAGTTGTAATTCATTAAGCTTTTCTTTTATATCTAATAACCCATTTCTCTCAGTGTGTACTCGCATGAAAAAATTCGACCATCTAAAAGAAAAACAATACATTTATGCCTAACGGCAGAAGGTTGTGCAGCACCTTTAGTAGATTTGATTTTCGTTGTTAATTTTCACTGTTACAGGTATCTATACTAAAAATAATTGATTTAATTATCATATTTTTAATTAACTAATTGTAATTTTGTGGATTGATCAGGGCAGATTGTATAATTTTGTTTTAATAGATGAATACGTTCTCTGAAATCATGGCATTCTTGTTTCCAATTAATCAGAGGAAACTTCAATTTTATAAACATGTCAAAAACAAATAAAATTCAAATTACTTTTCTCTCGAAACCGGTATGTCTAAGGAACATAATTGTAGCACTTATGATGGTAATTATGTCGTATTTTCAAGGAATAAAGTGACACTTCAGATGTTATCAATTGTGCTGAGTGGGTAGAAGGTTCTAGCTCGCTTACGGAATAACTTTATACATAGGTTATTTATGTTAAACTGATTTAAAATATTCACACTAAATGCTGATATTTACTAATGTGGCTTAAAGTGGGGGAACTGCATCCTGAAACAGAAAGGTTTATTATTTCCATCCAAGACCGGGTATTAAAAACTAGGAATTACGAAAAGATACATCAATAGTTGACATATGTATGCAGGAAATGCAACTTACCGGGCGAAACCATAGATAATATAATCGGAGGCTGCTCAGCCCTTTCCAACACAATCAATTGGCCAAAATCATCTACATCCAGCTGGCCCTTAAACACAGACTATTATAAAATCCCGAGCCTTGCTATAAGTATTCACCACTATCCATATTAGAAAACAGCCACCATATTCTCTACTGGGATAGGCCAGTTCAAACCGATTACAACAGGCCCGACATCGTCCTTATAGATAAAGAAAATAAGGTTACATTTATCATTGATATTGCCATTCCTCTGAGCGAAAAACTCGCAAAAACTGAAAAAAAATGGAAAAATATAAAAACCTGGCCCTTGCAATTAAGAACATCTGGGATATAAGGGAAGTGCACACAATATCTGTGGGAATTTGGACTGAAGGAGTTGTGACCAAAAAGTTTAAAAGTAACTTAAAAGCTGCTGGTGTCTCCGAGCAATTATTAAGAACAATTCAAAGGGCAACCATTCTACAGACGTGCCATATTGCCCGGAAATTTTTGGACTCTGCGGGCTGAGATGAATTTCTCCCTCGTATGAACTACAACCGGTTATACATAATCGAGTAAAAGAATGTAAATAATAATGATATCAATAATAATAATTATTATTATTATTATTAATATTATAGTAATAATAATAATTATAATAACCACCTGTTGCATATGGACGATCTTAAACTGTATGCTGCAAACGAAGAACAACTACAAAACATAGGCATGCTATGGAACAAAGAAGTGTAAAACCTTGGGTGTTGAAAATGAGAAAGGGAAAAAACGAAAGATTACTGTATAGATGCGGAAAGTGTTATAGAGCTAGCACTATAGCACTAGAAGAAGTATGTAGACACCTGGGAATACCGCAGAATAAGAAATATAACCACAATGAGGTCAAGGATTAGGTAACAGTGAGTTTTAAAGACAGGCTACGAAAAGTCCTCCCAAGAAATTTAAACGCTAAGAACTTGACAAAAGCTATAAATACGTATGCAATACCCGTTCTCACCTAATTGTTTGGAATTATTAATTGAAGTAACGCACATCCTTGACTACCTATGTATACGAACCACCATCCAAAGTCCTGCATACAACGCTTGACGCTACTGCGTACCGAGGGCAGCAGATGATTTACCGATATTGTGAGCTTACATTACCAACAAATTTCAGCTCTTCGAGACCACTTCTATAGTGGGACACACAAGGTATACAGAGCAGTAGTACAAATCGATAACAAATACACTCCTCTAAAGTTAGCATCCCATGATTTTGTAAATATGCATCAACCAGTGTCATCAGCACAAAAAAGAAGAATGGGCAGTGAAAGAGTTACATGGGCGATTATACTGCCTGCTACACCAGCCACACATTGATGAAAAGCTGAGCTGCGCGTGGCTAAGACAGGGAAAGTTGTTGTAAATAGAGAGCTTCATGCTGGCTATCCAAGATCAGATAGTCAGTAACCGGAACTGTACGAAGCATATAATCAAGCACTCCAACATTGAGTCCGACACATGCAGAAAGTGCCGAATATGTTTAGAGGCCATCGAGTACATCACCAGCGGTTGTAAACTCCTTGCTGCCACACAATATACAGAAAGGCATAATAATGTGGCCAAACAAATACATATTTAACTCACAAGAAGATATAGATTGGAGGACGTTGATGAATACCCTACTACATATACCACACCAAAAGCAGTACTCGAGAGGAGGGAGTTCCGTTTGTATTCCGACCACCACATTCTTACTGATAAGACCGTCTAGCATAACAGATATTACACTAGTAGAAAAAAGAGAGTTGACAACCTACATCATCGACATAGAAGTTCCAACTGAAGTAAACATAAAAGCCAAAGACAATGAAAAAAATCGTCGTATATATACTGGCAATGGAGATAGAAAGGATTTGGAAATGCGGATTGAAAGGTAGTACTAATCGTAAGGTCGGCAAAAGGTTTCACTCCAAAATCCTTTTGCAAAGCACTAGAAGAAGTAGCAGTAAGAATCGAAGTGCATGACGCAGTTCAAAAATCAGTAATTCTGGCCACTTCGAATATTGTTAGAAAATTCTTAAAGCAATACGAAAAACTGTGTACCTGGCATAGCCTGTGAACAGTTCAACTCCCGACACGTCCGAGACAAACAAAATAATAATAATAATAATAATAATGTGTCTTTATTACTGGTGTATCCTCCACAAACAGTACAGAAAAAAAAACAAAATAATGAGCAATGAAATATAAATAAAATGAATATAAATTCTGTGTAAGTGACCAGCAAACGACGGAGTTCAGTTGCCAACCCAGAGGGCGGCACCTGCTCTTCCACTCAACCGGTTTTTTTAAGAACATAATTATATAGTAATGTATTAAAGAAAGAAAGAACACGAGAGAAAGAGAAATAATATATAAAGAACGTTATAAAGCAAATATTTCAGTATGCAGAATCTGTATTATGACAGTAAAACAATGTGAACTAATATATTGATCTTGAGTTTCAGGTAAACAGAAGGTAAGTATTTTTATATGCAGCTTTAAAGGAGTAGGTAGATAAAACTTTTAATTGAGAAGGAACGGAATTATATAGTACACATAAGTTATAGGAAAAACATCGTTTGCAAAAACTATGTCTGTGCGCCGGTACCGTGAGTACGTCCCTCCTGCGAATATTGATATTATGCACATCCGTTCGAAATGTGATCTTATTATACAAATACCCTGGAGTTTTTGTACAAACAGACTGAATGCATTATTCTTCTAGCCTTCATACTCAGCCATGGCACTGCCTTGAGCTTACCACCAATATGCTGCCTCCTATCAGCAAGAGTTTTGTACGACTTGAATTCTTCTGGTCGTTTCGCAATCCACACAAGGCCAATACACCACGTCAGCGAAGTTGAACAGAGATAACACAAGAATATCACAAAAATAAACTTTTTGTTTTAAATTCAAAATAGAACGTATATTATATTATTCTGCGTCTACCAAAAGCTCTACCAATAATGGTATTTACATGTTGTGTAAAACGAAGTTTATTGTCAATCAAGAGTCCCAAGTTTCTTGAGGACGTAACCAATTCTACAGGTCTACCATCAATTTCTATATCCAGCTGCAAAGACAAATCATTATAATCAGAAGGGCTGACCGAAGTACCAAAAAGAACCATCTTGGTTTTGGACGGATTTAAGGAAAGACAGTGATCTAATGCAACGTTAAAAAGATTATTCAAATCTGTATTGACCATCTCCTTGACATCATCAACATCATTTTTGTTAAAATAGAACAGCACTTGCGTGTCGTTGCATAAAAATGACACTCAGCGTGATTGACAGCAGAAACAAGTACTGAGGCATCAAGGTAAAGAGCAAAGGCCCCAAAATTGATAATAATAATAATAATAACATTAATAATAATAATCATCATAATTATAATAACAATAGCAATAAACAATGATAATAAAACTTGATTCGACTTGTTTGACGGCGTTAAATGAAACATTTTTTCAATAATATAATAATTATAACACTCAGTAATGTTTCAGTTTTTATTCAGTTTAACCTGTTCATGTTTCGGCTTAGTAGGCATTTCTCAAAGTGTTTACAAACGAAACTGTTGGTTAAAGTTAGATATAGATCCCACCGAGCTTTTATTCCTACAGCGTTGATGAACAAAGTAAGGAATTCCACTTAATAATAATAATAATAAAATAATAATAATAATAACAATAATGATAATAATAGTAATAGTTGTCCTTATCCATCAAATTATTAATTTTTTGACAAGACCGGTAGTACTGTAATAGGTCTGACATCGATCGTTTAAATTACCATCTTTGTAAAATGGTTTTATCTCCCCTTTAGACAGTCTGGAAAAATTCTGTTCAAATGCTTAGATTCAATAGGCTAGTGAGCGGTCTTATTGCATGATATACTGATTTTTATAAATCGTATGCTTATTCCTTATTCCATTGCAGTCTTGAGTTGATTTTGAAATAATCTTCTTTAATTAACTTTCAGCATCCTGTTAAGTCACTTCATTTTAAAAGAATGATTGTAAATTATCTACAGAACATTTCAGTAACTATATCAGACTAAATAGTTTGATTTAATTGTGTGACACTGTTAATTTTAGTTTAGTGTCCAAACGTCGAGTAATTAACTTTCTTTCACATGAACAGCCTTTTGGCTATTGATTACCTTCCATGTGGCAATATTATTGTTTCTGTACCTACTTTTGCTGCATCGTTTCGATTGCAGCCTCTATTTACATGAATAGATAATTAATGTTTGCAGATGACGAGCGGTAAACTGCCATAATATCCATATTTGCTTCATCTATTCCAATCGCGCAAGTTTCAAATTGTAATGCAATCGACATGTCTTTACTTCTGTAATCTGTAATGATTTATGTACATTTTTTATTATTATGCAGCTACCTCCATGTCTTGATGATGGTCTATACAAAACGAACTACCGATATAGTAGTTCTTAATATTAAACTGACACACTTCAGACCGTGATGACCAGTGTTCTATGATACACAGTATATCTGGGTTCCTATCAGTTAAAAATGCTTCTAGTTCACAACCTTCGAATTGTCTGTGTGTTTAAATTTATGATTTACAGTTTCACATTGGATTCGTATGTGTACTGTGGCGGTGTAAAAACGCAAAATGTATATACTATATGGCCAGATGTCAAGTTTCATAGCATTTTGTAAATTTTTAAAGTAAACAGTTACTTTAAAGAATGTATACTGCTCTAGATATTTTGAAGGAAAATATTTTTTTAGTAGGTCAAGGACTTGTTCAAGTTTGGTGCTTGATATATAATCTAGTATAATTATATTTTTTTGTAAATATATTATATCCTAACTATACAGTTTTTTTAGCACGTTTACGTTTTGTATTGTAATCATTACAGATAAAATAAGTTGGTAAGTGTTTAATAAAATACTTTACCGGAGAAGAAAGCGATCAAATTCGCAAGACAAGAAGCCTGCCGAGTACAAGATGTTATTCGATATTCTCAACAGGCCCCCTTCGCTCGCAATTAAGATTGAAATTTGAGTTAATTAAAAAGTCCAGCTTCCGATAATCAACATATTTACCGCGTTCCCTGCCATCGCGTCTCGAAAAAACTTTTAATAATTCAATTTCTTGGCGGCGTCTTGTCACGCATATTAAAAAAGTTCGGACCTCGTAATCAGATTGAGTACGTTTATCAAATTACCGCCGCGGAATGGAAAAACTTTCGCTGAGATTATGATCGTTTATTTTGCGGTTGTTGGCTCAGACGAATACGTTACAGGTGTATATTGTGCTCGGAGTAGGAACTTGGAAAGAAAGTTTTGGTTTTGATTGGCTTAATTTGATTGATTTGTAAAAGAAGCAGTTGGCAGCATAATAACGATCTATAAAGATTACGGTATTATTTTGCCCGCAAAAATGTCAAACAAGTTTCCAAAGCAAACCAMATACTATCAWATTTACACACAAAAAGCAATGTAAAGATAAATTACCAATAGACATGATTTTTGGCACACAGTTCAAATTTTTTTATTAGTAAATCCGAAAATTGCATTAACAAAATATWAAAATTTGGGAATCTATTATACWATGTTTATGTCAAATAATATGGTAATACGCTATATTAGTATGAAGAGTCGGTCATTTTGCTGTGTTATGTCAAGATCCCGGATCAAAACAAACCAAGTTGTTATAACGTGCGTAAAGGAGTTCATTGTTTGGTGCAATTTTTTAGTTTTAAAAGAACATTCTAAAGTGTTAGTGTGTAGGTTTGCGTAGCTTACATCCCTTCGCTATAGTTAGCAAGTATTACAAACCGAAATTACATTTAGTTACAATGTATTGTTGGAAAGCTCAATGCCATGAGCTTACCCAGCTTTTGGTCTAGGGAGGGGCAAAGCAGGAACGTCCTGTAGAGTATATTTCAACATAAATAGAAATAATAAATGTTTATAAGATATAAGCACTTAAGTAGTGAATGAAGTATTTATTCCATGAATAATCTTCGCGGATTTTCTGCAAGGCGACTTACAACATCTTCTGTGAAATAAAGACCCAAATTATTTATATGTTTTCTATGTACACTGATCACACAAAGCCCCTTTATTATTAATTACGTTATTGATGAACTCAGGTGAGGCGAATTCAGTTGCATCGCTGTCGCGTTTAACAAAACATGAGTAGATACATTTTATTTGGGAGAATAAAGATCCAAATAATGTGTAATGATATCATTCGAAGTACCAAAGGGACATAAATTTCACCTTAAAAGTTCTATTAATAGGAGCACAATTTCTGATTCAGAATTAACACATATCAAAGACTAATGCATTAACCGATGCGCTTTTAGTACAGTTTTATCTTCTCAGACCGGAAGCTTTAGAAATTTAAACTGGGAGTTCATATGTATAGGCGTTAAAGATACAATTGTAGTAATTTTTACTCCTCAGGGAAAGAGACTCGATGGATAACTAACATTATTAAAACTTAGAATGACAAATGCCTCAGCATTATACGTCAAGCCAACCTTCTTAGATCGTCAGTGCATTGCTCTCAAAAATTACATAATACATAATATTTTAACCAAATTAAGCTTCATTTAAATAAACTGAAATATATTTAATTGCATTTTGAACAACACACCGGGTTTTAATTCATGCTGATAATGCTTTTACTGGATTTCTAAAACTTATATTAAATAAATTGACTTTCATAAACGTGAGTTCGGATGGATTTATGTTTTTTTTGTATTAATTGTTAAAATGTAATGTGAATTTAGAAATTCTGTGCAAAAGTTGGAGTTATCATCGAATATATGACAGATTCTGATGTGATTCCATATAACAGTAGAGTAGTAGTTAAGGTAGAAGAGCTGAACTAAGCAGAAATCGTGTTATGACTGACCAAGATAGTCTTTTAAAGCCAACGATTTAAAGACAACGATTCGTAACAACAAGAATGTTGCAGTTACAGCTTCAAAACGCACATGGCATTGATTAAGCGACTTATAAGAGGAGGTCATTTGTAAGGGTCAAATATGATTTCTGTATGAAAATTGTGAAATACACTTGCCTATAAATTTTACTGTATTTACAATTTTGTGAATAAGACAATTTTTAGGTGTACACACATAATTAACCAGCTAAATGTATGGGAAATTGGAAGCGCCCAGAGTTGGCAACCCCGCCCATGTATAGAGCATTACAATTTACAAGTTTTACCAGAAAATGGTAATGGATTGAGTCCTTCGATGTTCTCGTTATAATGAGAGAGAAACGTATAATCTTTACAGCACTTCTTTTAAGTTGGTTCTCAACAACAGATTGCAACGAAATGTAAGTTTGGTTTGTAATAATTACTAAATAATACGAAGCAACGTAAACCACTCAAAAATACACAGTAACACAGTTTAAAACAATATTTTGAAGTGTTACTGTGTATTACAAACCGAAATTGCATTAAGTTACAATCTATTGTTGAAAAACAATCTAAAGTATGTACTGTAAAGTTTATATGTTTTTCTCTCACTATACGAGAACATCTAGGGACCTAGCACGTTACGATTTTCTGGTACAACATGTAAATTTTAATGTTCTACACACGCACACATTGTAGGTTAAGCTTTTCAACAATACATTGTAATTAAATGCAATTTTTGTTTGTAATACGTGTGAAGTAAAACAAATAAATGTAAGTTACTCCAACATACACAGTAACACTTCTAAATATTCTTTTAAAGCTACAAAATTGCACCCAACATTCCGCTCCGTTACGCAGATTATGGCAGCACTGTTTGTTTTGATCCAGGACTTTGAGACGTATCGCACAAAAATGGCCAACACCTACGTCTGCATTAATATAGCGTATTCCAAAATTTTATTTATAAACTTGTCATACCTTATATAGTTACTTTCTTACTTCGTAGTTTGTTCTGTAGAAAAGGTACCTTTATCAAAACATGATTTGCGTGAGTACATTATTAATTAAACTCTGATTCCCTTCTCTGCCAGATATTTAAATTAATAAATAATTGCAGCGAAGTACACTATTGACAATAATAAAAATGTAGCACTGTTACTAACGGATACAACAGAAACATAAAATGTGGAGCTATCAATTAAATGTGGTGTTTGTAAATTACTTCTTAAATATTGCAACTTAAAAAAATATCTTTTATTTTACCCCTTCAGAGAAAAAACACCAAACGGCGTAGTTACCATTTTCTAATCTAAAGCCCAAGTAATAACGTTTCATATTTCAAATGACACAACAACCATACAAACCTTCATCCCCCATTTCACCCATTAAAGGTAGAATGAAAAAAAACCGATGGGACACATGTTTGTTTTTTTAATCCAAAATCCTAAATAATTACATTTCGTCTCTTTAATTTAAAAAAATACAGAATTCCCATATAAACTTTCATTCCCTATTTCGCCCCTTAAGGGCGGAATTTTTAAAAACGCTGGAACACGTATCTATTTATTTTTAATTACAAGTCAAAAATACAGTTTCATGCTTCTAGCTTCAAAAATGACTCGTACAAAGTTTCATCCCCTATTTCACCCTCGTAGGGTAGAATTTCCAAATATCCTTGTTTACTGGGAGTTTACGTTATTAAAGGACCCTACTGGCCAAATTTCAGGTGTCCAGAACTACATGCCTATGGGGGGGGGGGGGGGACTGCGATTTAGTAAAATTAAACGTATTTCTTTATAGATTTTTGATATGCAGCATCTTAGTTATTCGTCCCAAAATTAAAAAACTAAGACAAAGAATTGCTTATTTTAATGAATTCTGCCTGTCTTCATGAGTTTTGTTATGGGTTCTAACCCCCTTCCCCATGGGTACGCCATTCAATAGTTTACACTCGGCTATGCTGAATCAGTCAGGACATGTTATTCTATAGTGGTATTATAGCATGAAAGCTATAAAGAAAAAAACTAAACAGAAGCAATAACAGATAACCGTCATAGTAGTAAAACACTTGTTTTTTTATTATCCTATTTCCAATTTTTATTTTTGGCAAAGCCAAATGCCAACATTTCAACCACCAAGCGGCCTTCTTCAGTAGCTTTACAAGTATGACTACATACACTGTGTGGTGTGGGAAAAGAATTTGTTTATATTACACACACCACACAACTCTGTATCAATGTTTACGATATATCACAATATCTGTAGTGTTTTAATTTAGTCATACTTGTTAAGCCAATGAAGAAGGCCGCTTGGCAGTTGAAATGCTGGCATTTGGCTTTGCCAAAAATAAAAATTGAAAGTAGGATAAAAATGTGTTTTACTATTATTATTTAATAACTTCCAAAAAACTCTACTATTCATTATTAGATAACTGTCAGTCCAATCAGAATTCTATCCCAAACGGCAGGGCCATTTAGCCAACGTATGCACGTAGCCTTAAAAGAAACCTCACCCCTACGCATTTAACGCCAGTTTTTTGTAACATCTGGTCGAGGCAAGCCAAAATATGCTTCTGTCAAAACAGCTCATATTTTATGAACGCTGGGGTGAGTCTGAACGCCGTCCAGGAAGCAATTTCGGTTTGAGGTCGTGCCGAGGGACCAGGACAGTAAAAAGAAACAATCTGCCGCTTTTATTGACGGTATATTTGAAACAATCACTAGGAATCTCGTACAACATAAATTTTACGATAGAAGGGTAGTAGGGGAAAATTAATCGGAGTTGCCCAGAGATCATTTTTACTGCTGGAAAGATTGTAAGTCGCAGCGATGTGGAAAGTGAGTAATGGGTTTGTTTCACATGCTGGCATAATGATTGCGAGTCGGCTCTGGACATCTATTTTGTGTAACAGTAATGCACTCTAGGCAACCATTATAACACCACGATTTTTCATTCGTGAATGTAATTTGTAGTATGTACAATTCTGCAGCACATTTATCAGTGTAGGTTTATTTCTTTGAAATTCGAATTTCTCTACATAATCTATGAGTACTACTGCCCGATATACTAGTATTACCAAGTAATAGCTTATTCTTAATGTCTACGTAATTTCGAAGAAAAAATGCTTGTATTAGTGAAGTTAATTCTATCTTGGAATTTATTTTAACTGCCCTAGATTTATATGAGACACAATTTTTCAGTTTCAACTGGTAACTCGAGCTGCTCTGTTTGAAATTTATCAATCCAACTAGGAACGTGTTGAAATTATGAGTTATTTTAAAAAGATAACTATTGTGCTAGAGCTGCTGTTTCGTTGAATAACAGTTGAATAAACCTACCCATCACCAAATTTTGTCTTGGAACTTATGGGAAAATTTAAGGACACTGGTTCGGTTCAAAATCGAAGTGTTGTTTTAAGCCACGTTGCTTTCTTTGAAATTACAGAGTCTGTTCGAGAGATATCACAAATTTTTTGAGTCAGCATATCATGAGTCTTCGGGATTCTCTATAACTTTAAGTTTCATCCTTTCACAATTTAATTAATGTAAGAATTAAATAAAGATGATTTTGACAATCCTAGCGGAACGTATAGACAATAATTATACACGTTTTTTGCAATACTTGCTTAATAGACGAGTCTATATTTTTCTTAAATATGCGTATTACTTGAACTATGTTAATCCTCACTTGATGCTGGAAGTAGAAACTCAGAGAGCAAAAAAACTTAATGCATAGGTTGAGTATTTGATCATATCGTAGGTAGGTTTTTTCTTTGAGAAAAGTTTCGACGGTCAGCTTTATCTCGGTAGGTAAGACACTCTTACGAATACCTTTATCAATGACTCATAGAATAAGATGAGGGGCTAAATGGTAATGAGTTAGTTTTTCAGCAGGACGGCACTGTCTCATGTCCTGTCAGACAATTTCTTTATGAAATTCTTCAGAAGCATTGGGTTGGATGGAGAGGCTTTCTGAAAAGCCAGCAAAGTCTGCAGATTTTACAACTTTAAATTTTTTCCATAGAAACTCAACCAGCATCCTAGGAGCAACTACGTCAAACAATTGTGTTTCAGTGAGCGCATCTGACTCCAGAAATCTTTAAAAAATATGAGGCAATATTTGATTCGCGTGCATATTTACTGATGAAGCTACGTTTTGCCGCACTTTTAGAGATATCGGTCTCAACAAAATCCCTACTGGACACAAAAGTGGTCATAATCAACAGCAGCGAAAATTCAATTGTGTGGGTCAGTGGCGTAGCCAAGGGGGGGCAGAGGGGCATCATTTACCCCCCTCAGAAACTAAATTATTTTGATAATGGAATAGCAGCTTTTTACATTTAACAGTACAAATTTGTTGCAAATTATTGGTTTGTTGTATAATAAACATTTCAGCAAATTAAACATTAAAATTTAAGTCACACCTCTTCTGGTTTTTTCTTGTGTTCGTACTTAACATTTTTCTTTTTGGAGCTTTGCCCCTCCTCCCCCCCCAAGTGAATTTTCTGGCTACGCCACTGGTGTGGGTAGATATTACAGGACAGCGCCTTTAGGCCTGATTGCTGGCTGTTTGGAGTTAATGCCAGAGTTGAATGTCACTTTTTTAATAATGAAGTTGGCGTCATCATTATTAGAATATATAGCTTCAGCAAAATGGTGTCCCTCCTCACTTCGGTATACAGGTTTGCCGATAATGTGGCATACTCTACAACGCACTCGCAACATCGTTGCCATATTTTTATTATTAGGTCAGTTCAAAAAATGAAAAAAATGACAACCGCGTAAAACGCAAAGTTGTGTGTAAAGATCGAGTAGTCAGTAGTCACGTTCGGGCTTGATCAGCGGGAGGTTGCGACCCTGTCATCCAGGTATTCCCATTGTTTAAATAAATCTCACGTTACTCACTTAATTTGAACTTTTATTGTCTTTTAAAATTCCTTATTGTTAATGTAAGTTTGTCATGTTCTTTCATTTTATGTTCGATGATAGTCTTTACATTTTTGATGTGTGTAGTTTGGTCTCGATTTTTGTTTGTATTTACAGAGTTGATTTGATCATTTTGCTAAAACGATCACTCATTAAATCTCGTGGCTTGCTGTATAAGGCATTTGACTTACTTGACCACCCCTAATCCCGTCGTGCTCCAAGTTTTCACTCTCGCTGAGGCCCAGATATGACAATATCTTGACTAACTACATCTTAGAAGATGGATAGGACTGAGAGAATCAAATGAGCATCGCAGCGGTCTCCTGATTTAACTCCTTTTTTTCTGTGGAATTTGTGCGGGAATGGCAGAAACAGATCCGTATTGCACTGGTCTCAATCAAAGTCAAATGGTTGTTGGAGGACACTCAGCAGTTATGTTGTTATAAAATATACGGTTTTTTTCTTGTTGTTGTTGTTGTTGTTGTTGTTTGTGTGTCTGCAGAGGCGTGCCTCAGGCACCCATATTGGGTCCGCTTTTGTTCGTGGTTTATATCGCTAAATTTAAATCCGTATTTTTCTCAAGCGATTTTCATCTATATGCAGATGACACTCAATTTTATCTTTCTTATTCTCCTGATGAAATATTACGCGCAGGTACAGCCATAAATTTTGATTTGCAAGATCTTGCCAAAACATCTTCATAACATCACCTCCAGGTAAATCCTTATTGGAAGGAGAGCGAATATAGCAAGGATAAATCAAGTAAATGTACCAACAAGGGGACAATAAGTTTAGTTTAATTAATAATAATAATTAATATTAGATCATTTTAATTTCTGCGATTGAGTATAATGGTCCATGTCTGGTTTAATTTGACGTTGGGAAAATTCAACGGATACTGGATTGCGTAAGTACGTCAGAATGAGCCCTGCTTTGATTGAACTTGGATGGCTCAACATGTGTTATAGCAGGTACATTCATGCAGCGTGCACATCCTGCAAAATAATTCACTATTTGTGGTGTTTAATACGATACCACACTGATGTGCATAATATTAACGCCGGGTTTTAAGCAGCGCTAACGTCGCCGATACACTTTACGAAATTATATGTACGGTTTTTTCATACAGGTATAACATATATAAAATTTTCAGTGACTGCAGACGTTTCGTGCTATTCATTTTGTAAATTTACATGCTGCATCCATTACCGCCTATTCTGTTCTTAGTTGTAGATTTATAATTTCTCGTACTATATTCATTGTTGCTGCCTTCTTTGTTGCCATCGATCGTGTTCTTATCATGTTCACATTAATGTTGTTTTGGTTACAGGCATTGTTCGGCCCCTTCTTGTTATTTTGGATGTTCACACTAGGTTAGGTAAGTTTAACGGTTAGGTGAAAAAACGGTTTTAAGACCGAACATCGCCGTTTCCGTTTATTATTGAACATTTCAAATTTGGAAATAAAAATGGAATAAAGGCGTATTAATATTGCTATTATTATTATTATTATTATTATTATTATTATTATTATTATTATTATTATTATTATTATTATTATTATTATTATTATTATTATTATTATTATTATTATTAAATTATTAAATTTTAAATAAAAGTACATTCTAATTTTGTGAAATGCTTGTATTATTTCCTCAGTAAAATGATAACTTAGGCTTAGAAAATAAAGAGATCTATCAAAGCCAATGACGTCATAATAATATTTTGCAGGTCAACAGACGATTTTAAATTTTGACCTGCCCGAGGTTACTAAGAAATACCTTAAACAAGGGAGCTAGGTGCGAACTATTGCATCACGCTGTACAGTACAAAAGTATTGGTATTTTGGAGATATATTAAACAAAATTTTTCTAGAATACCTACTCAGTAAGTTTTTCTCGTGTTCAACCGTAGGACTCTGATTTAAATCTTTTTCAGCTACGTGTAAACCACAGTCCGTCCCCCACGTGGATAGAGATACACACAAGGCAAAGTCGTGGGTTACCTTAACATTTGTTTCTGGCATTAAGTTGTTTCCGCAGCTTATCTTGCTCCCCCTCGCTTAATGGTCTTCAGAGCCGCCGTATATTATTCAGAGGGTGTGAAAAATAAGGGGTGCTAACGTTATCATTAAATTAACTGTTATCGTATATAATGCATAGCCCGTTGTTTCTGCGAAGGGGTACACAATGAAATTACTAAAAGGTGGCACTCCATTCATCATCAGTTTCGCGCAGAACTTTCCTTACCTTGCGGTATTTGCAGCCACTGTCCTTGCTTTATTAGAATAAGCGTGCAATGTAAGCAAATAAACTGTATTTTACTTTATATTTGTAGCTTAGTAGCCATTACCGTTATATTTAAACTTATTTTAGTTTTAAGATCGTACGTAAGGTGAATGAAGTACTCATTTGTTATAAATATAAATAAAATAAATAAATGTTTGGTAATCACTGCGCGTTGTGTAAAAGCTTCTTTATGTATTTGAAGAAACGTCTAAAGAACTAGGGCCGTTGATGCCTTATTTAGGCAAAAAGAGTAGTAAAAAGAAACAGCATCTTACGTTAAAGATTAGAGAATCCTTAAGTGTGGCAATTTGCCGAAATTCTACATTCTAAAACATTTGACGGAGGGCTAGAGAACGTCTAAGAAGGTAATCTCAAGATTAACGTAATTTATATAACTTTACCAATCTTCCACAATTACATAGAACGTTCTACAGTTTTTTTAATTTTCTACAGACCAGGCGAAGCGGGTTTACATTAGGTAGTAGGAACTAAAAATATCAGCAAAGGCATCAGTCACTTCCTGAGCAGTAATATTTGAATTCCCTACATTCCAACACTGAATATATTATTGCTTCCATGTAAGA
The DNA here is from genome assembly GCA_025024175.1 of Rhyzopertha dominica. Lineage (NCBI taxonomy): Eukaryota > Metazoa > Arthropoda > Insecta > Coleoptera > Bostrichidae > Rhyzopertha > Rhyzopertha dominica. The sequence continues at coordinate 16,860,178 of QCXZ01000137.1, forward strand.
CCAAAGATGATTTACATTGACTGATATCGTATGTTCAGCGTTGGAAATAACAAACATCTGTAGCGTAGCCAGAAAATTTACTTGGGGGAAAGCTCCAAAACACAATAAAAGTTGAGTACAAACACAAAAAATACAGTGGGTTTTGAAAGTTAATGTATTTTTGATAAAGTATTGCCAGCTTTTATCGGGAACAGAACCCGGGACCTTGTGATTGATAGTCATATGTGCTATCAATGCACCATCAGAGCCTTATTCAAATTCCAGATCAAAGTTTATATTGTAATGCATCTGGCGCTTCTGTAGTTGGGTGGGCGCTCGGATATTCTGGCGACCAGTATCTAATTAAAACCCAAATTATTATGTATCAGGTATAATTAATGAATATAGGACTATTGTAATTGGGTTTTGCAGGCAAATATGTACGTATTGCCTTTGATTGCTAATCAAATGTGCTACCACTGCACCATCATCTATTCACTTTCCAGCTCAAAGTGGCATAGGTATATATGTCGAAGCAGGTTATACTTCACCAAAAATATATTTGCCTGTAAAACCTAGTTCAAAAGCTACTGTAATCATGAATTATACGTATATGGAATAAATAATTAAGTCATATAATAATTTTGGTTGTAATGAGTTACAGATTGCCAGAMTCTGGTCACCCACCGTAGCAGAAGAACGTTTTGAAGTTCGCAAATAACGAGAGACAATATTTTATCAAAAATATATTTGCCTGCAAAACTCAATTAATGTGCTCCTGTAATCATTAAATTTTAATGTTTATTCTTTTTTTAACTTTGGTTGATTCATTTAATACTGCTTCAGATGTCACTGGAAATCTATGGTGTTACTATTTATTATGGAAAAGCTTAGTGGAATAAAAGGAAAACTTCTAAAAATCTAAGTCCGTGAAGTTGTAGCAAGCGTGGTCGCTTCAGCGTACAGCTGGTCATCTACGCCACTGTACCATTGGCGTCCATGTATGCGTACAATGATGACATACCGTCATTGGAGCAGTTAGTTATCATAGCTGACTCGTCCGCCATGTTGGAGCCCACTGGTAGTTCGAGCTCTGTGTGTGGCTTATTCGGCTGGTTCGCCCTAGATTACAAATTTCATTTATGCAGGCATTGTTAAAGACAAAAAGGACAACACTAACAGAAGGGAACTGGGTTAGGATATCGTGACATAAAACTAAAATACATAATGCGAGATCCTAACCTAATTACATGCGTGGCTTTTAGATGTTTTGTCGCTTTTGCCTGTAATATCAACTCTTAAGACACAATTTTTAAACAGAGACTACCGACTCCCGTAAACAATACACAGAGCTCCAACTGTCAGTAAGCCTCAGTATGTCGCACTGGTCACCTCGTATAGGCAATGAGAGAATCTTCAAGCAGCGCCACCATCTGTGAAACTTGACATTTTTAGTGGGTAAACAATTCACATTAGCTGTCAGTTGCTGTCAGCTGTATGGTGTTTGGTGTATGCTGCAATTCATGTAGCCTAACTTAACTAATTCTCTTATTTATGCCTGTCTAGTGATCAAAGAATTACTCCAGTAGATATATTCTTTCATAGCAATCAACATGAATATTGCTGTGTTGTGGACTATAACAGTTACGAAAACACACAAAACGGTTAAATTTTACTGCTTTCCATCCAAATCTCATGAAGAACGTCGCAAATTGTGGATTAGTAGCATCCACAGAGAAAATAAGTAGACATTCTACTTAATATTGCGCTAATTGTGCAGAATACCGGACCATCGCCGACCTTTGTACACAACTAAAACACTGCCTTTTGAAGATTAATCTGAAATGAATTTCCTGCGGTTGCGGCTGGTTTATGAAAAATGAGTTTTTATAGGTGAACCTGCGTTACGACGCATTGTGTTGTTCTGTATGCGGTGTGGTGTCATGACTCACGAGGGTGGTTTCAAACAGATTTTGGTGTTTATCCAGCGATTTTTTAAGCGTTTACGTAGAATTTTTTTGCGCGCTTTGAAAACACACGCGTAGCGCGACCGGACGTAAAGGAACCATTAAACAAGCATGCGATACTACGCAGTACCTACAGGGGAAACAGTGTGTGTAAAATAATTGAAAATTAAAACAATAGATACACTTACATTTCGAAAATAAGATGCGACCGCAAGAAACGGAGATTCATGTTTCGGAAGACTGTGCTCTAGGAGTATGCAAAATTTCACTTTATTTGACGAAGCTACGGTATTCCGTATAATTACCAATATTGCTGTTCAGTATTTTTATACGTCCCGTCAGTACAATGATCAAATTCTATGCTTTGTAACCCAAAATATATTACTGTATCAATTTTCTGTTATTAAACCGCCTTTTGATAGAAGGCTCTAGGATTAGGATTACCCACGAGAAGTGTGTGAGTTACCCGCTGCGAGGCGTTGCAAAGCGGTATGCGCTCATAGCCTATAATATAGTGCTATAGGTCATGTCATCTCTCAATTTGACGAGGACTATTGCAGCAAATTCCTTTGAGTAAGTTATCTGTTAGAAATCCGTTTGCGTAATTTAAGCTTGGGAATCCGCAATCAACAAACAAGACAAAGAAGAATGAATGATGGCAGAAAATAGCTTCGTCCTATGCGTCACCTGTCATCCCTGGTTGTTAGTTGCATATAGTTTACCGGTCAGAAAAAGGTTCCATTGAAACCCATAGTTTGCAACAAATTTTTGCTCTTAAATGTAAAAAGCTGCCATTCCATTTTCAAATGGGGGCAATTGCCCCTCTGCCCCTTCCCTCCTTCCACCAGCAACGCCACTGGCAAGCATATATACCCTTGCTCTGGAATATTCGGCATATCTGCAGTCTTGATTGCGAGCTAACCGTTGGAATTTGGTCGCCATTCGAGGGTCTACAAAATACCCGCTTGATACAGGATTCTAATATAGGCGATTTCGCTTTATTTATATTAGAGGTCTGAAGAAATTTAATCCGGAGTGCGTGTAATTCCCCGGTGTGTCGAGAATCTTCCACAAGTTCTACACAATCCCACAATCAGGGTGTAAAATAAATGATTCATAGCTACCCTTCTGGGTCTCGCGCCAGCGACAGAAGTTACGTGTGCCTCCCGGGAGATTCATTTAACAATTCCGCGTTTCGTGCAGTCGCCCAAGTTTTGCTCTCAGAAAGAAAACAGCAAGAAACTCAATTTCGAGCGTTCCTTCATCGGGTGCACCCCCATTCGGCGACAAACAAACGCAACCGGGGTATTCTTTGATCTAGTTAGGCGAGCTCTCGATCTTCCGCAGAGACAGGAAGGTCAACAAAGATAAGAGGGATGATGCGGGCTACGGGCGATTAGAAGGCTTCGATGTGTCGTGCGTTGGCGGCAAAGTGATTGATGACAGGCCACTGTTTGTGAGGCGTCCGAGTGATGTACTGTCACAGGACGACGTCCCGCAGGTTTCAGCGTCGCGGGGCGTCGTCGGACGCCTTCTTGGAGTCGCCAGTTTCGTATGCAGGATGAGAAGACGTCTGCAGTTATATGTAGTTACCTACTTGCTGTATTAGATCGGCAGCTGGTGAAAGAAAAAGCGTCATGATCGTATACAGTATGCTTTTAGAATTTTGCACATTAGGTGTTTGTTGATTGATGTAAGGTGAAAATTAAAGAGTGCCGCATGGGCCTTGTAATATCATATTAAATATTGATTTGCAAGAAAAATGCGCTTCTCTAAGTGATAGTATACAGTATATCATTTACAAAATTCAAGTCAATGGAAAAAATGCAGCGGTAACGCAAGATCATTAGTGCCATATTATTCCTAAGAGTTTATATCGACATTCATCTCTGTAAAAATGGCAATTTTTTATAATAATATACAATACGCCTTTTTGACATTGCAAAATTTACACTATAAAATACATAAAAATAAAATGGCATAGGGATCACAGGGATGCAAGGTTTTTTCTCGTGACCAACAAGTGAAAGAGCTTGCGGTAGATATGGGGTGAAAACGGTAAAAACCTATCAAAAAGTTGTAAAAATTAAAATTTATTTTTGAACAATCGAAAACGGTGTGGGGTTATGGTTTTCATACCTAAGTATTCACTTATTAAGTGATTTCTCAAAGGACATACGAATCGGTCAAGATCATCATACTACTATATAGCAGATGTTCTGCTGGTTGTATAAGTGGTTTGTAAAAAATGTAATTTTATTTGCATAACATTCAAAGTATGATATAAATTAACGTCAAATTTAACATTACGATTAAATATATTACACTGGGATCAGACCTAAACAACCAGCAGTATTCTTTTTCGTCTAGTTATTTAATATGGTTGGCAGCACTGGCAATCGCAGCCATTTTCGGCATTTTAAAAGTGCTAAAAATGTTTGGCGCAGGTTCCTATGCCCTTTGAGAAATCACTTAAATAAATGAATATTTAATAAAAACCAAAACGGCATACTTTTTACAATCGTTGAAAAATCTATCAGAATCAGAAATTTAAAAACAATTTTTTTCAACCGAGAAAGGAGATTTAAAAATACAAAGGTTACCAATAGCAACATAGCTACAGGAAGCCTCGGCAGTGTTCCGCTAACCCGTCCAGGAAGAATAGGTAATCCTAAAGAACGCGGGACACGCACTTCGGTTATCGTGAGAAAGGGCAAACTGCCACGAAAGAAGTTTATGTGTATGTTCTGACGAATGTTTCAATAAGATGGTGTCATTCACGAGCTATTTAGTCCTAAACTGGTTATCGGATAACATGAAGATGTTCTGGTCTCAAGAGTTCTGGCCTCTCGATAGCCCGGATTTGAACTCCCTCGACTACTATATTTTTAGCGTAATCGAAAGAGTTAATAACAAGTCCACACACCCGAATATGGCATCTTTAGCCAACGGTCTGAGCGGCTGGGGAGGTTGTATCGAAAATAATACCACTCTGGACAGGTCACAAAACTGATATGTAAAACAATTTTTCTTTTCATCTAATTTTTTGATAATAGTTTGTTCAGATTTAAGCTGCGGACCCTGTATAGTAATTTAGTATATGTTTAGTATTTTGTCTCGACGCCCTAGCTAGTCGAAAATGTGGTACAGTGACACTAGGTAGGTAGGTACAAAAATTAAAATAAATACATTCTGAGGCTACCATGTGTGTTTATATTAGGACTGACACACAAGAGTATATTTATTATAGAAAAATACAATGGTAGGTTATTCAATATGGCGTGTGAGCTCTGTAATCTCCACACATATTTCAAAGCGCGGAATAAAGCTTGACACTGCTACTATTTGATCTTTATTATAACAACAGCTGAAAATTCGGCATCATACGAGTAAGATGTCGCAAAGGCAATAGGAATCTTCGTGGCTTTTAAACTGAACAGTTAAATATTCATTTTTGATATCCAACACTCTACCATCAAATCGGAACAAGGGCATTTTGTTTTAAGGCTGCTGCATGGAAGATTTTGGATCCACACAAATTTTTTTACATTGCAGACTCGTACTGCCATATGTATGCATATATCTGAGGTATGCAAGCAAAAATTTAATGCTTGTGAATGCAGTAACGGAAAACGGTGGAAAAGTATTATTTGCATAAGAAAGGTGTTTATATTGAAAGAATAAAAATAAAAAAAACAACACAAAGAGAATAAAATAGGTTATTTACTATTGAAATTGATACATATTTGGAATTATGCTCGCTGAAATTGAACAACAAGAGGTACAGACCTAATACAGCAAATACAACATATAAAGAAGTAATTAGATATATCAATTGGGACAGACATAATCAAAATAAAATACATTTTAGATCTGTAAGATAATGAGCTACGACAGTTTCGGAGATCGTGCATACTAATACTTTTGGACCTACTGAACCAGTTGTATGGGTTGTTGGATGGAAATAATAGGTAAGTACGTATTAAATACATTTTCTAATTAGAGTCATTACGCAGTCGCACACCCGTTACAAAGAAAAGGGGAGATATTTAGGTACATTATCTGGAATGTTGATGAATTTGAGGTGCGATAGTACACAAGCAGAAAATGTACACTGATTTTATTTGCCTTAAATGGTTTCTGACTGAGGGATCAAAAAAATGGAAAGGTTTTAGTTCGTCGAGATCGAAACGTAATACAGGGTTTCTATAGATTGATTTCTGAATTTTTTGTGCCGCCTTTTTGTAACTGCTGCTAAGCTACACTCAACATCAATCAGCACAGTATTACTTAAGGTTGCAGATCAAGTTATAGTCACGACTCACGAAATTGATGGCTTGATAAGGATTTTCCAACAATTTACGGTTCAATTTTTCTTTTAAAGGAATAACAATAATTATTGGTATAGCAGGCTTGTGGTAAGCTCTACAGTCTGCACCCTTGCACTGTGGAAGCATTGTGTAGTGCAGCTAAAGTTACTACCACTTAGCTTGTGAATTTTACCATTGCGGCAGGCTAAAAACATCTTTTAGTCCATGACAGTATAATTATTTAACAGCCACAAATAAGATACAAATATGATACAGAATATGTTGAAAATATACACTCTCACGCGTTTTCTCATATTAAAATATTACAAATAATTCAACAATCGAGAGATGACAAGTTTACGCAAAGCGATGGTTGTGTTCACTTCTCTGAGAGGCAACAAACTATTTTACTCGATAGTTTCCATAAGAGCCCTGGAAACATGAATCATTTATAGAAACCCTGCATTTAATGACAACATCTACAAAGGAGGAGCACAAAAAGCAGAAAACAAATTGCAAGTAGATGACCTAATAACGGGACAAACAACAGGAAGAATATAAAGAAAAATAAAGATACTCGAAAGATTTGACGATTATGTATTGTTGAACAAGAAATAATGAAGATTGTGACGATTGGAAGGCAGCAATTGAACAGGTTAGAGAGAGAGAGAGAGAAAGCAAGAGAAAACGAAAGAAAAAGAAAAGAGCGAGTAGGTAGAGGTAAATTGCCAGATTAATAAAGGAAAAGTAATTCAACAAACAAGACAATTAACTTTCCGTATACAAAAGCTCTGGGAAATTTGTTATACCCTTTACCGTGTAATGTATTCATTATTATATTCATTAAACGGTAAAGGATACAACAAACGCAATAGGCTTTGCTAAACTGTATCTACCGCTGAATGATTTAACAATATCAAAAAGGTGTTCTGGCAACATTTTGACGTTTTAATAAAGTTGATTATGCTGCTGCTATGAATATTGAATAATTGCTTATACACAAAGATGTATTGTTGCGTTTATAATAAGTTTGAAAGGTAAAGGTCTTGAGATTATTGGAATTAATAAAGGAAAGGTTTTAAATAATAAAGTTAATACATCTACGACAGGCTCTCTCAAAGTAAAATTTTTACAGTTAAATGATCTAAATACAGTCGTTACACTTTTGACAGAAAAATAAAAACCGGTAGCGCTTTAAATCTTTTGTACGCATTTCATCTTGAAAAATGTGGTGTTGTGTTGTAAACATGTTAGCCTTAATTACTACAGCTATGCAATGTAGTACTAAACAGCTGTTGCACATTATATTATTTACAAATTCACACCATTAATTTTACATATAAATCACTTAAAAGAAAGTTTGCTTTCGTTGCACTTGCCGAGAAAAACCTCCGCTTGTGCGGGTCATTAAATCCTAAATTATCTGTATCTTTCAATTGGACCGTCGGCCGCCGAATTTCTAATAAAATTCCAGGGCAGGAAATTGATGATTCGAATCTTGGCTCGGCCAATAGCGTATGCGCAATTAATCAATTTTCGTAAAAAGGGACACGTGTTCGTGGATTCCTTTAAAAAATCGGGAATATCGTTCCCGAAAAGAGGCGATATTGTGTGGATGACGCTGCTCCTGACGTGTGAATGACGACGCCATTAATTAGAGCTCGCGATTTTGACGCCGTCATGAGAATCGCGGAAATCGAGCGTCAAATTTAGGGGTTTAATTAAAGAAGTAATTTTTCTAACAACGGCTTTATATTTGTTTGCGGATATACAAAGTGTCGATAAGGTAACGCATAATATTCAAAATTAGGGTTATTGGCAAAAATTCGGAAATATGCTGAAACACGTAGGATTTAAAAAGAGATTCATTTTGAGATGATTGAAACGGAAATATGTCAAGTCATCAATTTTTTTTAACTATCTAAGGGACTTAACTATTGGGCACAAAAAAATCAAAATGGGCCCAATTGAAAAAAAGGTCATTCAACATGTGCATAAACTTGAAGTTCTCAAATAAAACAAAATACGTTATCTAGTGACCTTGATGGTCTTCACATATAATTAATAAATAAGGTTTAACATTAGCGTATTCAAATTGCAGTCCATGTACAATTTGACGTTGGCCAACTCGCACATAGACGCAATAAATTCTCACAAAAATTTCAGGAAAGTGTAGTTTCTTAATAAATAAATGGTACTCTACAAAAGATGGAGTCATAACTATTGAATGTAAGTAACTATACACTAAAAAAAGAAGAGCAATGAATATTGGGAAACTCATCAAGCAGATATAGATCGGCAATTATTCAAAATACAAGACCAGTCGATGTTGAAAATAAACACTTTTGTGAAACGGCGACTATTACATATATTGGCGGTTGGAAAATTTATGCTATATACAGGATTATGACACTAGAAAGTTATGGGAATAGCAGTCAGGAGTAAAGAGAAAAACTCTTCAATTCAGCCAAGCTTTAGGAATGATTATATTCCTTCTTCATCAGGGTGCTAAAATATTACACAACAAAAAGATACATTGTAGAAAAATAATTTAAAAAGAAACTTACATTGAGTCGAGGTTAATATTAAATAGGTATGTTCACCCAGATACATGGTCCTTTAATAAATTGCAGCATATGAAAAATTCGGCGATTAAATTTATATCACAACTAAAAATTAATAGTTATAACAAAATGGTTCCACACGTGTTCTTACAGAAGAACAAAGTGACTATTAATTGACAGCGATCACAAAATTATATAAGTAACGCTGCCAAACCACACAAAAAAATACTTTATTTGAAAGTATGAATAAAGTAAGTATAAATTTTTGATAAACCCTCTGACATTTTATTAATACTATTAATTTCTCTATTAATGTATGCCATTTCTAAAAWCAATAGTTTCGTCAAATTCGGTTCAGCACAGATCATTTTGMCATCATTGAAATTAAAAGAATGACTGTTGCTCGTACAATGTTCGGTTAATACCTTATTCATACTTTCAAATAATTTTCAAGTAATCTTTTTGTGTGGTTTGGCAGCGTTACTTATATAATTTTTTGATCGTTGTCAATTAATTATCACTTTGTTTTTCTGTCAGAACACATGAGTGGAATCATTTTGTTATAATTATTAATTTTTAGCGTATTGTGATATAAATTTAATCGTCGAATTTTTCATATGTTGCAATTTATTAAAGGACTATGTATCTGGGTGAACATACCTATTTAATATTAACCTCGACTCAATGTAAGTTTTTATTTAAGTTATTTTTCTACAGTGTATCCTTTTGTTGTGTAATATTTTAGCGCCCTGAAGAAGGAATAAAATCATTCCGAAAGCTTGGCTGAATTGAAGAGTTTTCCTCTTTATTAATGACTGCTATCCCGTAACATTCTAGTGTCATAATTCATAATAGTCAGTCGGTCTACCTTTCACATTTTAATATATACAGGATCTTTCACGATTGATAATGAGCCTGACTAGGTTAAAAATGCAACTCAAAACACATTTGCACAAGTAACATGGATAGTTGTTTTTCGTCTTAAAAACAGGAAATAAAAAACTTCAATAATTTGCTTTAATTAAATTGTAATGTAAATTAGTTTTCCACAAGCTTGAATTCCTGCCCACTTATTAACATTTCTAGAGTGACAGATATACCTACATGGATCACGTAATTTATATTCTAAACTTTCTACTCTGTAAATTGGTGTTTAATAAATTTATTATCATTCCCCATAGMAAAAATCTGAGGATTAAGGTCCGGGTTTCCTTAAGGCCAAGGATTAATTAAGCTTATTCTTATCCATCGGCTATAGGTATAACCAAATCAAGATGACGTAGAAATCATCTTGATTTTCTTTGCAATGCGTAGGTGCCCCATCTTCATGGAACCATAGATCTTGTCTCATTTGTAATTTTTTTCAAAAAAGCACTGGTAAAATCCTTCTTAAAAATTTTTAATAACTATTTGCATTTAAACTAACGCGCAAAAGATAAGGCCGAATGACTGTATTCCCCAATATTTAGCACAAATCATTTGTATAGTAGATGGTTTGAGAATGTCACTCTCAACCAGGATTTTCTAGCTCATTGCAATGCGTATTATGTTTATTAACCCCAGCATTATTAGAAAATGTTGCTTCATTTGAGAAACAAATGTTATCCTCAAATCTGGCATTCAAGTTTTGGTTTGCTTGAAACGTTACAAAAAGCTAGTCGTTTAGGATAATCATTCTCTTTTAAAGCTTCAATGAATTGCATGTGATACGTATGGAATTTATTGTCTTAAATTATTCGATGGTACTGAAGAGAGACTAATACCGGTTGCTCTCATCGATCATACCCAAAACTCCAATCTCATTGTTAGTGCCTATTGGTGTTCTTTCTCTTAACTTTTTTAGTGGTTTGTTCTTAAAGTTAACTCAAGTCTTCTAAACATCGTGTTGGCAGAGAAGCTTTGTATAAACTGCCAAATACAGAAGCATTCTTATTGCATTCGCCACCATAAATTAAAGTCATGTTTCATCATAGTTGCGTCAATATATTTTGATATTCAATAAATATAGTGTACTAGCATACATGGATTCCCAATCTATTTTTTAAATAATGTGTGTTTGAAAATGTACTTATTATAACTTGCAATCGCAATTCAGTCGGGCTCATTATCACTTGTGAAGCACCTTGTATTACATTCTGGATATAGAGGGATCTTTAAAATGGTGGAGTAACGGTAGCGTATAAACTATAAAGTGTATTTGGTAATAGTCATGCTAAGGTTAGCCAGGTTAGGCAATTTAGTTTTGTCCATAATATATATATAGTTGCAAGTTTAGCAATTTAGTTGAATAATTTGTCCCGTAAAGAAACAAATAAATTGATTTCTAATTCGAATAAGCTATAGTAAGTTGATGCTTTTTTAACTGCCAAAAGTTGAGCACTTAGAGGTTTGTTATAAACAACTTGTTTTGTTTGCGTTTTACTTTAGATCAGCTTTTTGGGCAGTGCTTTACATATTTTAATAAACTTCTCACTGACCTGACTCAATGTCACGGCGCTGTGTGCTGCCCCACCTTTGAAACTGCTCATCTTGGAGAAGATCACTTGGGGGCCGTGTCACGTAAGCCGTAAGTGCGAATCGAAGCAGAAGGACCTTCCCTAAATGACGTTAACATGCTAGCGTGTGATATTTTTACTGATGCGCGCGTGAAATGGCCTAGGAAAATAAATAGATGACCCAAATCGCTCGCGTTGAAGGACTGAAAGGAGCTCTGAGCTTTGTCTGTTCAGGGGTATTTTAGTTGTGATGTTGGAATTATACAGTTCATCAAGCACGATCTTCAGCTTAGCATGCAGTGAAGTTTTACACTTGTTTAGACATGCCAGTTTTTAAATAGCTATGCTGATGTAACGAGCTATATAGCAAAGCTAACACACATGTTATAGCGATGCCAAATTAGTTTCTCTATTTATTTAAGCTCGTCATCACGGAAATGGGAATACAGACTGCATAACTAATAGACTAACTAAGTAGGTTGAAATCGAACATAATCTTGTTGTTTTAAGTTATTTCATTAAGTGATATACAGGTAAGTATATTTAATGATTAATGCATATTTAAAAGTATTCAGTTGGTAGTACAGAGTGCATCTTTCTACTTTTTCTACAAAAAGGCGTCACTATCCTCTTTTGTTGCTGGTTGATTATTCTGGTTTGTCTTCTACGTTTTCGTCGGGATCAAAAACGTTCGGTTTTATAAGTAACGTTCACTTTGCAATTTTAAAATCAGACAGCTAAGTTTTTGACAAGATATCCGACCACTCAGTGTAATTTATGATAACTTATGCTTTTCTTGTTTATGACCTAATTAAAAATAAACACAGATTGAATTCATCATTGATACATAAAACTGAAGAAGTAAAGTTCATTTTTCACTTGTGGTGAAGCTGTATACCTTTACTGGAGCATCAATTTTAAAATATAGTAGTCGAACACTTTTAAAATAGTTTTTGTTTGCGTTTGGGTTGGTGGCATCATACAACAGGTCGTACTTTATTAGTATTGATTCCTTCTATTTGTTTGTTATAAAAGCTATAATTATATATCGTTTTCACCGATTAAATATAGTTGAGTAATAAACAATTCTTATATTAATTCAGGACAGAAAATTAATAATTACAAAATACACTTTTTTGTATAATGGGACTAAACAATATTTCTTTTTAATTATTAAGTATTAAGGTCTAACGTATATTAGTCAAGTGTCTGGAGATCGATTTGAGTAGCGTCCCAAAATCGGAACGAACTGACTTCTAGAGTTGATGTATGGTAATTAATATTTTCCGAAGCATTCACCTTGATCTCCCGATAACAGCTAACCTCTGTGATTTCACAAAGCAAAAGAGGAAATTTTTCCAATAACCAACCTTCAGTTTTGTAAGTAGTATAATTGAGGTTATTCAATAATCAAGGACGTAGCTAGAATTTTGAACAAAAGAGGGTAAAGCTACTAAGGAGTTATAGAAGAATTTGAGCAAGGAATTGAAGTGATTTAATTAATGTATATTTAAAAAAATATAATAAAATGTAAATTATTTTGTATATGTACATTTAAGTGAAGGGTAACTTTTGTTTTCATCCTGCGAGAATCATGAAAAACTTTCCATTTTTCTCTAAACTAGATGTTGTACATGGCTGTGTGTTTGGGGGGAAAAGCGATTTGTTTCGTTCAAAACGCGAAGGTTCAATGCGTTCGGGTCTTTTCCTATGTTTTGCTCATTCCACAGGTTCAACCATATAACTCTGTTTCATTTCGGAGAGCAGTCAGACTGTAAAGGGCAGCATCAGAGCTTCAACCACTCAGGTTGAGACTTTAATTTTTAAACGTTTAGCATGTTCTTCAAAATTGTAAGATTGAGATGGGATCCAGCAGCTTTGAAGGATTTCGTTCCTTGTGTTGACGCCATAAGTGAAGGTTCTCCAACAAGATAACTAACGTATAGGGTTATCAGGAAAGCAGGCTAAATGAATGCAATGAAAAAGTAACTCGATGTGATCGGGGCTTGAACCTGAATCTCCAGAACGATACTCTAGTATATTCCATTACACCACCGGAGCGTTAGAGTTAATCCCTAGACCCAGCGTAACATACATATATGCAACCAACTGACCACCATCTAGCCATTTGTTGGTGATATTTCCTATTACTCTACATTAGAGTTTCTGAACAAACACCCAACGGCCACCAGACCTGGTGCATACCACCCCTCCCCTAGGTGCTACCTTTTGTTATTATTCTGCATACAATACGCGTTTGACTGAAGCTTCGCACATATGTATGTTGGTACCGACCTACTACTTCGCGAACCCCATTCTAATCTAGAACGCGAAACGACCCCCCCCTCTAAGTTGGCCGCGCGAGGCATGTAAAAATAGCCGCACTAGGGCCGCGGGGACACTTGAGATCTCTTTCAGGTGCTATTCAGTTCTCGTTTCCTAATATCAATGTGACCCATTAGTGACCCTCATCGTGACGCTAATTCCCTTGTGGAAGAGTAGAACCCCGAAGAAGCGCTAATCGTGACGCCAAGGTCGTTTCCTGGGAGAAGTGACCTCTTAGTAACTCTCATCGTGACACTAACTTCTTTGTGGAAGAGATGACCTCTGAGGAAGTGCTAATCGTAATGCTGTACTTGTCTTCTGGGCGAAGTGACCTCTTAGTAATTTCCTTATGGAAGAGGTGACCCCAGATGGAGTGCTAATCGTGACGTCAAGCCCAACATTTGCACTCCTTCAACATCTCGACCACATCTCCGAGAGCCAGCTGTATAGCAAGGAGAAGTAAACGTGCGTACCAGCGCACGGCAACGAGCAGCTGGCACCAGCTTTGCGAGAACGAACAGTATGTCAAGGGGAGCCACAACTCGGATCGTCTTCCAACAGACGTTGCGAGACCCGCCCTAGGAGTCGATCAGCTGCGAATACACCACACGAAATACAAGCCGAAGAAGCCGACTCTCGCGCACGGCGCCTGCTAGATTGGAGCCAGGAGACGATGCTCTGGATAAAATTCTAGGCTGCTTTGATATTCCTTAATACGTTATGCAACAGCTTTAATAACTAAACGACATGTACGTTCTATCCAGCCTCATGTTTTGCCTATTATAACGATTTTATGAAACTCCTAACGAAATGTTATTTATGTTACAATTATTTTTGTTCCATCTGTGTGTATTTACATTGAACCTTTGTATAAAAACTACGTATGTGTAATACTTGCATTAGGCCACCGCAGGTTTCTTTTGGTATGACTTGTTGTTGGTATTGCCTTTAGCAGACACCATAGCTGTTGGGCTGCCAAGAATATCCTACAGCGTGGAAGCTCTCGAAGATTAAAAGGCGTCACATGAGAGACAGTGGTAATGATCTCCTTCAAACTCAAGACAGAGAGTTGTGAGTATAGCGTCTCCACGAATCAAAATGCCGAAACATCATTTACTGCGGGATATGGAATTTTAGCTAATAAAAAGGCTGTCTTTATTGTATATGTTCCTCCCTTGTATTATGTGTATGTGTTTTTGTATTTATCTTGTTTGGTATGTGCTTTTGTGTTGGTTTGGTATTCCCCCTGTTTGTCTTTGTAATGTATTATTTACGCAAATCCCTACCTTGTCACTTGTTTTTGCTTAACAACAAATATTCTGGGTCAATGTGGTTTTATCACTGACGATTACTTAAACAATGCTGTTTGCATCTCAGGAAACAAAGTCAGGTCCCTGCTGCATACCTGGCCTTCTTGAGGATCATTCTCCAATAATTTATGACGCAATATGCGCTATTTAAGTTAATCCAGGTCTAGCTTGATTTGCTACTATTGTAAGTGTATTTTAATAGTTAAATATAACATATATTCACTTTATAAAGATTGGAGATTTTCCTTGCAGTTTTTCTCCAGTCTATTGTAAGCACACCGCAACTTTTTTGGTACAAAATATGCTGTGCATGTGTTACACGGAACTATGCGTTTGTATAATAATGTCATTTTGGGTCCTACTAAATACCTAGACGATTACAATTAGCTATAAAGTTATTTATTTCAAGTATTAGGAGTATTTAAGTATATGGCCTGGGTACGCTATGGAACAGTACATAATCCCCACTATATAACTATAGTACTTTATATTTCGCCTGTATTATGATGCAATGTAAAGGGTAATTGGGAAAGCATGCTAAATTCAAATAAAAAAGTAACTTTCTGCAGTTGGGACTCGAACCTGAATCTCCAGAACGGAACTCTTTAAAGTCCAGACCCAGCGAGTATTATATGAATGTATATATACCAGAGTAACCTTCTGAGATTCGGGTTTGAGTCCCGACTTCAGCGAGTTGTTTTTTAATTTGAATATATCCTGCTTTCTCAATTACCCTATACATAATATAGGCGAAATATAACGTACTACAATTACCAATGTCATTGTAAGGGTAAGGGTTTTGATAGGAATATGAACCTGAAACTGAGTTTGAAGGCTCTTCTTGCCGATGCCAAAAAGCAATACCAGTTTTAGGAACCTTTTGAGTCTCAGGGCAATCAGGCTCTCCGCTTACAGCTCCCTCTTCACCCTCATCATTCAAACTTCTTTTAGAAACATGTTTCCTCTTAATCTTACTAGTCAATTAAAAAATTACACGTTTTGTATTTACATTAACAATTATGCAGAAAAAATGCAAATAAAAATAGTTGAATCGCTGAACCTTTTTAACACTTATTATTTCATTACAATAATATAGTTTAAAAAGGTATATAGAATATTAAACAAAATTGTCTTAAATTCTAAAAGCAATTAGAAAATAAAGAATGTACGCGGTGTGCTATTTAAGAAAACTTTGTGTCCATCTAACTCTGCTATGTTCTAGTTTCAAATTGCATTTTAATATAATTTCAAGCACATGACCGGTGCTTCTGAATATTAATATCGTGATATATAGAAGATAAGAAATACGATCCATTCACGCGCCAGTGACCGCTTGTATAAAAGAAAGTACAAATAATAAAAGCATTGCTACAATGAAAAATTCTCAAGCGTAGTTGTCGACCTGGCAATGTTCACCTGAAAGACAACTAAATCTTTTTCTAATTCAAAAGAGGACAAGTTTGCCATGCTATTACGTAAAATAAGCCTCCCAATTTCTCCATAATCTCCGCCGTTGGAGAGCTCTCTGAAGATAAGACTGAAATAAGAAGAGTGTACCGCCCATCGTCATCGTTCATAGAAAATGGAACGGGGAAACAAGTTTGCCGGCCTTAAGAGCATTAGTATTCGGGGTATCTAAAGTAAGGGGATTTAGTTCTCGAGATAAATTCTCTGGGGTCGAATTCTATCGGCGCTATCAACAATTTGTCCGATCGCCATTTACATAAATCGGCGGGGAAGGCTGGAATTATGCCCAGACACGGAACCAACCGAATATATTTCTCCCGTTTTATTATATCTCCGTGTGTACACCAATAAAATTCCGGGATTTTTCGTGGCGGTTTTGAATTTTATACTCGAAAGCGGAACGATGCACTTTGGAGAGATTTATTTGACGTGCGAAAACCTGCAGTAAAACGGCTGCTGTAAAACACCTACGTGCATACGGCTAGTGAAACATTTACATGAAGGGCCAGCGACCATTAGTGGAGTAACTATTATGTGGGTCGTTAAACGCAATTGAAAGTGAATTCAAGTTAATTGAGTCTTGCGAACTAAAAAACTGAAACTTCAATCTCGGGGTAGAGCGAAGTGCGTGAGCTGTATGTTTGGAAGAAAAAATACGAATTATCAATTTTTTATCCATTTTATCATATTCCTTGTTTATATTTTACATTTAAGATGTTCCTCCATTTGTAGCAATCAATCACAGTGTTGCAGAAGTTTGTTTATTACGGAAATCAGTGGCGCGGTGAGTTTTCTAAGCGCCCCAGGGCAGATGGCTACTTGGGCGGCCTTTGGTTTCTTCTGGAGCCTGAGACCGTATCCTCTCTACTGACATGACGTCAAACTAGTAGCCAAACAACATGCACAGAGTCTTACCGCGTTGTATGCAACAGAGATTATACGGTTTTCACATTTCAACTTACTTCATTCAAAATGTAAAGCTCAAATCGATCTATTACTAATGTGTCTTCAAGAATTAGCGAATTGTAAATTTATTCTAGAATAAACAATTTACCATTTCAGCTAGTAATTAGTTCAACAGACCATTGCATCAACAATTTCAATTTAATTTTCTTTACATTTTGAATTTAGCAGGACGTGACAATGAATTCCCTGGAACCTAGTCATACCACTAACAGCTTCACTTTCAAGCCTTTTTTGGTTTTTCTTAAGATCAATCAGTCGCAATTCAATCCCGGATTCTGACACTAGCGGAAGCGTGGCTTAAATTTGAATGGTTCATTTGTGACTAAGAAAAGTAACTTTGCCCTAATAATAAATATGTAATGTATTATATGACAAGAATGTCGTCTAAAAATACTACGACTCCTTCTAAACTATTCAATACAGATTCCATTAATTTTTGAAACTTTGCGGGAATACTGGCTATACCATAAGGTACCCCAATATATATAGAGAAAGACCTTTGTGAGTTGTTACGGTAACCAAATTTAGTGACTTGTCATCAAGCAAAACCTGCTGGTACGCATTTGATAAATCTGATTTGCTGAAATGTGTACCACCTTCCAACTTTGCAAACAATTTCTCTATTCGCAGTACTGGTACTGGTCAATTTCAATCAAAGCGTAACTTTAAAGTCACCACAGATTCTAACTGACCCATCTTTTTTAATACTGGAACGATAGGCGTTACCTAAGGGTTATAATCAAGGGGCTTAATAATACCAAGTTTTTGTAAATTATCCAATTCGCTTTCTACTTTTGTTCTTAGTGCAAATGTTAAAGGTCGAGCACGGATGAACTTTGGTGTTACTGTATCAGATTTTAATTTAATAGAAATCTTACCTTTGCTGAACGTACCTAACCCAGATTCAAAAACATATGAGTATTTAATAAGATAATATTTTTTCGGATAGATCGCTGTCTCTTGAAAACACTGACAAAAAGTTAATAGTGTGACGTTTCGATTACACCTGTAATCTTTGTCAAAGACGAAGAACCTCAAAATTTGCCTGACACAAGTTCAAACAAAATTTTGAAAGTAAATAAACAAATCACCAAGGAAGCGAGACGTCATAGAAACAACGTGCCAACCTGATAAAAAAGGAACCTAACGATGAAAAAGGAACTACCTACCTACTAGATATACACGAACTACTTGATAAAAGATAACTACAAAATAGCCTTCCAAATGTCACCTAACTCATAATTTCCACTATCCCTATTAAAATTATTAGTATTCCTACAAATTTCTATAGCTTCTTTTATTAGACGTTTGTGATAATATTTTTCTCTATGTAAAATTTTTGTTTTATCAAAATCAATCATGAGTCTAGTCAAATATGAGTGTTCAGCTACGGAAGATTTATCTATCTGTTGCACCCTAGTAGCACGTATGTGTTCTTTCAACGCGTACCTACTTTTCTTTTAGTTTGACCTATGTAACACTTTCCGCAAGAACAAGTAATTTTGTAAACACCTTCACTCTCTAAATGTACTTTATCTTTAGTAGAACTTAAAATTTTATCTAAATTATTATATGTACTATCAACAACTAAAATATCGTGTTTTCTAAGCATCCTCTTTAAATCATCTAACATAGTTAAAACCAACGTCAACAACACTGTGATAAACCTGTCAAAAAAGAGTGTCTCAGATGCTGCAGTAAATAATTTAGCGAAGGGGATGAACTTTGCTGTAACGCCACGGACCATTCCAAAAGTGGAGATAATGTCATCTGTGGAATCTTGTATAAGACTGCTTCCGAAAGATCAAGCGGATAAGATTAGAATGGATGTATGCCACGCTATTAGAAATGCACGTACGCCCAAACCTAATGTGACATCTGAGGAAATGAATGCTCTTAAGGATTTGAATACAGATAAGTCCATTATAGTTACTAGAGCAGATAAAGGTTCAGCCACAGTAATTTTAGATAGAACAGATTACGAGAATAAAATTAGAGAGTTGTTAGATGAGGAAACATATCAAAAATTATCCCGAGATCCTACCTCAAAAATTTCCAAAATTACCAATGATCTTATCAAAAGTTCAAATCTTTCGAATGAGGAGAAATCTCTTTTAACTGTTTCCGATTGCAAGGTACCTAAATTGTATGGTTTGCCCCAAATCCACAAAACCAATGTCTCGTTAAGACCCATAGTCAATACGATTGGCAGTCTTTGTTACAGATTGGCAAAATTTTGTGCCAACTATTTAAAACCTTATGTAGGAAATACCAGTAGTTTCATCAAAAATTCTTCACACTTTATCGATATTATAAAAGGTTTAAGTATTTCAGAAGGTGATATTTTGGTTAATTTTGACGTGGTTTCTTTATTTACGAAAGTACCTATTCCTGAAACGATAGATATCAWCAAATCCAAGCTTAATAGCGATCCCTTAGGTGACACGATAGCTAGATTATCCGAACATTGTTTAAAATCTACTTATTTCTTATGGAACGATAATTTTTATGAACAAAAATCAGGTCGTGCAATGGGTTCACCTCTAAGTCCTGTAGTAGCCAATTTGATTATGGAAAATTTTGAACATGTAGCGATAAACAGTTTTCAACTTAAACCAAAATGTTGGTATAGGTACGTAGATGACACTTTTGTTATTTGGCCCCACGGTATAGAAGAGCTGGGTAGGTTTCTAAATCATTTGAACAGTCAAAATCCCGACATAAAATTTACTATGGAATTAGAATGCAATGGTAGTTTACCTTACTTGGATGTCAAAATTTACAGAACAAACACTGGATAGTTAGGACACAAGGTTTACAGAAAACCAACACACACAGACAGATATTTACATGCCACATCTCACCACCCTCCTTCTCAAAAGAATAGTCTTATTAGGACGTTATTTGTTAGAGCACAAAGGATATCAGACGAAAGTTCTGTACGAAAAGAAATATATCATCTTAAATCAGCGCTAGTGAGAAGTGGTTATAGTAGTAAGAATATTTGGTCAGTTTTTAATAAAAGTGCTCATCCAAATCAAGTAAATTCTCAGCCACGACAAAGTAAATTGAAGTTGAGTTTGCCTCAGGGGCGGATCCAGAGTAGGATTTTGGGGGGGGGGGAGGGAACTACATAATTTTGTACTTTATTTAAGAAATGTGTAAATGTAAACCATAGATTTATTTTTGATAGATATTTCAACATGTATTTCATAGTATCAAATCTACCACTATCTCTTTTGTTGAGAACGCGCCCACGCGGAAATACGCTTATTTTCAAATGAATCCTTATAGGGTAAATGAAATTGATTAGCAACTCAAAGTCCTTTTCTTCGCAGAGCGTCATTTATGATGGAAATGCGGTAACTTATATATCAAAACATTATCGATAATTTTATTGTTAAATGTTCAATTGTTGATTTTTTACGATTTTCGCTGTCTCATTGGAAAAAATGTATAACGTACAACTTTTGGGGGAGGAGGGGGAACTCTCCCGCAGTTCCCCCCCCCCCCCCCCCGTGGATCCGCCCCTGGTTTGCCTTATGTACAAGGCCTTTCGGAAAAATTAAAGGGGATGCTTAGAAAACACGATATTTTAGTTGTTGATAGTACATATAAAAATTTAGATAAAATTTTAAGTTCTACTAAAGTACATTTAGAGAGTGAAGGTGTTTACAAAATTACTTGTTCTTGCGGAAAGTGTTACATAGGTCAAACTAAAAGAAAAGTAGGTACGCGTTTGAAAGAACACATACGTGCTACTAGGTTGCAACAGATAGATAAATCTTCCGTAGCTGAATACTCATATTTGACTAGACACATGATTGATTTTGATAAAACAAAAATTTTACATAGAGAAAAATATTATCACAAACGTCTAATAAAAGAAGCTATAGAAATTTGTAGGAATACTAATAATTTTAATAGGGATTGTGGAAATTATGAGTTAGGTGACATTTGGAAGGCTATTTTGTAGTTATCTTTTATCAAGTAGTTGGTGTATATCTAGTAGGTAGGTAGTTCCTTTTTCATCGTTAGGTTCCTTTCTTATCAGGTTGGCACGTTGTTTCTATGACGTCTCGCATCCTTGGTGATTTGTTTATTTACTTTCAAAATTTTGTTTGAACTTGTGTCAGGCAAATTTTGAGGTTCTTCGGCTTTGACAAAGATTACAGGTGTAATCGAAACGTCAGACTATTAATTTTTTGTCAGTGTTTTCAAGAGACAGCGATCTATCCGACAAAATATTATCTTATTATATTATGGACGCTGAAAGCATTCACCCTCGTATATGAGTATTTATTTATTAATGATTGCATATCCTTTGGATATTCCATAAAATCGATTGTTGATACTTGCAAGCCAAATCTGTCAAAGAAATCGCGACCAAGGAGTGGCGGCCCTGATGCGTCCTCTGTAACATAAAAATTCAGATCATTAGATTTATTTTGGTACGAAACATTACATTTAATATACCCTAATGGTGTTAATGTATTGCCATTATATTAATTAAAAACTGTGTTAGTACAAAACAGTGTTTTAGTTTCGAAATTGGATTTATACAATTTTTCTGGAATTGCAGAAGAACTAGCTCCTGTATCTAAACAAAATGTGAATGGTTTTTGGTCAATTAAATAGATCAACAGATTCTAAAAAGTGATTGTTCTTTTTATTAACTGACGACAAATTCTTCCGTTTTTTGTGCACACACTGGAGCGAGATGATCTTTTGTTCCACAAATATGTCAGAAACACTCTCTGAACGAATGGTTTGAATGGTTTTTCCTTCCGCATACGCTACACTTCGCCTTCTTGGTGCTCCCGCGGCTGCTGGAAGGTCCTCCATTGCGCACCTGCATCTTCTTATTAGGTGGCGCGCTGCTTGGCACCTGTATAATGGACTTGGACCTCTGGTTCACTCTTCACCTGGAATCCTTCAAAACTCGAAGAATGCGATTTCTACGATGTCTTTGAAAGAAATCGTTTTTTTTTCTTCGAAAAGACGATCTTGAATAGGGCCCCTGTGGTAGGCGACAATAAAATGATCTCTCATTGCCATTTCTAGTTCGCTAGGTTCAAAATCACAAGTTGCAGCTAAACTTGTTAATCTCGCAGCCCACTATTTTGCCGATTCGGAAGCCATCTTGACGGAAGGGTAAAATTTGTACCGAGCTGCAAAAACCGACACATTGGGTTTGATATACTCCGTAAATAATGGAATTAGCTCGGAAAACTGTTTGCTTTTGACAAAAATTGAAGATTAGTTTATACGCGTCTTCACTTAACGTGTTGAGCAAAACTGCATCTTTGCGTTTGTCGTCTATAATGTCATTTGCTACGTAGTAATTGTATATTCGTCGCTTGAACATTGACCAATCTGAGTTAACTGGATCAAATTCCCGCAAATATCCTATGGTTTCCACGAATGACGTTGTGGTTGCCATTTTTCACCTTATCTAGGATCGCACGTGAGTAAACTTGATGCCACCCGCACTTAATTTGAAGTACTGGTTAATATCGGCATTCCTCGTCGCCACTGTAATGTATTTCCGTTTTTTTAATATAAAAATGAAAAGATACATCAACTCTTTACAATATCTTTATTCGACTGCTTTTACATTTCCTTTTTCTGTTCCCCTACTCTTCAGTCCCCCACCTGTCTTGGTATCACTATAGATCACAAAATATTTACAAAACTTAATTCCTTATTGGGCCGAACATACTTAATTCAAATAATTGAAAGAAAGTAGCAGACTGATAACAAGATTTGGAAGTTTTCACCCCGAAAATATAAAAATTGCAGTTAATAATGTTAAAAGAAGGCATAATTTATATAGTAAATTACAATAAAAAAATTTTTTAATGTAATATTGTTTATTCTTTKAAATGTGGAACAMGTGATGGCAMATATGTAGGATAAACTTCCCACTGGATAAAAAGCAAATAGCTTTACACAAGATTTACATAAATAATAAAATCTAACGACACACGCTTTAAACAACAATCACTTTATCTTTTGGGATGATGTAAAATTATAGTAATATTTTATTTTTTTGAAATATATCAGATCCAGAAAGCTCTACATCCTATGACTAAAAATCAGACTCACAAATTGAGTAATATATAAACGTATTTTCTATCACAAACATTAGAACGTAAGTTCAAATTTCCAAATGGATTACCCGTTTAAATTATAGTACAAAATTAAAAGCAGTTTTTTTAAGACAATCGGTTTTTTTGATCAATAAAAATTAATAGTTGATCATATTGATGAAGTGGTAGTATTTGTTTGCAATCTTTAAATTGGTATGAATTTAAATTTGACAGAACTTAATTCAAACGATGTTTAAAAATTCAACTTACAATGAGAAACTAAATGGTATAAAGGCCTTCATTATATTAGTCACATAATCTCAAATAACCCCTAGGTAAGAAATGTTGTCATTAGTAACTTAAGGTAGTAGGTAGTTTAATGATTTATTGTATCTAAAGGTTGTTAACTAACTGTGGAAACTTGAGGTAATGTAAATGTAAATATAACAAAACAAAACAAAACAAAATTACTATATCAGTTGTTCAGTGGCTATGCGATAAGTATTTATTTTATTTCACATCCTAATAAGCGTACTATAGTGCTGTAGAAACAAAATACAAACTTTGCTAAAATTGAACTAAAACTCAACATAACCCCGTTATTTAAAACTGCACATTTCTTGGCATTGGTAGTCTCGCATCCAGAGGTGTTAATATAGTAACTAAACGGTGTAGTTGGAATGCACCAACGCAAAATTCCTCAAAATCCTCTTGAAAGAATGATCCTCACACGAAGTAAAATTACTCCTGTTTTACAAATTACTCACAAATCGGCAATGCTAGCTCTGGAACTCCGACCGGCGCCGGGGACCATAACGTCACAGATTTAAATTTCAAACTTTTTTTTAAACCTTAATTGAGCGATTTGAAAAAAATAAAAAAATACAAGTCTATTATTTTTTATGTGGATTCGTATTGTGGAATTAAAAAATATGGGCAAGGACCCCATTGCAACTGATGATTCTAATCAGGACTCGGAACAGGACGAATGGCTAATATTATTGGTGTAAGTAGATGTTACTTGCTTACTCTTAAAATATCCAAAGAAATTCATTTTACAATGTCCGTTTCTATTAAATTTTGTAAAATAAAGCAATCAGCTATTTACGGTGACAAATTTAAATGAAGTGAAATATGAAACATTTGGGTTTGGGATTATACAAACTTCCTGTTACGCACGGACTAAAACATTTAGGATCGCCCTGCGTATGCAAGATACATAATATGTAATATTATTTGAACCAATAGTCGACAATGTTGGACAAAAAAACTACTTGAAGTTAACGTTTTTATGCTATTTTCTGGTAATTTATAACAAAGAGACATTTCTTCCTCTTTATTGCCATAATGCGCTTCATTGTGGGGTCAGTTCACAATGGAAACCCAAAATGCGTATTCAGCACGTTTCATTTCCGCAAAACTCCTCTTACATCGAATTCGGCGTCGATATCCATTTGCCCTGGGCACAGATAATCCGGATAGGTTACAGCCGGACTTTTAAGGGTACACTGTCGTTAGGAATAGATAAATATCCAAGATCGCTCGTGGCGGCAGTAAAAGTATTCGGGAGCCAGATCGACCAATACCATTACATTTATCCTTTCGGTCTTCTTTTTCTGCTCTTTCGATGTTGAGTGGTGTATCTCCTGATTAAACTCCGATTTCACGGCGGTTAGGGTAAATAAATTGGTGCGGACGTAGAGTGATGCGGCGTAGTTAGGAGATTAGATTTCAGAAGTGTGGAGACCCGGGAATAATGAATGCTTTGCAGCAAGCGGCTTGTTTTCCTTCCCATCCAAAGTTTCGTTGTTCTTGATCACATTATAACAAACAACGAAGTCTTTTCTTTAGATTTCTACAATTCAATAAAATGATCTGTTCTGTATCAAAAATAATAATATGAAATACCTATTAGTTTTACCGTTCGATGTGCTGTGTTTTAGCTGTTTTGTTAATAAATTCATTACAACACATCAACAGTACAGTAATAAGTATCTCAGTTACTTTTAATTTACTAAGAGGATTTGAAGCATTTTCCACTATTACTTGTAGGCAATGTAATATTAAGTGTACAGATTCGAAAAACTCTGCCTTCTAACTTAACCTTTTTTATTTATACGCCAATATAAAAATACACTAAATTCAAGCACCAACTAGTTCAAGACACTATTATTCTACCACTAATAAATCAGTTAACGACTAATGT
The DNA here is from genome assembly GCA_025024175.1 of Rhyzopertha dominica. Taxonomy (NCBI): domain Eukaryota; kingdom Metazoa; phylum Arthropoda; class Insecta; order Coleoptera; family Bostrichidae; genus Rhyzopertha; species Rhyzopertha dominica. The sequence goes on from QCXZ01000137.1 coordinate 16,885,859, forward strand.
AATTACTGCACTACATACAGTCGTTATAAAACACWTCAGAACACTTGAGTAGCTTTGTTCACTGCTTCGTCGCTATTCAAATCAATCTTTTCGCTCATGCGTTCACATTTGCTTCTATACCGATCGACGAATTTTCCCAAATTGTCTAAAGCCATCTCCCTGTCTATCATGGAACTTTTGCCAAAAGTTCGAGATCAAAAAAAATTAGGCCAACGAATGTCGGTCTGATTGTCTAATCTGCAGAAGGTTACATTGCAACCATGAATGTATAAAAGGGGGGATACCGCATCTCGTTGACAGAAAGCGTATTGTTGTGAAGCCAACATCTGAATGGCGTGAAGTTAGACTTTGTTTTCCACCCGCGGCATTGGCGTGCCGTAATTTGCATTCTTCAGTATGCTTCGGAAACCTAAAAATAATAGATAGGAAAAAAATATTGTATAAATATGATTTTTGCACACATATAAAACTGATTTTTTTTGTTATACACTAGTAAACAATTCATCTTTCAGTAGTAGTGTTGTAAAATATCGGTATAATAAATAATTTAAAGACCGCACGCCTATGAATCTCAACCTTAAATACTACTTGGGTGTTACATACCTGTGAAATGAAACATTGCGTTAACGTATATCAATCTTTCTGCACATTTGACACTGCCTGATCACTGCTACCATTAACAATTATATAGAAATCATTCCCTGCGTCTTGCACATCATAAAACCAAATAAAAACAAACACGCAAACGCCCAAATGGTGTGTGACCGTGAATATGAAGCTTAGTCATTTGAACTACACAACTGGTCAACTGGAAGATCCAATCTTTTCTGCAAATAAACGCTTAGACTGTGATCACATGTTGGAATCAGTTTATAATGTGAAAAGCTGGATCTCCTCTTTTATACATCCATAATTGCAGCAGTAAAAGAATGGAACACAATCTGTATAGACGAAATGTCATTTTGTCATTATATCTTTCATTGCACATTTAAAGGTTTTATTCTTCGTCAAATTTCCTACTTTTTCTTCCACAATGTTTATCATTCATTTAATGTTCTGTTTGCTCCGTCCATTGCTTCTACGGGTTTATTAAATAAGTTTATAAGGACATAGTGTATGTAAATCCCTTTATGTGAAATTATTTCAGCAAAAATTTTAAGTTTGATAATAATTGAATATTTTTTCCAGAGTATCGATATAGCTTTTGTTTATATTTATTATAAAAATAAAGGTATCTAATATTGATTCGATTATTATAACTGTTTATAGGTAACTAATTAAAAAACAATTTATGACAAAGTTGTTGAACGTACTTGTTTAGAAACTAATTAAAATAACTGATTGAATTATATCAGATCTTACAACTTTTTACTGTGAAGGGACTGCCCTGCGAGACTTGCATTTTTGCATTTTATGTATTTGATGGGATCTCATTTCTTTTTGTAGGTACCCCTTTTTTATTTTCGGGTGATAATTCTATTACGTCAGTTACCTATTTTCTTAAAAGCCCACTCTTTGTCTCAATTGGTTTGTCTTAGAAGCTCTGACAGTAAGTTCCTCTAAGTCTATTATATGCATCATCAGAATATATGTATGAAATTTACAAAACAGGATTGAAATTTAGGATTTTTTTGATTTTTTCTTTTGTAGGTTAAACACCTACTGAATACAAAATTTGAAGTTTGTGTGCCTGCTTGAAGTACGCTAGAATTTTTATGATCGGTGACTATATCACCGACGAAATTAAAGAACTTCAACTAGCAATGGTTCCTGAACTACGGCTAGTTGTAGTATGTCCTATAGGTCACTAAAAATCGGGCTTCTGGCTTTATCCACAACGAAGTTACAGGGGGGTCGGAAGTGCCCTCAGTGTCCGAGAAAAGTAGGGTACTGCTTTTTAAAATCGTTTTTTGTAAATAACTCGGAAATTATTAACTTAATAAAAAAAATTGCAAGAGTGCTTTTCGATCAGAAATTCGATTTTCTATGCAATAGCAAAATTTTAAAACTATCGTGTGGACAGATTCCAAAATACAGTTTCTTTGGAAATATTTCGAAAATGTCTATTTTTAGGAACAAATTATTTAAAACACTKTTTGTGAGAAATATTTCCTATCTGATGGTATTTTCACTTTTTGAATAATAATAATAATAATAATAATAATCTTTATTCTGYCATAATCAACCTGTGGACATCGGCATTGTCAACACATATATAAATAAATATAATATATAAAATACATAAATTATAAGACATAAACATTACATTATTTGCGTAACTCATCAAGACTGTAAAATTCCATACTTAAAAGATGTAGTTTTACTTTTTGTTTGAACTTATTATATTCACGTATACTAATTATAGAGTTTGGCAGGGAGTTATATACCTGAACTGCCCTGTAGAGTGGACCACTCTCAAAGCAAGTGGTATTATGTCTAGGAATACTCAGATAAGCATTTCCTCTTGTTGTCATCCCTGAATAGTGATCACTATTTTTTACAAAAATGCACTGATTATCTCGCACATACATAATTAGTTTAAACATATAAAGAGATGTTACTGTCATTATATTCATTGATTTAAACAAGGATCTACATGATTGTCTAGTTGGTATGCCGAGAATTGTTCTTAAGACTCTCTTCTGGGCGACGAAAACTTTTTTCCAATCGGACGATGAATACCAAAACATGATGCCATAAGAAATCACGGACTGAATGTACGCAAAGTAGAACTGTTTAATGGCTGCAGTTGGCAGTTCTTCTTTAAGAACACGTATGACATAGCATGCTGTATTTATTCTACTAACTATTTTATTTATATGCTCCGAAAAGTGTAATTTGCTATCTAGAATTAGCCCCAAAAATTTGAATTCGTTAGTTTGCTGTATTTCCTTATCACCAGTTGTAATTTTACCAGTGTTTTTAAAGGGTAGTAAGCCCGTTTTATCTACGTTTAGTAAAAGACAATTTCGTTCACAATAAATGACCATCTGGTTAATTACAGTAAGTGTGTTTTGGGAAAGTGCTGAGTTGTTAGAATTGCTTAGCATGCAAGAATATATTAAGTGTTTTCGGAGATATTTACGGAAAACCGTTTTTTAAGTGACTTTTTTTGCTAATATCTTCTAAACAGTTTGCAGCACAGAAAATTTATAGGGACGAATAATACTCGCAAGTATACTACTATAATCACATATTAAAAGGAAAAAAAAATGCAAAATGGGTAGTTACCCCCAGTTTCACCCCTTCACTATAATCTACTTTGAGATTAATATGTATGCCAAATTTCAAGTTTATATGTTAAGGCTTTCGAAAGTTATCGCGTCCACACACAGACCTACAGACATACAGCCGAGAATTATTTTTTTTCTCAAATTTTGTTTTTGGTTGTTTTCGACCATTTTGAAGCGACTGAGCAAAAAAAATTTTTGAATTTTTTTCGCGAGACAATACTTCCCGTCCGTTGGATGTGGAAGTTAGTATTAGATGTTTAACTATGATTCTTCTGATTTTATTAAATTTTCGTCGAAATTACATAACTGTTGCAAATTATGTTGTCAAATGTCAGCTTCTATGGCATATTAACCATAATAAAATGGTTAACGATGTAGTATATGTAGTATAGTAGTATACCTAAGTGATTTGCGTCATGGTTGTGTATTCAGAACGAATTTTCAGCCAGGAAATAACCTTCATCACAAATTAAACTATTTTATTTTGCACCAAAGATCAATTACCGCTATGTTTTGAAGGTTTCTTCATAAGCACATTTTCTAAATTCAGCATATTTACTAAGAAATGCGTCTTTTTTTTGGACCTTACTATTAGCCTGAAAAATATCCACTTGATATAATGAACTGATCAAGTTTGATTTCTGTAAATTGAACGGTGGTAGAATCAGGAACTTTTGAAATTCACGAAAAAAGTGAAATTTTGAAAGAAAACTTACTTATTAAGCATTTTGGTTGAACGATTTAACAAAAAGAAAATCGGTGTTCTTCATAAGCATTTAGAACTACATTGTGGAATTTGAGGACGAAGAGCAGATGTCAAAGATATTACCGTTTTGGAAAAGCAGTTTCTTTGACTAATCCGGAATGTTGGTCCTGTCAATCACGAGTATATGACTTTACAAGATAGTGAATTGCCCTCAATGATGTTGTGGAAGCATTGGATATTTTATAAGAAACTTGATAGTGGGAGAACGAAAGAGATTTCGAGATGCTTTGAGATTGGTTGGAAACTTGGAAGAAGATTTGATGACACTTTTTACGCTAAGATTTAGCAAAAATATTGGAAGCCGTTTAAAGCAACTAGAATGGGGTCTTCCCACAATTTTTTTTTTATTTTACGTTTAAAATGTTCATAAAAATTGAAGCACAAAGACATTTTTTTTGGGATTTTTTCCGGTTCTTCTTTGCCAAAAAAAAAGTGAAAGTATGGATTTTTCAATATCCGTTTCAAATGCCTTGATATTCCGCCACGGAGATGACGTAGAAGGTTAGCATGCTGACGAAAGCGAGAAACACCAGTGCTCTAGCGGCATTGCAAGTAATATTTGTTTACATTTTTTTTGAGCTGCGTCACGTTGCCAATGTTGGCAAATTTTCGCGATACCGTGAGGAATGTACTCGTAAACTGGCATTGTGACATTGATACATAGGTCAACTTAAGACGTATTTGTGAAAATAACTTAAATCATCCTTCAGTCAGTTTATTCTATAATGAACAGTTCAATATAATAAGCGCATTCACTGGCCTTTTGCTGAAATACGAAAGTACTTTAACCATCGAACCTGCTTTAGAACTAATGTTTTTATTATGAGGAATTAACCGACGCTTGAAGCTTGATAATGTTTAGTTTGTATACTTTCGTATGACAACGATATGATAAATTTTGAAACTGTCCGGACGATCTCTGGCCGTTGTTAGGAAGAAAACGGTAAAGTACCGCTGACAACATCGCACCTTCGCACGTGCTGCATGTCGCATGTGTCACATGTGTAACGAATAATAACCCTAACAACTCTAGCCATGCGTTTTTGTTTACATTGGTTTACCTAGTTTGGTCAAACTTTCGAGTTTCGTATTTGTCAGATTMAGTTGTGGAGCAAGATGTTGTCGAAGTATTTGGGTAATTGCTGTTTTTTAATGTTAGAATGGCTTACGTTAAGAAGTGTTTCACTCCCATTGCATTATTTGTATTTCTATGGCTATTTATAAAATTGACAACAGTGAGCATCTAGTTACTTAGAGAGCTATAACAGTGCGCATGACGGAAATTAGTAACCTTTTGCGTAGTTGTTGGCGGATTTAAGAAAATGTTTGAAACAGGGTAATTTTTCTACCGCCGTTTGTTACGAGTTGAATTAATCTGAAAGCAAAATAGATGCGTGGCACTAGTATTAATGATGTAAGCAATAAAAGGCATAGGTTAAAGCTGTCAAATTTTATGTGCGGGACGACCCTATTTTAATTGTTGAATCGTTTATCTCGAACAGTTTTGATAGGTCATCATCAAAAGTGTTCCAAGAGGCAGGTAGTACAGAATACTGTGGTGTCCTCCTTGATAAGGAACTTTCCAGAATGGATGGAATATATTGTTAAAGCCTCCCAGTAAATATTCAATGATTTCTTAAATTAAGAACCTAAATTGTTTCTGAAAAATACTTGAATAGCTCTTGTTATGTATCACCAGATCGAACACTTGCTGAGTTATGACAAGTTGCGCCGATAACTCATATGGTAGTAAAGACGCTGAAGTTTGGAATCTTTGCTCGGATGTCTCGAGCAGGGCAATCGGAAACTGGGAGCAAGGGATTTTATTAAAAGGCATTTCTCAATATGTCTACGGCAGCGCCTCTGGTGGCAGGGCGGAATGATACTTGATATATTGTCCCGTGCGCGCTTAGCATCCTTAATGCGCCCCACTCACCTGTCTGCGCCCCTGGGAACATGAATATATCTGAGCGGGGCCGAAGTGCCACCGTAAAGAGTTCTAAACTTTTCGGTTTTTTGCTACTTTTAAGTCTAGACTGGTTTTTCTGGGAAAGGCCCGGGATAAATTAGGGTAAAAATGTGCTCGGTAGCTCATGTGGTATAATGGTTTCAGAATTTGAAAGTAATCTTAAAACGATTCATGTATGCGAATTGTTGGTATGAAGAAAAGGAGATTTGTAACTGAAGTTGATAAAAAATAAAGCAGGATATAAAGTATCTTCTCATTACCATTACGTAATATAATGCTGGTTATTTACTGGTAGGGTATCTATATATAAAGCAGCCAAAAAAGTGAGAACACTATTAGTGTAAGATGAAACTCCACACTGCCATAATGAAAATATTATCTTAATAATTCAATAAATTAAATCATACTGCAACGCCTTTTTGGCAAATTTTCATAATATATTTGAATTTGTATTTGTTAAGTAATGCTAGTAGTTAAGACCACATAACTTTAGATATGCTTGAATATTCTCTGCTCGTAACTCTTCCCATCATCATTCATGTAGTAAACATTTGTTGGAAAGGTATATTTCCAGATGCATGGAAGATTTCTGTTCCCAAGGAAGTTGATGACATCAGGCCCATTAACATTTTATCAATTTTTTCAAAATTATGCGAAAAAGTTATTGCAGAGCAACTAAGTGTTTATTTAGAAAAATTTAATATACTCCTACAATATCAATCTGGATTTAGAAAAAAATACAGCTCCAATGTTGCTTTATTAAACATAACAGATATCTTTTCAGCTCTTCACGATAACAAATTAGTGCTTTTGATGTTATTAGACTTTTCAAAAGCATTTGATACAGTTAATAAGTTATTTACCTTGCAACTATCGAACATTTTGGTATTGGGCAATCAGCTTTACAATTATTTAAAGGTTATTTTTGCAATAGCCTTCAGTTTCTTAATTTAGGTGGCAAATCATATGCTTACGGTAGTTTGGCTTGTGGTGTCCGTCAAGGCTCTGTGCTAGGACCTATACTGTTTATCATATACACATTTGCCATAACCAAATATATAAAATTTTGCAGATCTCACTTCTATGCTGATGACAATCAGTTATATGTACTATTGGCTTTTAGAGAAGTAGCTTGATAGTCGAATAGAACGTATAAACTTAGATTTGACCAGTTTCTACAATGCTGTCCGATTTCATGCTTTGCTTCTCCATCCCGAGAAGTCAAMAATGATACTGTTTGGCAAAACATTCAATTTTGCAATGCGAGATTCAATTATGCGTCGTGCCAATATCTGTGTAGATAATAGGAGACTTGAATTTGTGGATTGTGGAAAAACCTTGGGACTTGTGATCAATTATAAGTTGCGTTTTGTTGAACATGTAAATAACTGGAACACCAAAACATACCTACTGCACAATCTACTGTTAGTACACTTGTATAGCACGATATCACGAAACGTCCAGGAAGGATTTGAAAAAATCTGTACTTCCCAGATCAAATGGCGACATAAAATTAAATATATTATCCCTGCCCAAGGCGGCAATAAATAAGATACACCACTAAACAATAGTTCGAAATTAATTTTGTTGAAAAATCCATATATTTTGAAAAAAAAATCCGTTTTACCGTAGGTGTCACCTGAAATCTGTAGATATACGGAATAATTCGTAGATCTGGTAATGCTGGTACCACCCAATATGTTCCGATCTAACCACATTTCCTTCTTTACACCGTTGCCAGCTGGCAATATTTTACTACACAATAAAGAAAAAGTGGGAATGGTATAATACAGCACAGTGTTAATTATGTAAAGTACCTTGGTATGTAATACTTATGAATTATGTAGAAAACTATCTACCTTGGAACATATAGTTCTTAAATATTCATTTATCTTGTTTTTGTTTCATATATATATATATATATATATATATATATATATATATATATATATATATATAATTTAAAAGGTATGTTTAGTAATGTGAATCTATAGATATGTAATAATAGTATGTTGGTGGCATACCTCTGTAGCAAGTGAAAGAGATAATGTTTTATTTAATTGAAGTTTATAGTGAACAGTTTTTAGTCAAAATATTGCTTTAAATGCATGAGCTCTTTCTCTGCTTTTATCACTATATAAAATGGATGTTGACAGCATATTAAAACATACTTCTAAATATAAGATAATATTTTGTCGGATAGATCGCTGTCTCTTGAAAACACTGACAAAAAATTAATAGTCTGACGTTTCGATTACACCTGTAATCTTTGTCAAAGACGAAGAACCTCAAAATTTGCCTGACACAAGTTCAAACAAAATTTTGAAAGTAAATAAACAAATCACCAAGGATGCGAGACGTCATAGAAACAACGTGCCAACCTGATAAAAAAGAAACCTAACGATGAAAAAGGAACTACCTACCTACTAGATATACACGAACTACTTGATAAAAGTTAACTACAAAATAGCCTTCCAAATGTCACCTAACTCATAATTTCCACAATCCCTATTAAAATTATTAGTATTCCTACAAATTTCTATAGCTTCTTTTATTAGACGTTTGTGATAATATTTTTCTCTATGTAAAATTTTTGTTTTATCAAAATCAATCATGTGTTTAGTCAAATATGAGTGTTCAGCTACGGAAGATTTATCTATCTGTTGCAACCTAGTAGCACGTATGTGTTCTTTCAAACGCGTACCTACTTTTCTTTTAGTTTGTAACACTTTCCGCAAGAACAAGTAATTTTGTAAACACCTTCACTTTCTAAATGTACTTTTTCTTTAGTAGAACCTAAAATTTTATCTAAATTATTATATGTACTATCAACAACTAAAATATCGTGTTTTCTAAGCATCCTCTTTAATTTTTCCGAAAGGCCTTGTACATAAGGCAAACTCAACTTCAATTTGCTTTGTCGGGGCTGAGAATATACTTGATTTGGATGAGCACTTTTATTAAAAACTGACCAAATATTCTTACTACTATAACCATTTCTCACTAGCGCTGATTTAAGATGATATATTTCTTTTTGTACAGAACTTTCATCTGATATCCTTTGTGCTCTAACAAATAATTTACAGAACAAACACTGGACAGTTAGGACACAAGGTTTACAGAAAACCAACACACACAGACAGATATTTACATGCCACATCTCACCACCCTCATTCTCAAAAGAATAGTCTTATTAGGACGTTATTTGTTAGAGCACAAAGGATATCAGATGAAAGAGACAGCGATCTATCCGACAAAATATTATCTTATATTTATGGACGCTGAAAGCATTCACCCTCGTATACTTCTAAATAATTATTGTTTAATTAAAAAATATGTTCGGAGTAGTTGTTAAATACCATGTACCAAAACCTAACGTAAGATATTCGTTAATACCTGCATATCACCAACAATATATCAATAACACAATTTGCTCTTGTGTTTGTCTATTATTCATCTCCCCAATTTTCTTAAATACATAAATTCTGTTTATATCAATGTAAGTATTTATACTTCTAGTCTTGAAACATTATGTAGTATGTGTAAATCCAAGTAAAAAAATACCAATAGTTTATCATCTCCCAGGAATGATCACGAATCATCAAAGTATAAGAGCTCTCATACGAAGCAGCCCAATATTTCCTGAAAGCTCACATAAATTTGAGATAAACGACTGTACATTAGCGGCCATTTAGGCGAACTGTAAAAACCCCGTTTTTGCAGCAGTAATTTTTAACGCAACCATAGCGTCGCGGATTTAAAGCCGCCCGACATGTCCATTTGATAATACAGAGCAGATAACGTAGTTCATCGTATCCATTAGCAAAATGAAACCACTAAAGCCGTCCAACTATAGCGGACAAAACCTCTTTACACGCTCGCATGTCCTCCATCTCTCTCCGCGAGCTTGATTTTCGCGCCAAACAAAAGAGGAAGTTGGCGTTAAGGGACTGCAATGTTGCCAGCAGTATAGTCCTTAAATTTCAAAATGAGAAGTTCCTTCATAAGATGAATTACTTCCCACTGATCTCTAAAAATAACTGGATGTCGCATAAGTTGAAATTCGTGCGCCACCATACCGCTGGTCATGGTACTATCTTTTAATGGCGCGTTCAATGAAAATGCCGTATTTTTTACGTTAGGTTCACGATTTTAACAGTCAATCGTCAACGTTGTATTTATCGCAGATGCGAGCGTTTGCCAAAATTTTAGTACAATAACCAGCGCCAGCGGCTAGATGCGCTAAAGTGGCTTCAATTTGTCACAATTAGTTTACATGCACTTTGGTAGGTAAGCAACAATCAATTATTTTTAGAGGTCAGTGCTACTACAACTCGCTCCCTGAAACTCCCTTAAACATTTTATACTTATGGAATTTGTATTATTAAATAAATACACTTCATTTACTACAACAGATTTACTGACATAATTTATATAATTTTTATAAATAATTCCTATTCTTCTTCGGAGTTTGAAGAATCTTCACTAGCTTTAATAATTATTGCTGGGAAATCACTATTTCATACAAAACTATTTTAAATTATTTTAATATGTTCAAAATAATTTACAAATAATATCTCACTTAATTCGTGTTTTACAGCACTTGCCTAGCAGGCTTCAAATTATCTACCAATCTTACTTTTCTGAATTATTTTTAATAACGGCTCCTTTGTTGCTTTCTCGTGAAAAGGTAAATCGATTTCTAAAATATAAGCAAAACCAGTTCTATGCCGTGTTGTCTACACTAGACCTAAACTGCACTGATGAGCTGTAATGACAGCGAAATAGTACTATCTGCAGTTGGTTGAGGTGTAGACAGCACAGCATAGACATGCATTTTAAATTTATGTATTTTTTTKGATRTTTGATATAAGTTGTTTTGCCGAACCACTCCTTGAACACCATATGGTTCATGTCTGAGTGGTAATCGGCACTGGAGTCTAAAATATTTTTTTGAAGAAATTAACAAAAATATACCTAGCTCATCCGCTTACTCTGCAAGAATTTAAAATATTTATTCGTTTTCCTTTCCTGGGAAGTGTATTTAATCGGCGTCTCTGATCCGTCAATCCATTCCTTATTGACGTCATACGTGTCAGAACAAGTCTCGTCTACGAATAACTCCTATAAGGATGCCGAACAAACGACTCGCTAGCGTCCCTGTTTCTTGCCGGCAAATTCGAGGTTTTACGGATTGCCGATATGCGGCGCCCCCGAATGTTCAACAACGAATTTAGCAAAACTGAAACTATGATAAACTCAAAAACACTTAAAAGGTAAATGAAACTTGTGGAGCAGTACTGAATTTTCAAAATTGAGCACCTAACCTTATTCGTGTTGTAACTGTTCAGAGCATATTGAAAGTTACATACTCCGTTGTCACGTCCTTCTATTGCATGATCATTAAAATTTGTTTCACTCTGAATAAGATAATAAAAAAGGGGAAAAAGTGTAAAAATCGTACACTTGAAAGTTGCCGCCATCTGCCGGTGAGACTTGGAACCTCTATCAAACGGGACCATTTTTGTAATAGACAGATGTCAAAGATCGTTATCCTTATAAGTACAGTTATCCGTAGTCTCATCTAAATAGTCAATGGGTCTATTTTAATCTCAGTAACCACGATGTTTTTTTATTAATAAATTCGATTCTCCAGCGCTTAATCGTTCACTTTCCATTATTGACAAACTTTTGTTACTTCTTTCATATTTGAATGCAATTTTTAAGAGCTTTCGCCAAAGTAACCATGCTCTACTCAAATTCGAGCCTCTGCCGATTAAATTAAGCTTTGGCGGATTACAATTCAACTTTACAAAGCTGCTACTTCATTTGATTTACCTATCCTATTTCTTCATCAGAATGAGAATCCACGACGATGTTACGTTTAACTATTCTATCCACTGTTGAATAAGGTAATTTTGTTTCCTCTGATGTAAATTTTAAAGAACCACATTCCCTTTTCCAAGAAAAAGTTAAATACATTACTTATAACAACTTTTGTATTTCGATTTTTTATTGCCGCTGCTTGATCTAAAAAAGAAATTAACTGGCAATTGCGTATGTAAGTGTATGAAAATTACAAAATCAAGACCTAATTAGATGAGATCCATGATCATGGGCCCACTCTTATATCTCGTAGACCCCCAATTCCTATTTTCGTTGATATGGACCCCTTGCTGGCCATCGTTGATAGCTGGAGGTCGCTATAAACTACTTTGGAAATCAATGCATTAGACAATCCACAATGTACCATTCAATATTTATCAAAAAAGTGATTTTAAAAGCTTTTGAACCCCATATATCAAATATTATCAAAATTATAAGTTGACATTTAAGAAAATATTTATTGGAAATACATTAATTAATATTAATTTAATTTTTCCTTTTATGGGGGGATCACATCTTCTTTCCTCACAAACCAATAGCAATTACTTATTATTTATGGCTTGATCCCATTTTCCTTGGTACCAAMTTTCCATTGTCCTTATCTCAACGCCCACTGCGCCTAATTTCTCAAGAAAAAATGATAAATAAGAATGCAAAAAGAGAGCGTTTCTGAAAAAAAAAAATAACATTGATCAGCAATTTTCTAATTTATAGTTCAATAAAAATGCCTCTTTAAATTTGACGTCACTTGGGGAAAGGCTTGTCTTAAGTATTTAAATCCTCCACCCTCTTTATTCATAGTCTTCACCAAGTTTTTCATCAGTACAAATTTAATGTGAATAGGAGGCAAATTGATATTTTTGACGTCTATACGAGAGGCACATATTAAACATTTTGAGATATCGGTGAAAATCACTCTTTTTCGGTCATCAAATATTAGTTAGGTACATACATAATGTTCATTTATAGCCCCACTGTCCCACAAAAAAAGAACACAGCAGAATTGCTACAACCGTTACAGATTAATAAAAAATTATGTGCATATTTTTATAAGCTTTTTTAATCGTCACTGAATGGGATTTTTTAGGTATAATGAAGGCAACAATGTGGATGCAAATTACGAAAAACCAGTTAATAAACTTCTTCTTCTCATAAATGTTTGTATTTGTAATTAAATGGTCATCTGGCAACAATAAACACCTTACTGTTGAACTAACTATTACAATAATTATACTCTGCAGCAAATACGCCTCAGGATCGTTAGAATCTACACTTTTGGATTAGTGGATGAGTAAAAAGCCTGATTTGAGGACGACGTCTGGCAGCATCGCGAGACGGAGAGCAAACAGAGGGAATAAAAACGTCCGGGTAAAATTAGATGAGCACCGATACCCGGAGCGGGCTTCAATCTCGCTGCAAATAAATTAAATCTATTTGCTTTTTATACTTGATCCGCATTTATTAAAAAGGTTTCAGATTAATGTCGCCCGGACTAAGCTGCTGGGAATTGAGTTTCGTGATTTATTCTGATAGGTTTGAACAAGCCGCGTGCATTATACGGTCTGAGCGTATTATGGGTGCTTTTGACAAAAAGGGCAACACGGATTTCCTATTACAGAGGGCACTTTCGCCGCTGGAACAATTACAAGCGATAATTTGCTTTGGACCATTAGCCTGGAAGTGACAATATGAAGGGAAAGGTACAGAAGGCGGCGGAACACGTATTGTTTCCAAACTGAAGCTGACGCAGCTACCCCCTGGGGCTGCGTAATTCTGATGGTTAATAAGGAAGGACACAGCGCTGTACACGTTTTGGGTGATCTTCACAAAGTACTTGCAATAGGTACATTATTTACAGAATAGTGTTTTTACAATTTCTTTTTCAGTTCTTGTTTTACAAACATTCATGTTTCTTTAGAAACATTTGCCACTTGAGTTTCAGAGATTTGAAAATCGTACGAAGGTAGGCTGAAAAGCAACACACACTTGTGGAACACGAAGAAAAACTGATAGCAAGATCGGACAAAAATATATTAAAGTGCATTTCTTAAGCTTTGGAATTATATATTTATTTTTTCAACATAATCGACATTAAGGGTAAAACATCTCTTCCAACCTGTAACAAGTTTTTACATTCCGTCACTGTAAAATTCTTCTGTCTTCACATCATTGTTAGATTTGTATTGATTACTCTTGAGGTGAATCTTGAGCCGAAGAAAACAATTAAAATCGTAAGTTGCAAGATCTAGGAAGTAAGAAGGATGTAAATCGGTTAAAACTTGAGGATTCGCACAGTCTCTGCAGTTAGGCGTGGGGTGTATGGAAAAGCATTGTCATTTTGCAAGATTATTGGTTCCAGGTTTCCTCTAACGACCAGCTCAAGGTCGGAGGTGTTATTGAGTCTGTATTTACTGAGAAAGATTTACCGTTGCCCCGTTCCAGAGAATCGGTCACATAAAATGTGTGAGAATCCCAAATCAATAGTGAATCCTGAAGTTCGAATCCATTTTGCACCTTTCTTACTTCCACGATCTTGTGCCTTGATAATTTATTTGTTTCCTCTCCTTAAGAAACATTTCAAGGTAATATATGTAAATTTAGAAAATTCATAATACATTAATAAGTAAGTTACTTTATAATTGTGATCGTCTAATTCTAGGGCCCAAAACTACGTTTGTTTAAATTAGTTCGATATGTAGCCCTGTAACGGAATGGTAAACCAACACATAATTTGATGTAATGTATATAGTATATTTCTCACCGAAAATATCCGGAGTGCTTACTATAGACTGGAGAAAAACAGCAGGAACATCTCCAGCCATTACATAGTAAATATGTGTTATATTTAACTGTGAAAAATACACTTGTATGGTAGCAAATCAAGATAGACCGGAATTTACTAATTTAAATATAGCTTATGGTGTTATAGTATATAATAGCGACCTGAATGTCTTTCTTGAGAAACCGAATTGTTTAAGTGGTGGTCAGTGGTAGAACGACATTGACCAGGAATATTTGTTGTTGTTGTAAAGCAATTGTAAAATTAAGCCGTAAAGAAATTATTAAACAAACTTATAAAACAAATGACAAGGCAGGGATTTGCGTAAACAATACATCACAACAACAAATTAGACAGAATACCAAAACAACACAAGAGGAGAAAGAAAACAAGACAAACAAAAACACATACACAAGGGAGAAACATACACAATAAGGACAGCCTTGCAGACTTGTTCAACGTGGTTCTCGCAGGCAATAACCTAGAGATAGAATCCAATATCGCGCAGTAAATGATGTTTCAGCATTGTGGTACGTGGAGACGCCATGTTCACAACGCCCTGCCTTGAGTTCGAAGATCATCATCATTTTTCTCATGTGAAATGATTTGAGCTTCGAGAGCACCAACGTTGTAGGATATTCTTGGAAGCCTAACAGTGCTTAATATCTGCTAAAGGCATTACCAAAAAGAAGCCGCGTCAAATTAAGCCTGCGGAGGCCTAATGCAAGTTTGCATATCAATAGTGGATAAATACAGGTATATCAGGTTTCAAAGTAATTGTACAGTATATGAACAATAATAGCTGTAAAAGTAAGTGTTATTTAGGGAGTTATTCTCTAAAAGAATGTATAAAAACGTTCTAATAGGGAAGTGTAAAGCTGGAAAGAACGTATACGTGTAGTTTCGTTAACAACCTGGTGCATAACATAAAAAGGGATATATATCAGTGCAATATAAAATTTTACCTGAAACATCGTATTCCGTTTCTGATCTAGCAGGTGCCGTGTGGGAGGGTCGATCTCTTCGGTCTGGATTTCGTGTGGTGGATTCCAGGTCTGTTCGGGCCTGGTTATCGCAACTGGTTGGCTCTGAGGGTCGATCTCGCAACGTCGTTTGGATGACGGTCCGAGTGGCGACTGCTCCAGGCATATAGCTAGTTTTTGCAAAGCTGATGCTGGCTACTCGTGGCCGTGTGGTGGTACGCACGTTTGCTCCCCCTCCTGCCGTTTAACTAGCTCTCGGAGATGAGGTCTAGGTGTTGAAGGAGTGCAACGGTTGGGCTCGCTGTCACGATTACCACTTCCCTAGGGGTCATCTCTTCCACAAAAGAATTAGCGTCACGATGAGGGCTACTAAAGGGTCACCTCGCCCAGGAAACGAGCGTGCCTTCACGATTAGCACTTCCTCAGGGGTCACCTCTTCCACAAGGGAATTAGCATCACGATGTGGGTTACTAAGGGGTCATTTCGCTCAGAAGAGAGGTTCGACGTAACTTCCTCAGGGGTTACCCGTCACGATGAGGGTCAGTAAGGAGTCACTTTGCCTCTAGACGATCCCAACGGAGATGCCATGAGCCGCCAGCATACGTCATTTCTTACGTCCTTCACCATATTTAGCGCTCCCATAAACCGACCGATTGATGCAACCTGTAAAGTAGACTTCGTGCATTGCTTGCATAGACATCTTACTCTTGCTAAATAGATGAGCAAAGCATATGGGATGCGCATGAAAAATTGAACCAACACAGAGGTCAAAAATCGTTCAGCTGAGGGGTTGTTGAAGAATTGGTCAATAGGTAGTCTAAAAAGCCACTGAAGGCAGGGTTGCTAGATTGGGCGACACATTGCAAATTGAGGCGTATTGGAACTTAATTTGCAATAAAGTTTTTGCAAATGACGACAAGCGACGGAATGGGTGAAACAGTTTTTCTATTAAAGCCACAGATATAATGTGTTGAACGTCCATWGCGTTTTTTGGATCGGATAATTGAACAACGAATAACCACGAATACCACGAAACGATGCCGTTTTAAGGCTTTTTGAAGTCGCTTTAAAACTTGAACGGATTTGACTGTTTGATTACTAATAAGACCAAAAGTAATATTGATACATATTACAAAAAATAGCTTCCCAAAAAAATTACGTTGTGCACGTATTTGGATTACTTGTATATTTGCATTTTTATGGATGTAGAGCTGACAAACTCGTATTAGTGGTTGGGGACATTTTTAGGTGTTGGTGGTCAGCTTCCTATATAATGACTTTGGTCGGCGCCAGCATACAGGTATGTGCGTGATTGGGACTTTTTTCTCGAGCTGAAAGTCGTGGGAAGCTTCAGGCAAGTGCATATTGTATGCAGAATAATAATAAAAAATAGCCACCTAGGTTATTCCAAAGGTATCAAAGGAAACATTTTACATTAAATAAATTAACTCTCGATTGCCCAGGCGCCAAGATTTCAAAATAGGTTAATTGACGATGGTAGTCAAGTCAAGACCCTACTATTTGTATATATAAAGGACATCTACGAAATCTACAATAAAACTATCAGCAAATAAAACCTCTGTTTAATAGACGCAATAGAACTATGTGCTTTTATTTACGGTAAGATCTATTGCTTTCTTTTTAATAACATATCAAAATTTAGGAAAAAATTTAAATACTTCCATAACCGTGCTTTTTAGACCCTATGTATGTAACATAAAGTTGCATCAAAATGGAAAGAGGTGTTTACAAAAAATAGAGATTGAAGTCCTAAACATTATTAAAATAAGAGAATTTCTAGAAAACTATTAAAGGCAGATATATACATCGTATATTACATCAAACAAAATTATCTGCACATTCCATTATGTCGAATATAATATAGGGTGCTATTCAAAAAACTTTAGTTGACTGGCGTTAAATATGACGAGTCTTCCGTACACGTTTGAGTACCACTAGTTTTGTCAGTAATGTGTCTATTTATTTACGAATGAAGACTATTTTACTGGTAACGTTTTTGTAAAAATCGTATTTTTGTAGCTCTAACGGTTTTTGAGATATAATAATTGTTACAATTCTCCGTTTTAGACGCTAGGTAGTGTAACATAAAGTCGCAGTAAAATTGAAAGAGGAATCTAAGTATGCAATAATATACAGGATGTTCTAATTAAAAAAAATACTCGAATCTATTGAACCACCTCCGTATACGTAGATTGAGGTATCCCTTATCTCCTTGGACTTGCAAAATTAAAAAAAAAACTACAATAACAAGTACATAATTTTCTGTCCATACACTAATGGGTTATTTTTAGAATCCGGCCTAGGGTAAACCATCATATATATACTTACTTACATTATTTGGGACCGAAATGGTAAGTGAATCAATTCTATTCTAACGATGCGAATAATTTAGTTAAAGTGAATACAACCAATATTTAGCTATATTATACCTTTTTCTACAAAAAATTCACAACATTTTCCGGCAAAACGTTTTATTAAGTTTTAACGAATTCGAACTAAAGTAAAAGCATGATGTATGCTCATTTGGAACAAAAGGTTGACAACTGAAATGAAACGCATTCCTTTATTTTTGTACAGCTCTCAATCGTTGTTACATGTAGACAGAAACAGGATCTAATTATTTAGAGCATGCTCTAAAAAGTTGAAGTCCTTAATCTTTGATTGATGCATGCCTGCCGTTAAAGTTTCAATATCTTGGGAAGTTATACAAACGCGAAATTGGGAAAGGTTCTTGTTTGTCATGAAGCCACCACTAAGAATATGCCCCTTAATCACTTGCCATTTCATACAACCCGCTTCCCGGAAATTCCCTAATGGCAGCTAAAATCTTCTATTCTCCCCATGCCAAATTTTAAGCAAATATTTATCTGGCTACGGCCGCTAATTAAGAAGTTGCTTAAGCTCCGAAGATAATTTTTAAACAATACCTCCGCCGACAAAGCTCACGCGAATCTCCCGAAAGTTATTTGTTACCAGGCGTTCAAGTACCTCCCCCATTTTGCGCAACTTTCCCTTTCTGCCTTTTAAAGGGGCAAAAGCAGTGGCGGCTCAATAGATAGGTTAATAAAGTTTAAACTTCCTGTTGATACTTATTTCATAACTTTACATTGAATTTCAAAACGCACATCATTTTAGAATTTAAATTTTGACTGCTCCGTTATTTTAGTCAAATGTTAGATCACTGTTGTAACAATTCCAACTGGTTTTATGAAACAAGCGACTTTGTCTTGTTACTTGGGAAATGGCTAACAAGGTAACCTGTATAGAATCCCTTTATCTACCACATTTTAGGGAAATATCTAACTTCATACTCATTGTTAATAATTATATTAGTGTAATATATAGTTTACTATTACTTAGTCGTTAAATTTACTTAGTGATGACATATAGAAAGAATTGAAAGAACAACTTTATAAATAGCAAATAGCCATGTAAAATGAGAAAAAAAGATATAAGAACTGGTTCGATGAAGAGTATGGATAAGGTAGGACGACTAAGGAGGGAAGTGATGAATAATAAAACAAAAGCAATAAACGTAGAAAGTTAGAAACGACCAAAAAAGATATTAGTGAAAAATTGATACAAATCAAAGGAAAAAGAGGAATAATATAGAAATAAAGAAGAGGATTTAATATTACTACTAATTACGAATAAATAGGTGTAATGAATATTCAAAAAAAATGTTGATACGTGATCGCAAGAAAGATGGGGACGCGGACCAAGAAGTTAAACCATCAAACATTATGGACATATGAGCAATAATTAGGTGCCTATATGAAAAACTGGAGTCGGTAGAGATCTATTGTTATAAGAAACTACAACTATTTATGGGGAGATTCATCAGTAGGCCATAAATATTTAAGAAAAGTGCATAACGGCGAAATTAGAAAGCTGAAAGACAAATATACAAATTATATGTCCGATAGTAATATATTTGCGAAGTAAGGATACCGGGAAATCTAGATCAATACATGCTTGAAATCTGTAAAATAAAAATGACCTAGAACCTTGATTACTATATTCAAAGCTCAGCAAAATTTTAGGAAGAAAAACGGTCTGACAATGTATCAGAAAGAAGATGAAGTAAAGGACTGGAAGAGATCTAGAAAAAATCCGATTTCGCTGTCATAGTGAAAGCACATATACCTCAATAGAAACAAACAGTGAAACAGAATTTGGTGAAACAGTAGAATTGGCGGAAAAAAAAAGAGAGCAGATAGAGAGACGAAGTGAGAGAAGATTTAGAAGAATGTAGTGAAGGCAACAAAGATTGGTGTGCTATTCTTAGACATGCAAATATTATAGAGCATTACTCGCAGAAGCATTATTCCTAAATGATAGTTTATTACCCCCAGAATTACATCTTTATAGGAAAGTGCACGAACTTTATTAACGCGTTTTTAAGGATTTTTGATAAATGCACAAGTAGATATCATTAGTCATGACTAAAAAAAAACTAAAATGGCAAACGCTATACTTATTTGTTGAACTTTACTGGTTTAGTAGGTATATGGATTCGGTACAAGTAGTTTCTGAATTTATAAAGCAATAATTCGTTTTGAAGTCGTTAGTCCCGTTTCCAAATCAAGTATACTTTTTCTTTATTATTGTACAGAGTTTCTATAATGACTGAAGGTTGCAGATCAAATTCCCACGCGTTTTCTCATATTGTAATATATCAAATACCTCAACAATCGACATATGGCAGGTAATACGTCAAAGCAATTGTTGTGTTCACCTTCCTAAGAGGCGGCAAACCGATTTAATCGATAATTTCCATAAGCGCCCTGGATGCATGAATCATTTATAGAAACCCAGTACATGCCGAAATATTTAATTCCTCTGGGTATCTTTAGCTGAAGCAACTATGCATTTTTACCTACTTATTTAGCGTGTATTTAAGAAAACGTATATACATAATTCCAAAATACTATCCTTATTTCTAGAATATACAACCAGTTACTTCTGGTTAATTCTTTGTATAAGCCATAAGATATTCAGAAATGTTAGTCAATGGGATCAGTTTCATATGTTTAGTTTACTAGTATGATTCCAATATCGTGTTTATGGCAATTAAGGATTTGTCATCTCTTCTAAGATACTTGACAACAACTGCAAATTTCGGTACATTCTGACAGATGCTAATGTACTACATAAAGATTTTGAATATTTTATATGAACAATTAAAGATGTTGCCTACGGTTAAGTAGGCCTTCGACATGACTACATAGCAGTAAAAGGAAGTTAGAAATGGAAGATGATTCATTTTGTCTCTAAGTGGAATATGTCTATATCCAAGAGTTGGTAAAGGAAACGCAAAGTCCGATTGCAGTGAGTTTAATCAGAAAAATGTATATAGCAGAGCGATTTCGGTCTCAGATAGATCATCATCAGTCCTATATCTAAAATAGGGGGTTACAAGATTAAATACTAAAATACAATATTTGACTAGGTAGGTTTACCTGGCCTAAAAAAGCCTCACTGATCATATGTATAAATAGATTTTACAAAATCATCTCTTTAAGATTAATTAAATTAAAAAGAAACCACGTCTTTATTATGTAGCAACGATGGCAACGTTGCTTTCTGAGTGTGAGCCGTTTGTATGATGAACTCGGGCAATGAAGGCTAGCCAACTTACTTGAGTATATACGCATAAAATGTTCAATAGCTTTTGAATTACATACATAATTTCTCAGAGATTACGGATGCAGTTTGCTCCCACAGCCGAGTAATCAAGCGCCGCGCCGTCACTGAGTAGAAGTAATAATCTCTTGGATAGGGGCTTGGCAAGTCTCTTGAAGGAGGTTATAATACTTTTAGGGCCGAGTGTGTGCCACTCCTCCAGAGTATCGTGTTAATCTGCCGTTCATCAAGGTGTGCGCTAACGAACGGTGTTGCTCAGGCAACCGGCCCTCGGGCTATCTCTCTGTTTTTACGTGTTATGGCAAGGACACGCGATGCGTTATCATGTCTTTGTCATGAGAGAGGGAATCATGCAGATCAATACGGCCTACTCGGTTTTCTTTAATATAATAGACGGCAGGTGCAGGTTTATCAAAGGCTCAGTTGTTAGGGAACCGAGGTGTTCGTAAACATCAATAGAGCAATACAGACAAAGCAATCATCGCTGGGAATTGTGCTTGTATCAAGTAAATTTCAATACCTACACGCTGCTTAGATTGTCTCTCTTGTGTTTGTTTGCATATTGTGGATTGCGAACACCCTCTAATCGTATTACGGATTTTCCAAATGGGAAGACATTTTCCTACTACGCATTTAAATTGACACCATGGTCTGAATAATTTTTGATCGACTGATATTACGTTTGTTTAGCACATATCTTATAACAGTGAACTTCCTATTAATATACCATTTTTGATTGATACTTTTATTGTCAGGTTTGAAGGATGGCAGCGTAATTTTTAAAATATAATAGTTTCATATTATGTACAGAGAGCGCATGCTAGGATAATGCAAATGGGTGGAAACGATTTTATAAAAAAGCGTGCTTCCTTCAACATTTTTGAAACGTTGCAGGAATAAAGAGTTATATAAAATTTTCCTAATGGCGAATTCATTTCAAACTAAATTTGCTTTAATTAGAAAATAAATACACGACACACACAGAAAAGTTGGTCTTTGAAATGAAGAAATAATAAAAGTATTGCGATATTTATCCCATGACCCTTTTTATAAAGATATTAAAGGCATAATAAAATATATTGAAGTTCCGTAACAAATTTGATTAAATACAACTAAACATTGATGGGAGTTTGCTGTAAAGCCACCGGCATTTCAAAAAGCGGAGATAATGCCATCTATAGAATCTTCAACAAAACTGCTTCTGAAGCATTAAAAGGATAATTTCAGAATGGACGTATGTCATTAGAAAACCATAAGGATTTAAATAGAAGTAAGGTTATCATAGTCAATATAGCATAGTTTTAGCCAGTGAAATGACACTAAAGTAAGTGAATTATTAAATGAGATTTTATCTAAAAAATTTTTAAAACTATATTTTATTAAAACCTAAAACTTTTATAAATAAGGAAAACAATTTTCAACTGTTTCTGACAGCAATGTACCAAAACTAATATGGTCTGCCCAAAATCCATAAAACTAATATCTTGACAGTCGTTTTTACAAATTAGTAAAATACAAAGCCTTTTGTAGGAAAAACCCATAGTTTCATCAAAAGTTCTCCAGA
Source organism: Rhyzopertha dominica (assembly GCA_025024175.1). NCBI lineage: Eukaryota > Metazoa > Arthropoda > Insecta > Coleoptera > Bostrichidae > Rhyzopertha > Rhyzopertha dominica. Next base: position 16,908,706 of record QCXZ01000137.1, read on the forward strand.
TTTTATTTGCGTTATTAAAGATTGCATATTTCAGAAACTGATATTTTAGTTACTTTAGAAATTATTTGTTGACGAAAGAATTCATATTTGGAACGATTGATATTAGGCGATACCATAACCAAATTATGTGAGCAATGTACTCTATAAAAATAAACATTCGTTTCTTTGTAGTTTTTCTAATAGTAGTATTTTTATTTCATATTAGTGGTTGCAGTCTTTTGATAATAACCCTGCTTTTTCGGATTTTATCTTAAATAACTATATCATCCCTCCAGTCTGATATTAACGTTACACCGAAGTGTACGAATCTCTCTGTGTATTTATAGTTTTCCAATAACCTACCTACCTTGTTTATTTAACACTAGGCCCCATTTTCATATTCTTCAACAAGCTTCTTAAAGGTATAGGTTGCATAATAATCATCTTCTGCAAGTATAACTTGGAATCGGTGACGGTGTGGGAGATATATATAGCATCCTTACCTCGCCCCATATTTACCACAAATTATGCAGAATATCCGAAGAATAGTCTTATAAGGATATGTTTTATTAGAGCTCAACTTTCAGAAGAAAATTTAATAACAGCAAGAAAATCATCTAAAGTCAGCGTTAGCAAGAAATGGTATAAATTGAACGGTTTCAAAGGTAGTTTGGAAGCTACCTAATTAAGAAATGGTCATAGTACCATAGTATATATAGCATAGTAACATTTATCACAATAGCTTTCGTAAATTCATATGTGGCAACTCTTTTGAGTTTCAATAGATTTATTTATAGGCAATCCAAACTTTCTGGTCTGTAAGTTTTCGACCAGATTCTTATTTTGAGGTTAGACCAAAAAATTTCAATTACTGGTCGTAAGTGTGGAACATTTGCTGGGTTTTTTCCTTAAGKGATATGGATGTATGTGAACCATTCCATCTAGACCTACCACTCCTTTGGTAGAGAATTTTGCCCCTAAACAACCCGTGTCATTGTAAGACCCAGTCGCAAGATATGTGGGATATCGTGGTAACATTGTTTTCGTAATAAATTTTATTTTATTTTCTAGATAAGTACTAGGCTTATCATTGATCATAGTAACATTTTCCTATCCATTTGTTACTGTCCATGSTAAAATATGTTTGATCATACGTCACATAAATAACATATATTTTTTTGCACGAAAAATTGTTACAAGTACTCGCAGTCTTCTTTTGGGTTAATTCTCGGATTTCTGATACCTTTACTGGTATGGGTTTTCACTTTAGGGGTTTAATATCCATATTAAGTAAATAATCTTTAATAATATTTTTGTCGCAATGAAACTTACGATATGATTTTGCAATTTTACCTTTTGTAACAGGTCGAAGTTTTTTTATAACTGAATTCCTTTTTTTAAAATCCTATTGTGCAGGGTATTTTATAATCGACGATTTATTTTAGGTTAGGTGCTTCTGATAAAATTCACAAATTAATTAATGACGTTCTTGTTCATTTAAACTTATAATTAATATCTACGATAAATTTTCTATATATAGCAATGCCTACAACACTACGATGACTGATATTTCATGGACAAAGCAATAAACCATAGCCCTTCTAAGTTTGTGCTGATTTAATTCACCGTGCATTATCAAGTGCAATTGGGCAATAGCCCAATCTCCCAAATTATCAAATCGTGTGGGTTTGAATTAAAATAAAAAGGTTCAAGTGACAACATACCTAACCAATACTACATAGTCTGTTTATAATTTAAACACTATTTTTGATTATCACTAGATATACATATTTGTCGTTAATAGTGTCATGAATTGACGAGGCAAGGGAAAATATACAGCGGCCTAAATACAATTTTTTTAGTGTTTGGAAATTTGTGAATGAAATGAGAGCACCCATAGCTACAACTCTATTGAGCCTTTGAGGAATAATACAGGGATAAATGTATTTTTGCTTGATATTCTCGCAATTAGATTTTAAAATGACTTTATTTCAAAACTATTGTGAAGATAAAAAAGAAATAAATCAGTTCAATTTGCAGTAATAATTTAGCAAAAAATTACAGTTCCCACAGAAAATAAAGATCGATCGTCTTCTAATGCCTTAAAGCTCAATTTTAGGGATTTTGTGGTTCAGCATCTGAAAAACATTTAAGTGGTATGTAAAAAAGCAAAAAATAAAGTTCTAAGGTATATTCCTTAGAACTTTCCAGAGATTTGGCGCGTCTATCTATATAAGAGCTTCGAAGTAACTTCTTAATTAAATTATTTCACCGACTTCTGTTCCAATCTGTTGAGGATTTATCCAAATTTAGGTGCCACAAATATCCTGAAAGCAATGTTTTACTTTGGCCCACCATTACATCATCATTTAAAACTTATTCATCTCCCCAATTCTCGCAGCGACGAGAGGGCCGTCACGGCTTTTCCCCTTTCACCCCTAAAAGCGTAACTGCTAACAACTTGGGAGTAAGTAAGGGTGTATATTATGCGAAATGGGAGCACACGTGAAGCCTCTCGGGTCAGGCGCGCTGGGTCCGTAAAAGGAAATCACGGAGCTTTTTGTCCAACTTTTCAGACACATTCCGACCCAGATTCCCCGCTGTTTGTTATTCCAGAATCCCTTTGCATAAAATTTCGCTTATGGACATCTTAGCGATCGATCGCGGTTACTGCATCCCCGTCAGGCGTGCGAGATGTATGGTTGGCTTTTTGACTTAATTCAGACTTGCGATGTTCGGAATGTGCCTATATAGACAAAATATTCGGAATAGTAGCAACGATATAAAGTCGAATCTTACTAGCTAGCATTTGTTAAGTGAAACGGAACATTGCAGACGCTTTGATTGAACTTGTTCGAATTTCCTTTCACTGTTTGGGTAATGTATCCAAGTCGTTTCATAGAGTAAGAAAGAGCTATTTGGGAAAGTTGACTAAGGTGATTGTATTCCTGAGAATTTCGCAGGGTTCAACATTGGAATTGTGTACCTTTATTGGGGATATTTACCTAAAAATCCTTACCCCCTGCGTTTCTTTTGAATTGGAGAATCAATCGCCATTTACTGCTGTTGCTGTTTTGCTGCTTTCCAACCCTGTGGGACTATATTTGGTTGTTGTGGAAAATCATGGGCGTAGAATAGTGATCCTTAGAGATTATTGAACGAGAAAATCCACTTTCTTGATGCGGACTGCGGATTATGAATAACATTCGTCAAAAATAAGTTTATTAAGAGAATTTTGTTATTTTGCGTTACTAGGCCTTTTTTTCAACTCCGGATGGGTTATAAAAATAAGATCCCCTTACATTTTTACATTTTTTTGTTTTCTACTACATTTGCTTTTTTTTCACTAGATAAATCCCATTTACTAGCTTAATCTTATTTATGAATTCTGGTATTACTATCGCGCATGGGAATGTTAGATCACTGTTGAGCAACTTCAATCTATTTTATGACTTTTTTGCCTCAAACAATTATAGCATTTTTGGTGTTACGAAGACCTGACTGATGGCTATAAAATATTTAGAAAGGACAGAGCAGGTCGTGGGGGTGGTATTCTGATGTATGTTGCAGACGGATTGCGCTCTGTGCAGGTTAGTGTCGATGGTGAGTTTTGCTTTGAATACGTGTGGATCAAAATATGTATAAATAAACGAATTATAATGGTAGGGACAATATATAAACCTCCTCAAGTCAATGTGAATCAGTTTTTGAGTGATTTTGACGATATGGTGGTACAAGTTATTCCTCAATGTGATGATTTAATTATAATAGGTGACATGAATATAAATATTTTGGATGTGGGTGGGCGTGATGCAGAAAAATATTTGTCCGTTATTGATAGTTATGGCTTAAAGCAAATCATCGATCAGCCCACTGGTATATCTAAGGAATTGCTACCTTAATTAACCATATCGTAGTATCCCATCGGTCCTTGATTGAAGGCTATGTAGTTGAGCCTTTGCACGGTACATCTTATCACCGCCTAGTATCTATTTTTGACTGCGATAATATTGATATGAAGGTACAAATATTAAATAATAATTTTTCTTATTGTATTTATTTATAGGTTCTGGCTCCTTTTTTATAAATTAAAGACACTTTTTTCTAATAATATAACGTTTCGAACTATAATACCAATAACATTAATAGAACCAATTATCACAAAAAATTGGCAAGAACTAGAACAATATACAAATATCCCTAAAACAGAATTTATAAAAGCACTAAATTTTACATTATTTTCAAATTATTTCCAATTTAAGAACAACTATTATAAACAAATAGATGGGATAGCAATGGGATCACCCATCTCAAGCAATATAGCACAAATAATAATGGAAGATTTAGAAATAACAATAACAAACAAAATAAATTATATAAAATTTTACACAAGATTACAATTACAACAAAATTACAATTTACCATAGAGACAGAGAAGAAAAACACAATTAACTATCTAGACCTTACACTAATTAAAAAAGATAACAAAATTCTCACAAAATGGTATTCAAAACCAACTGCATTGGGAAGACTACTAAATTACCATTCTAACCACCCCTACAGACAAGAAAATAGCTATTCTAAACAACACTATACAACGAATAATAAAATTTACTAGTCCAGAACTTAGAATTGAAACTTTACATGCCACTGCTAAAATACTAAAAAATAACAACTACCCCATTAAGTTAATAAGTAACTCAATAAAACAACAAACAGAAAAACTATACAATAGTATTCAATACGAAAAACAAGAAAAAAACACAAACATAACGTACTTAACCTTTACTCTTTATTTAACATATTATTAATTACTGTTTGGCTTGTTAAGTTTTCCCAAAATGTTGGAAACAGTCTATAATACACCCTATTCCTAAAATAAATAAACCTTTAATATATAAAGATCTGCGCCGGATTAGGGTGTTGCCGGTTTTGTTCAAGCTTCTGGAGAAAGCATTGAACCATTAGATACGTGAATATGTAACAGAGCATCGCATTTTGCCTGTTGTGCAGTCGGGGTTTCGCCCTTTACACGGCTGTAGTACCGCGATTTCACATGTAGTGGACGACATTCTTTGTGCTGCAGACAAAACTAACTATGCTTGTTCTGTTGGATTTTTCCAAAGCTTTCGACACCATTAACCATGAAGTCTTGTTAGCTATATTGAATTACCTCGGTTTTAAATAGTCTGCAGTTGGTTTGGTGTGTGATAATCTGAAGGACAGATTTCAAAGTGTATGTTTGCCATGCCTTCCAGTTTCAGCGTCTGTTCCTATTCACTGCGGAGTGCCACAAGGTTCGATCTTCGGGCCGTTATTATTTTCTCTGTAGACAATTGGGATTGGGGAAACCCTGACTGCATGTAAGTGTCATGCTTATGCCGATGAATAAAACAGTATTAATATTATTATTAATATTTACATAAAAAATTATTTTATTATTAAAAGTTTAAAAAGGTCTTACCTATTCATTTTTCTACAAAATCCCCAAAACAATTGAAGCATTTTTTATATCGCTTTTAGATGTCCTGTATAAGGAACTGTGCCGAGACTTCGGACAATTACATTTTGACAGTCCACTGGAACTCTTCCTTAAAGATGAAGCGTTGACGACCCAAAACACGTTGGCACAATGTAAKKTTTCGCAATAAAACTTCTTTCTTATCGTTGTCCTTTGCTTCATGGTTAAACGCTTTTAAGCGTTTAGGTTAAATGTGCTGGTACTTTATGTTCCTATAGCCTGCAGTAAGCGTTTGTTGAATATCTGGAATTAAGGAAGACAGTTCCAAAACTAACAAAAATGTCGACTAGTATCAACGGGCCATAAGTTATGATCTGTAGATTCTAGTGGAACTGGAAGAATTCAGAATATACAGATACTGGAATCTACAGATAACAGCTCTTTGTCTGTAGATCACAATCTCGTTTTTGCTATTTTTGGAATTGTTGATGTTCAGCAACTGCTTGGTCCAGAGTGAAGTAATGCTAAAGCTAGCAAAAGCCTGTTTAGTAAAAATACAACATTGCAACTAAAAGCCAATTTTGTAAAAATACGACGTTGACAGTGACAATTCTTTAACTAATAATATGTCTGGTCTAGTGGGTTGTGAATGTCCGTTTACAATGTAAAAATGTATGTAATTTATCAATAAATAATATTAAATACTAATGAGCAGGCTAATTGCCAAATAGGCAGGGCCAAAAAATTATTTAAAAAAAATAACTTTTAAGCCGGCCTCGATGGTCCAGTGGGCAGCGCGGTTGCCTATGTCCACAGACGTTGCTTGTTGCATGATTTCACGAATTGGGTTTTGTGGAGGAATTGCCAAGATCTTATCCTAAATTAAACAAAGACATGTCCCAAACACTTTTCTAATTATGCTCATTTTTATGATATAATATGGTCATATCTTCGTTACACTATAACAGACTGCTCTTATTCACGGGTCCCACAATAGTTCTTTTTAAATCTAAAGCTATGTGTTTTAGCGTTTTTTGTTATTTTGAATATTATGCGTTAATTTATCGATTTCAAATTACTTTCTTTTTGACATAAGCGAGTGACTAAAATAACAAATTGAGTATTTAGGAATTGCAATATTACATTATTATATTCATTAACATCTAACACTATCTTAATTTGTAGATGATGAGTTTACGAACTTGATTATTTAAATAAGAACTGCACTCTGTGTATACCTAGAAAACATGTTTGCAGCTTGAAATAATATCAAAGTGGGGTCGACAGGCTGTTTTGAATACAGTTATTGAAGAACAGCTTTTTATCATTATTATGGAAACAGGCGTCGCCAACGTTGCGTATCGATATTTATTGGGCCATAAAATAAATATGGTAGCATAAACACGTTATATGTATCATGTTTCTGCACGCTATTCCTGCTGTAAACTACATATAATGGCAGCGCGAAGACCCATATTTAAAAAAGCGAGGTTCTGCTTGCTGGTAATAGTATGTTGGCTTCTTACTAGTCTTATCGTGTAGGTAAATGTATATTGCTAAAACAGAAGATTGGTGATCTTTCATTAACCCTTAAATTATTTAAATAGTTTGAATACAATACTTTTTTGATTGTACGTTCTTGCACTATATAGTGTATTATTTCGCTCCCGAATCATTGTGTGTAAACATTGAAATGGAGAGAAGGACATGAAAGTGTTATACCGCTAGTCACCTTTTGAATCATTGGTAAATACTGCTATTTACAACATTGGTATATTCATATTAATTGCTAATTGATGGTCTTCAACAAGCATTATTTGATTCACTCCATTTCTGATTTCGGTATTGTGTTATAAGGCAACATGATTGCTCCTTTGCTATAGGCTTTTATAGAAATGAATTGTGCACATTATTAATGTAAAGAATCAAAACAACCTATTAGTACCGTATTTGCGATTTGATAAGGACTTTGTTCACTCACTGTTAAGAATTCGATAAAATGTTTCTATTCTAGAGAAGCATATATTTGTAACATGATTTGTGTTAGGCAATCTATCTATATACAACGTAAACTACTTTAAATAGACAATTTTATTTAAAGAATATAAAAAATACATAAGATTTGTTTGTTATGATACATAATTTGAAAGTTCATTTCACAAGGACCGCCACCTAATTAGTTTTATTACGATTTACTCATTTACGCGGTAGTGGATCAATACGTTTTATAAAGCAAGTTGCTTATTAAACTCCAAGAGTGACCAGTCACAATCGACAATAGAACCATATAATGCATGAAAGTTTGCCTTTCTAAAGTTATCACAATTGCAAGTTCGATTCCAGGAAACTCAATCGTATGTTATAAGGTTACCTTCCAGTTCAATAAATTCATAGAATCGGGTGGTATGGGTCTTCAACTACAAAAGGTTGTTTGTCGTGAATACTGATTAGGTCGATAAATTCAGTAGTTTGCCGTTATTGTTAAAAATATTGTTATACTGTAACAAGCCTAAGATAATTAGCAATACCAAAAAAACTTGGCTCAACTTAATCATTGTTAACAAGTTACGGGACATTAAACCACCGATAATTAGTACGTAGTTACTAATAACGAGCGTTAGAAAAATAGGTGAAGTAAGTGAGTGATGGTTTTAGTCCTCGTGAACGTACGTCACAGTGCTGGAGTAACAAACTGAACTGTCGCCAGACTGTTATTTGTGTCGAATGTCAGATGAGATTGGTTTGCAATTTTTTGAAGAATCAACGATGCAAGAATTTTAAAAACAAGTTCTTCTTACAACAGCGAAATCCGCTTGAAAACACATTTGCATAGGAAGACCGGATGTAAAGGAACATTGGTAATGAGTTCACACGGCATACGGAAGAATATCGCGCCTCATAAAGCAGTTCCGAGTAGACACTTATTTCTAAAAAAAAAACTAGACAAAACCATGTATGTGCAACCGCGCCCTATGTATCATATTACTACACTAGTGGAATATGAATCCATATTCCAAGACTCTTGGAAACTTCTGTTTATAATTACATATTTTTAGTACCTAAGCAAAATGTTAATAAAGAAAACCAAATTAAGGCTTCTAATTTATTCAGTTAACTATGTATATAACGGTACATATTGGAATGATATAAAAATACTGATAAATTATCTACCTACTTATGTAATGGCTAAATGAGCATATGTGATATTTTCTTGGGTTTTGCAGGCATAAGATGAAATGAAAAAGTATTGGCCGAGTTTTGAACTCGGAACCTTTTAAACACCAGTCAACGAGTTCAAATCTCGTTCAAGGCCAATACTTTTTCATTTCATCTTACGCCTGCAAAACCCAAGAAAATTCAGGCGATCATTAATTATCTTTCCTAGTGACTAAATTACTGCAGTTCTTGAACTAATATTAGAAGATTTATTAAAAACCTTAAGATTAGTATTACGAGCCCTAACAACTAAATATTGGGACGATTGCAATTTTGACTAAATACATCGCTCGGTTTTAAAAAGGCGTGCCGTGCGTTGCAGCTGAGTAGAATTCGATAACTTTACCAAGTATTCCGTCAACTCTAAGCATATTTATCAAAAGCCAACTTTATTTTTGATTGCAAAAATGATACAATATTGACACAATGTGTAATTTCTGCTGACAACTAAATATTGGGACGTTCATAAAAACTAGTAGGTGGTGACATCCCCTTTGGCCTTGATCACCGCGCGAATTCTGGCGGGCATACTTTCCACTAATTTCTTGCAGAATTCAGGCGATAGAGCATCCCATATTCGCTGAATTTCTTGTCGTAAGTCCGCGATTGTCCGTTGTGGATGATTGCGCAAATGTCTCTTCATTTCATGCCATACGGCTTCGATAACATTCAAATCGGGGCTATTTGCTGGCCAAGATAAGACGTTAATGTTGTTGGTTCCAAACCATGCCTTAGTGGTGCGGGCTGTGTGACTGGACGCACCATCTTGTTGAAAAATACACTGTCCTTCAGGACAGAGGACTTCAAGACTGGGAAGTAAACAATCTTGCAAAATTGATTGGTACTTCGTTGCATTTACGATCCCCTCTATAAACATTAACTGCCCGACACCTTCAGCGGACATGCAACCCCAAACCATCTGCCCCTTGGCAAACTTGACTGTTCGCTTCAAACAATCCTTATGGAATGCCTCATTTTTTGCCCTGATCACACGTTTACGACTGTCACCAACGCAGACATCAAATTTGGACTCATCGCTGAAGATAACTTTTTTCCAGTCATTATAAGTCCATGTCACTTTCGACTTTGCCCATATTAAGCGACGCTTCTTCTGTTCCGCAGTTAATAAAGGTTTTTCTTTTGCCTAAAACCATGTAAATAATTAAACTTGTACCTAGCTTTGCAGTACAAGTATCATATTTTGTGCTTACTTTGTAAAAGCTCAACCCCGAATGATGTATCCATCGACGGCAACATTCTCTTGACAAATTTAAATTTGTTTCGTTATTCCAACAAGCGGTGATTTCTCGTAACGTGCTGCGACGTCCACCTTTGCAAATTTTGACCAGTTTTCGTTGGTCCCGCGGCTTTACCACAGAAGGTCTACCCGGACTTTTGCCTTTGATTTCTAAAGTGCCTCTGTCGGCATAGTATTTGGTAACGTTTCCCACTGATGATTTACTTAAGTTCAGCTCCGTTGCTATTTTTTGTATCGACAACCCCTTGCAGTACATGGAAATAATAATTTCCCGAACTTTTTTGACAATTGGCACACCTCTCACCATTTTTGACGCAATAACGACGACTGCTCGTCACCAACAATTATCACTGACAGTATCCAACAAACACACCGCGTGTATCATTTGTTTTACCATAGCCGTCCCAATATTTAGTTGTCAGCAGAAATTGCACGTTATGCCAGGATTGTGTTATTGCGTCAGTGAAAAATAAAGTTAGCTTTTGAAAAATATCCTAAGAGTTGACTGAATACATGTTAAAGCTAGAATTCTACTCAGCATCAACGCACGGAACGCCCTTTTAAAACTGAGCGATGTTTACGGTCAAAATTGCAATCGTCCCAATATTTAGTTGTTAGGGCTCGTATGATTAACATTACTTATACATTATAAATAATTGTTATTTATAAGAATATAGGTAATGACAGAACTATAATTAACGCTAATAGAAGAACAAGTTTTAGAAAAAATTCTGCAATATACTGTTCGCCCATAGTTGCCGCCCTGCAACCTCCATGATGAACCTGGTCTTGGATGCCCCTGCGTCAACATAGAAAGTTGGAGATGATCTTCGAAACTAATTTCCTATGAATTTTTCCTGACTTGGTATCTCTGAAATTTTACAATTGCTTTCCCTATTTGTCCGAATTTGTCTATGCCCATTATCTGTTTAGTGCATTTGCTATTTTGATAATTGACAAAAAAATCAGTTCAATACACGACCTCCATATTTTTTGGACGATACGATAAAAAGTTTCGTTGATGTGGGACAAATACTGAATACAACCATTGAATAACCTTAAATCACCAATTTTCATCGCATGAAGTTCATTTGAGTAAGTGGTAATCTCCCGTATAAACAAGCTGTAAAAAGTCTTGTTTAAAGTTAAGGCTAGGTTAAAGGGACAGCCGTACTCAATTTTAGGATGTTGACCATAAAGCTGTCAGCCCGGTCGGCCTGGGGCGTTTATTGCGCTGCTGGTTATGCTGATGCCACAACAAAGAGTATTTTTGATTTACAACATTTTGTGGGTCTATCTGAAGCCTGTCGTTTCAAAGATATTTACTTATTACTGAGAATCGGATGTTCGCTTTTCACAGACATATCAGTGACTTTACTCATAAAGTTTTAAACAAACGGTTTTTTATTTCAATATTGCTTTCAAATTTATTATATATAATTTATATAATTATTAAAAATTATTAAAAATGTCAACTCCTCATGAAAAAAATATTTTTTTAATAATAGAAAATATAATAAACGTTCAAGAAAAAATACATATATTTACCAAACATCAAAAGTATATAGTTAATGTTCACAATCTATACATAAAATTATCTTTACAGCAAAATTATAAATGTGTGTATTAAAAAAATATGAACAAACATCAACTAGTTCTGGTAAAAGAGAACGGAAATAAAATCTTTGAAGTTTTGGAAGCATTTTTTCACTCCAAAAATGATCTTTTTTCACTATATATAACTATAAACTACTAAACGGATTTTTAGAAAAATTTTTACTTGATGGTGTTTGATAAGAGAACCAATATTTCCCGTTTCTTTTTTTTTGAAGACAAAGTTCTTCCATTACCTTTTCGTCTTGCCATCTTTACTAATTTTCTTTCAGATAACGTAACACTAAAGTCACACAGTCACACAAAATCTCAAACAGCATAAATGGTAGGTTTGAAAAATTCTGAGGCTTTATATTAGTGAACCCCCTCTTTCATTCTATGGGGGCGGTTGCCATGAGTCAGTGGAAAAAGTTTTCAGGTTTAGAGGTACAAACAGTTTCATGCAGATTGTCTTCAATAATACATATTCTGGTCCCAAAAACCGATTATACTTACCTTTCGCAAAACTGATGTTTAGTTGGAATTCCGGATTAGAAATTACAGCAACTCAGACTTTCAGTCGTATTGAAGCGATCATCAACCCTTTACCTGCCAATATACAGTTTCGTCATATTTATTTTGGTCCTAGGTGGTTTTGCAAAATTGATTAAAATTGTTTACATTACCAATTACCAGGAAACTGGTGTCCAATTTATCCGACAGTCAGGTGCCTGACAAAACTGTATATTTGCTACCTCGACATGGAAATATATTCTTTAATTTATGAATAAAAGTGTTCCTGACAAATCCGCAAAAGCGGATAGCACATAAGATATAAGAAAAACACTTTGGCAAATTGATTTTTAATAGTTATCATCAAATTATGTTAACTTATTCATATATAGTTCATATATGCATAGCGCAATTAGTGTCGTATTGATTTTAATTGACTTTGTAAATATGAACTTTTGGGACTACACGCCCTGTATGCTTTCTATGTGTCCCAACGACATAAAGTTGCAGAGCAGAACTTAACTCCTTATCTAAATAACTTTCGGCATGAACAAATAACAGTGCATAAATATAAAAGCAGTAGTTCGAAGAATCGTTTCGTCATCCCCAGTACCTGCGTTTTTCTACCATCCATACCTGAGGTTACCCTCCCGCCATAAACTGCAATGGCTGTTTACTCAAGTGCCGTCAATTGGTATGTTGTAAATCAACACTGGGTCGGGGCCGAAAAGTTTAGCAAAAGTAGTGAACAGATATTTTCATTATTAGTAACGCTATCAAAAAACTAAAAACAACATCATACTCAGAAGACAAAAATCTATCATTCGGCCGAAAAAATTTTTTCAAATAAGTCATTTTTACGTTTTTGAGCATTTCGCGTTCTTAAACAAATCGTAATTATTTTTGCCGTAAGTTTTTAAAATTTTTGATTCGGCCATTTTGTAGATAATAATTGTCAGATTACACTGGTTTTTGAATAAAATTAATATCTCTTCAAATAACTTAGTTATTTATTCAATACTTTACATTGGAAACCCCATAAGAGAAATTCCTTTAACCTAGCCTTAATAATAAATTAGCATTTTGTTACCTTTGTTGCAACGTATTTGTTACAGGCTTCCTTAATAAAAGATGCTAATTTGCTCCCCATGATTCTGATATTCTTGGTCATTAACCTTCTGCCGTTCTTCTTAGCCAAGCACATACTTGCCCGCAAGACAGTTTACGTTGTCCTTTTGCTGAGAGTACCTACTCTTCAACAGCGAACAGTGAATGCATAACATTGATGATTTGAATATTTAACGTTTTTCCTTGAAGTACACAAGAACAGTAGCTTCAGAAAACGAAGAAGTTTTGTTTCCTAGCAGTCATTCGTTGAAACTATTGTACACAATTTGATAAGTTTTCTTGGATGTTTTAGGTAACAAATCCAGTGGAACTACCTTTGCTATATTTCTAATCTCTGGGGGAGTATGCTGCATCCGTTTTTGACCAAAATAAGCTTTTACTCATAAAACAGCTTGACCTTTGAATTGTTTTGCACTCATATAACTACAACGATCAATAACTATGTCCTCTCGCTCTCTAAACCATCCTTGTTAACACTGCCCGCATTAAAAAATGTACTATTTTCATCAGGTTTTCGCTCATTACGTCAAGCCTCAGGTACCATTGGGCATCTCGTGACGTCATGGGCGCTCATCATCGAGCAGGCTGCGCAAGTTATGAGGTAACCTTGTAAACTATAATAGCCTTGCAAATAACTACCGTCATAAGGATACCAACTCGACGTCCCGAAAGCATTGCAATAATTTAATAAACTGTTTTTGAACTACAGTATCCATCTCGCTATTTAATGAATGACACCCTTATTAAAGCTAGATTTTGTTTGCTGGCATTGAAAAAAAATTGCTTTTGTTAATTTACTTAAGCAAAGCCTTCACCAGTTATTACTACACAGCTCTCCAAGATATTATTTAATATACTTTTCTAAATTCGGTTCTGGAATAATGGCAGAGGAACTGCGAGTACAATGAGGAAACCTTTCACTAGGACGGGTTTGTTTTATAACCCTTTGTTCAGGAAAAGGCTCTCTCGCCACCACTTTCACTTTCTGGAAATTACACCCGCCGGCTCCACAGTCATCCTCGATGTAACCGAAACCATTCGCTAATTCAATAGAGTGAATTCGGCGAACGACAGTGCTGATGCCATCGGAGACGCGAAACGAACGCGAGAATTCGCAACAATAGCAACAGACCATAAGCGACACGTAGCTTAATTTCTGCAAAATGGCCCGTTCTGTTTCGGCCTCCACCGAAAGCGACAATAAAAATAACAATGAATTCTCGGGTACAAGGTTACAATTGTTCCTTCTCCAGGTCCCCGGGGAAGCTTGGGAATGGAGGACGCAGGACAGGGAAGGGGGTAAGGGGGAAGTTACCGCAAGTTTGCGAGTATGTGACCGGAATATCAGGAACTCCTAGGCGACTGGGAACTTGGAATTTATTCCCAGATGAGCGGCTGGACGTCACGGGGATGAGAAGCCCCTTGTGTTCTTTTATCAATCGTAATACAAATTAGAAATATATGGGAGGCAACGATTTGTTACTCAGTTCGACATCACACTTTTTTGATACACAGAGAGTTAAGATCTTTTTTTACGAAAAATTAATTATTTTAAAGATTCTCAGTGCTGGAGGAATTTTTGAAGTCTATAGGTACTTTTTAATGATAGCTCGGATGTTCAAACGATTATTAAATAAGAAGTATGTAAATCTTTTTGGTTAAAGAGACTAGCGCACTTTTCTTCTAACTTCAAGACGTATTTAATGTCATTTTAAGTATAGAAGATAAATTTTTATAGAAGATAAAATAGCAAACAGAGTTCATCTGCAAGTACATCTTGATCATTGTTGGGCCAAAACTACGGGTAACTAAGGGATAACGATCTTTGCCATCTCTCACACTAAAAAACGGCCCTCTTTAGAAAGAGAATGGATACACCGATTGGTGGCGACAACTTACAAAGATATGAATTTAACATTTGTGCTCTTTTTTAGTCATCGTATTTAGAGTGAAATACATACCTATTATAATGCGATTAAAAGCTATACACGAACCATCAACAAGTCCGATCTGTTGAGCCGTTTTCGTTTAATAAATGTACAGGGGGAGCAAAGTTCCGGGGAGACCAAGTCCATGTTGATGATTGTTAGGCCAAGACTTATCCAACAAGTCACCATTGAGCCCGATCTGTTAAATGTGACAGACATCACACATCAGATAGACAAAGTGCGGACAATAGCGCCTCTTCTTAAATAAAGTGGAAAATGCGCTAAAAACATTTGCATATAATTAAGTATACGAAAACAAAATTTATTAGAAAATCGTCCGAAATAAATGCCATTGCTATTAGCAAAATACCTTCAACTTGGATAAAAATCATTAGCGCAATAGATCCCGATCTAAATCCACCTATTCCTACGTGTATTTCTAATGACAGTTTTTTTTTCATAAAAATAGTCATAAAAGACGCATCGTACATAGATTGTAAGCCTAAGACACAAATTACAACTATCTGTAATTTGGTAAAAATGGTCCACAGTGATGATTACTGAACGTGAAGGTTTTCATATACAATCCTTGTCTTCAAAGGCAGCTGAACACAAGAAGGTGGTGACCTATGGGAGGAAAATATAAATAGGGAGGATGACACTTTACTTTTACCAGCACTAAAGAAGTACATGTTGACCTCGAGATTGAGCGTATTTATAAACCCTGTCCCGCTGCTTCTCGAATTAGGACAACTCGGGTATTATCAAACCAAACAAATTAGATGGCAATGAAATCTGTCAGCATCACACTGACTTGATTTCAAAGCCACCTAGCTGCCTTAATGGGTACTGCTTCCTAAAGGAAGTGACCTGATTCTGTCAAGTTCGCATGCACCTGCATGTAACAATAGCGAAACAGATCTGTCTGTAGTTGGTTGCGGTGCAGACAACATAGCATAGACGTGCATTTTAATGTATGTCGGTTCATCATGTCAGTAAAATGATGACAGATGGCATTTTACTAGATTCTGACTTTGTCAAAAAATAAAAGTGTTGTGCTAATACCATTTTAAGCGAATCGCGTTTAGAGCCCTTATAAACACGATATCAATAAACAGCTCTGTCTGAATACTAAACAAACTTCAACTCGCAACTGTCAAACAATAACAGAACGACGAAGCAAAAGTCCTTTTTTGCAACCCGAAGATTCCGAGAAGCCATACAAATTTCCAAACATCCCGATGATTTAAACCGCCAAGATAGTTATCATCTCCACTATTTGGTACCCAGTCACCAAACGGCTATCCCCAGCTTCACAATCTCCCACCTATGACATCTAAGCATCCCCACCCCCTCGCAACACCAGGTAAAACGTTATCTATCGTTTTCATTCCCTTTCCTCCTAGGGATATGGTTCGGCTCGGACGTGTTTCTCGCGTTAGGTTTGTACCATATTCCAGACTCTTTATTCCTGTCCTGATGGTGCTCCTTACAAGTACGGACGAAACGTTGAATTTATTCCAAAATCAGACGCGGYCTAACCCAAAAATACTAAGAWTTCAAACTTTTACAAGAAWCAAGTAAAATAATAAAGCCAATGAAGTTCAACTTGCCCTGTTGTATAGTTAGTCTGTGAATAAAGGTTATATTCATTATTATTATTAAAATTAAAAACAAGATAGAATAAATAAATAAATAAAATGCTTACCTGTAGTAAACAAACTTACTATAATACCGATATTTTATCCCTTAGCAATAATTATGAAGATGAAACAGAGGCTAATTCCACTGTTCACGAATAAAACAATTATTTTACATGTACTGAAGAAACTACTGCTATTATGCAAGCGAAATTAGGATATCTTTAGGTAACTACCCTTACAAGCTTTACAATGTATTATTAAATAAATGATGTGTTGTCCAGGGTAGATTATCTGAAAGACCAATGATGTTTTTAAACATATTAGCAATTTGAACGAAATTTTCTTAAGGATAAATTAATTCCTATGCTAGACGCCCAGGTTAACACTGCCCACAGCCAATATACTGCATTTTACAGATGATTAAATTCTTCTGTTGAAAGACTGCGCTTCATTTTTCTTTTCCATTGTAGTACATAAACAGGATCGTAGTATTACCTACATCAAAATCACTTGCTTGGTGGTATTGTATAAATATTTTTGTTACGTACTTAAGAGTGTAATAATACCGACAGATTGGCTCCTCCAGAGAACAAACTTTTGTTACGGGAAATTAACCAGCGCTTGAAATCGATCTTTATTAATCAGAATTGATTATTTTAATAGGTATATTAAATCAAGTCAAAAATGTCAGAAATTATTTGCTACATTTATCAAATTAAATTTTTGCAAATAACATTTGTAGTTACTATTGAAAATAAACAGTCAGATGCTCATATCAGCAACTATTACGAATTGAATATCATAATCTACTATTTTAATAGGTACTTCAAATCAAGTACACAATTATGTCAAATAAATAAAATTGTCAGAGACAGAAAGATCCATTCGATTCGGTAACATCTCTGACGTAAATAATATATATGTATATAAAATTTGATTTAGGAAATAATCCTAACAAATAAATTCGATATTGCTAAATTAGCCGCTATTTATCAAGATCTTGTGGTTTAGTTTTGAATAATATAATATATAGTCTGCATAATTTATTAATTGTGCAGACCTTTCATATAAAACTATAAGGTTTCACTAACAATATTGTCTATTTGTATCACATTTCTTGTAACTGTGTGCTACTAGCTGTTTAAAATTGAATTATTATTATCAAATTTAATGCACACTGCTAACGCAAATTGCCCTTTCTCCACATCATGTTTGCTATTGTTCTCGGAGTCATGCCACAATTTACCCACAACCTCGAGTTCGTTCTCGGTACACAGACCATGTTAACAGCACCTTTAGTAAAACAAATAGCGCTACAACACGTATTAAATGCCCAAGTGAATTCTCAATGTTGACGTAACCCAATTACGCATACATGTATTCTGCGGCGATGATTAGGATGTGTGGAACGAGCACATACGAGCGGACGCCAGGGAAATTAAATTTTGCAAACAGACCTGGCTAGGGATATGGATAATACACGTGGTGTTCTTTAAATTAGATCTGCAAATGTGTGTGGAGAATATGGACACCTGCAGAGCCCGTCATCATATTTTTAAAACGGTTTTCATCCGGTGCGTAACGAAAATGAGAAGCATATTTCTCATCGTTGTATTCTCGCAGAAGCTCTGTTGGATGAACTGAGAGTGAGATCCAAGCGATATGTTTATTTTGATTTCTTGGTTGCTGGAACCCCTGTTGATATTTCAGCAACAATACAAACATTAAAAGTAAGAATTTAGGATGGCAATGCCATCTGTCAGCATTACACTGACATGATGACAAAGCCACCTAGCTGCCTTAACGGGTACTACTTAAAGGAAGTGACCTGTAGCCTGACAAATTGGCATGCAACTGCATACTTCAATTTGACAGCAGGCCCCCACGGCACTTTTTGCTAACGGGCAAGAACCAACATACATTAAAATGCATGTCTATGCTGTGCTGTCTACACCTCAACCAACTGCAGATACTACTATTTCGCTATCATTACAGCTCATCAGTGCAGTTTAGGTCTAGTGCAGACAACACGGCTTTGTCATCATGTCAGTGTAATGCTGAAAGATGGCATTGCCATCCTAAATTCTTACTTTCATCATACCATTGCTTTGGTATATAAGCAAAACCAGTTCTATGCCGCGCTGTCTACACTAGACCTAAACTGCACTGATGAGCTGTAATGACAGCGAAATAGTACTATCTGCAGTTGGTTGAGGTGTAGACAGCACAGCATAGACATGCATTTTAATACAAACATTATTTGAGAGCACAATTAAATAATAAATAATGTTGTCACTACTGCTTTCACATATTAATACAATTATTATCGTCGGTGATTTTAAAGTGGATTTTACGGGCGGCTCGAATGGTAAAACTGCCCTTTTAAACATGTTACGTTTAATTTTATCTAAACTATTTATCTTTAAAGCTCTATAACATAATTTTTATTAATACACATGGAGTGTTCCAGTTTTGCTTTTTACCCATTTTTTTATTTGAATGTATTTTTATAAAAAGAAAATAAGTTAAATTACTTTATCGTTTTGTCAGACTTGTTTTTTTATGCTGTCGATAAATTATAATAATCGATTTCACGAAAGAAAAATAAAATTTGCATGATCTATTACATGGGTGAATATGAAATGAATTGCCTGTTAGTAACCAGGATTTACAGGACGACATACAAAAGTTGCGTCATTTCMATKTTGACATTTAAAGAAAATAGAAGTCCTACTTTGGTTATTGGACCATATTTTTTTAATGAAAACCTATTTAAATTTCTCAGTAATTTTGGTTTTGGATGTATGGTGCATCGGTAGTCGGTAAGTATAATTTTTTTAAACGAGCAATATAAAACAAATTGATAAGAAGTAGTGGGCTAATGAACTTGAATTTGTTAAAAGGTATTAACCTTTAGGAACTGTCTGATACGGATTTACATTTTAAGTATTGTGAGTGGTGTCACCTATGACAACACGCTGCGTATGTTAACTTATTATAAATAATCAACCAATGTACAGCGAAGCAAGTACAATTGGAATTAAGTTTTTTGATTTTGTATATGTAGATTCTATGTAATTTTTATTCATTAACCACCAACTAATTTTATTCTGAAAACGTGTATTAAATGTATTTCTCAGCATCAGTTTATACAAAATCCCGAGCAACGAAAAAATATGAAAATAGTGAATACAACAAAAACGGTTAAGTACAAACATAGGTGTGTCTTAGTAATATTAAAAGATAAAAACGGTGTCCCTTGCTGTACGTTGAGTTTTGTTTTGTGTTTTTCATCATCTAACCATAAGTAGTATATCCTCAAATCCAGTTTTCCTCAAAACGGTTAATTGTGATCATCTTTGAGATTCACAGTAATTCAGAGTGTTTGGCAGTGTGCTATACAATATAATATATTTCAGAACTAAAACTTAAGTAAATGGTGTCCACAAATAGAGGACTACTGATTACTAATTTTTATATTAAAAAACTTAACCTTGCTACCTGACATTGAACGTTTACATAATTTCTATACTGAATACTGAGCTGAAAAAGGTATAGTGTACGCTTATCGTTGCCGCGTATAAATCGTGCAAGTTCTTTATTTGTGGGCTGTTAGGCGTTAATTACCATTCGAAGGATAAGTAATGGTTAGCTAGTCGTATGTTACCTATTGTTACACTTATTAGTTAACCAGTGCCTGTCACGTATGCAATGGATAAAGAAAATGTCAAACGACGGGAAACAGAAGCACTATTGGGCCAACGTAAGTGTACTATTCTGTTTTCTAACTCCAATCAAAAAGTGCTTGCTTACTATTTGAGGTATCTTTAGCTAATACTGACAGAGAACTCATAGTACCAATCAAACAAAATTCAGCCCGCTTAAGAATTTATATACATAAAAATTGTTCATGTATCTTATTTCTTTCTACCTTTAAATAATTTTTGAAAACTCACTATTATGCCGAATCGAATTTATAAACCATTTATTGAACTGTTCACACTTTGACTAAAATTCTAGTTTTAGCTTCAACATGTCTTTCAGATTTTTTCTCTATTCAGCTCTCTTCCCGATGACGTCCACTACACAAGTACTTGAATTGAGAGCAGCATTGAGTCTCCTAATGATTTCGTTTGAGATCAGGAGGCAGACTTAATACGGAACATTTTCAATTCTACTGAACAAAAAAATTTTTGAAGGCCTTATTAAACACTTTAATCTATTATTTACTGCATAATCAATATTATCCTGTTTTTTATTTCATTAATTCGTTTTCTTGTAATAACAATAATAATAATAATAATAATAATAATAATAATAATGGCTTCTATTGCAACATAATTATAACTCTATTAAATGTACAAATTCATTATCACAGTAATACAATAAGTGGTTGCAATTCCAGAACGAGATTCAGCTGGAGGGTAGGTATAAGAACCTCCCCTGCCTTATACTCGCCTGCACGTAGAATTAGTGTTCTTTCTTCACGCGTGGAACAATTAACTGTTCCAACTGCAAAGCAATTTTCATTGAACCAAGTTTTACGAAGATAATTACAGAGTCCGCCACCTAAAACTCACCAGGCTAGTATTTTCTTTATTTTTAATTCAAAAAAACATAGTGGATGTGCAAAAAAAGATATTTGCAGTTAACGATATTCCGTAAATAAAGTAAATTTTTGTAAAAAAAATTCTACATTACCCCGTACAATATTGTTTCATAGTTGGATGTCGACTTTGGTCTTTTTTAGTGTTGGTTTTAACGGCTTATTACGGTAGAAATTATGCCACATACCCATCGTTGCACACAAATCCCCATAATTTTGAGTAACAAAAATAAATCAAGTACAAAGTTTGTCCTAAAGAGAAAGACTCGAAAATGATACCCTGCGATGGATGAAGCTAGTGCGTGGTGTAGAAAACAAAAGTAGCACAAGTATATAAAAATTTGCAAGTTTAATCCAACCGGATGAAACTGACCCTTGTCAATCTATTTAATAAGCTGGGAAGCAACTGTTGCTTGTTTTAATGACTTAAAAATAAATTATTTTATGTTTCCAGAACGGATTACTTAGAATTATGATCTTCGACAAGCCAAAGCTCGTCGCGAGGGAGCATTTTCTAGCCTCTGCTTGCCACGCATATTTTATTATAGAATAATTTAAAATCTACCTGATATTTCTCTGTTTCGCTTGCGGCAGTTGGTTTTTACAACCAGTATAAGCACATCAGGCACAAAATTAAAATTTCAGGAACAGGCCCATTATATTTATAATTTTAAAAAATAATTAGTTAATCTAATAAAAGTAAAAATGACGATAAAAACGAATAAATATAATAAAATGAAGCGATATTTATTATACGGGGTAAGATAAAAAAATGTTTACAAAAGCTCTGATATATCCAGATAAAGCTGACATGCATCAAGCGAGGATTAACATCCCTCCGCTATCAGCAGTTATGCCAATTATCATAGCCATTTCTCTGGACCTCTGTTGGTTCCTTTTCGCTGACTTCGCTGCTACTTTCTAACCTTGTTCGGTTGCTATGTCCTTTTAACAATATAAACATCTTTTTCTAACTTTTCTATTTCTTTTGCACCTTTTTCGGTTTCGTTTTACTTCATGTTGTATTTTTTTCGTTTCTTATCCCCTGTTGCTACTTCGTCTATTGCTTTGCCTTCTCCTATAATCTCTAGAAGCGACATACTTTCAGCAGCAGGAATCTACCGCATACCGTGTTCTTGCGGCAAGGTCTATATTGGAACTACCAAGAGATCAATAGGAACGAGACTCAAGTATAAAGCAGACTGCCGGTTAGGACGAACTGAGAAGTCTGCCGTAGCCGAGCACGCATTGAGCAACGGGGACCACAGGATACAAACATCCTGATAATTTCACAATAGAAATAATTTAAATGGAAAAGAGGAGACTCTCAGGCTCAACCGGATCTGGAACTCGATTCTCAGGAACGCCCGAGCTGTGCCGATCGACATCCCAACGTCAACCAAGGCGGAACACGCCCCGCCCCCGACCCACTGGTATAAATACAACTTGCGCAGAACTCGTCAGTCTACATCCAGCATCGGTGATGGAAGGGCCTCTGAAGAAGCTTGCCACTCGTGCTAGCGAAACGTAGGAAGCAATTCCAGCCGACGATGGCCTTTAGACCCGAATCAGGAAAACAGCTCATCATCTGGCCACGAAAGCCTTAACCACTTCGTTTCACGCTTTCGGTTCAATTTGCCCTTGTTTACCACGTCCAAATTATGATAAGTGGACAGCAGCAGAACATCTCTTTTGTCTTTCCACTTAGAGACTACTAGTCCATCGTAATTTTCTCTTTTATTTCCCTTTTTTTAGCTTTGCTGACACAACTTATTTTGTTACACCTTTTCTGTTTTGTCTTAGGGTCCAAACCCAGTCAGTTTTTCTGCATTAGAGTTGTTTTGCAAGAAGGCTGGTATAAAAGTTGTTGTTTACCGCAACTCTTCCTTTGTCCTTTCTTTACACAAATCCATGACCGTACTCGTTGGGAGAGATACTCCTGATCTGCGCCTTGGTTTTGATAGATAGAAAATGAGTAGGTATATCCTTTCTGAATACACATCTTAAAGAGTTTGATACCATATTTATAGCGTTTTCCAGGAATAAATTTTCCCGGTGCATTGCATGTTGCTGATATGTCTATATGGTTTGCGTAGGCGTGATCATATCACGTCTTTTATAAATGACTTAAATTGGTTAAACATGGATAATCGTAAGAATTGACATCTTAACTGTTTTGTTTATAAAATACTTACCATTCCATCTCCTAATTCTAACTTGAAAGGTCGATTAACATATCACGCAGATATTCACTCTAGAAACACTCGATTAAAGGACAGTTTTGTTGTGCCCCGCCGCCGTACAGCTCTGTTTCAAAAAGGTTTCTCATTCAATGTTGCTAAATTGTACAATGCCTTACCGCGTCAGTTCAACTGGGTAATGTTAATAAGTTTAAATATAAATTAAAAGAGTACATTTTTGTTACTCAAACTAGATGAATTCTGCTTGCCAACTGAACTTTCTCTTCTTTCTTAACCCTTTTTTTCATTGTTTTCTTCTTGCATTTGTTGATTTTTTTCTCTCTTTCAGTATTTACTCGCTCTTATAGCTTGGGATGCGTGGTTAAGTAGAATAGCATTTTGCTAGACTTCGCCATGCTTCCCAGTTTACCAAAAATTTTTGTGTGGTTCGTATAATTTGGTAGGTTAATACAGTGTATATATATTTTATATTTTTCATTTCTTATTTTCTATTAGTTTTGATTGTATTTTACTTACTGTGCCTAATAAAGTCGTTTACTATTATTATTATATTATTATCATTATCAATTCTTTTTTATATATTAAAGTGGCCAACCAATGGCTGATTTTATGAAGATGATTATTTTCCGCTTGCAGGTCCTCATTATTCGAAAAATGCCAAAAGCGTAGAAGCGATTGAAACCTGTTTCTTGACATTATTTTTGGAACTAGGTTATATTTATACATAGGATGTGTGCTCCATTAAGCATCAATATTCGGGTAACGCGTTAAACCTATATAAAGTCGGTTTTTGGACTTTGGTCTGCCTAACTTTGCTCTTGCCTGTTACATTTCGATTTGTTCCTGTAAGGATTGTTACTAAAAAATCTTCGGTCACAAATAGAGAATAAGCATTTGATTTTATAAAACTGCTTGTTGTAGCCAAATTTGGGTTTGAGCTGTCGTTTCCTACAAATGCGAAGGTTTTCTGATTATTTCCAGTCACTTCTCTCCACTTGTTGGATTCTTGGCAGGATTATCATTAACTTCTTCGGAAGAACTGTCTTCTGAAGAGCTGGAAGGACAGTCCTGAAAGCCCGGATCTTTGACGCCATCATCACTGTCAAAATCCTTGTTATCATTGCTGCTGTCTGACTCGGCAAGAATATTTTCCGCTTCTTCCAATAACTCTTTTTCACTCAATGGCCTCTTTATTGAATACATTGAAATGTTTAAAGGAAGAAAAGCTGTCTTAATCACTTGTTTACTTATCCGAACAATACAAAAGTTCATTATATAGCAAGAATGCTTCTTTGTAGATAACTAAACATTTTTAACAAATAACTGTAGAACTTCTAAGCCGCATGCACATTGGAAAATTGATTCAAAACAATGTATAAATCCCACGCATTTTACGCATACATGTTCGCCGGCTATATAAGCGGCAAATTTTAAATGCTAACTTTTCTTGTACGCCTCCTTTACAGCAGGCTACCATTACAAAATAATTTCTAAAACATTTTCGCATTGAAAAATATGTTATGTAATTTTTAGTTTTATGACCATAGTTTGATGTATACTTAAAAAAACAAACAAAGGTTCGTAATACGCCGTATATTTCTTGCGGCGCTTAACGTTCTATCAAGCTTTTACAGAATTTCAGTCCAATAGCGTTGTCTGAATATTATTATTATTCAGACAACGCCAATAGGTAATCTTTTATTGTGTCTATATAAATGCAATTGAAGAAAATGTAGTAATACTTACAACACCATATGCTTATTATATTTCAGCTGCTGATTATGAGACGGCAATTCGATTGACAGGTCTTGGTAAATTTAACCTGCTGTTGATCCTTGTATCCCTTCCAGCATCTATCGCAACGATGCTTCAAAATACAACCGTGTCATACATTTTACCGGCAGCTCAGTGTGACCTAAAATTAACAGAGAACCATAAGGGTTTACTTAATGCCTCCACATATTTGGGTAAGCATTTTCTGCATTTTCCAGCATATTTTATCAGGATTTTGCGCAACTTGATCATAATAGTATCCTAAATTTGTAGGTATGTTTTGTGGGTCTCTACTGTGGGGTTTTCTAGCAGATATGTACGGAAGACGCAAGATAATTATGTACGCTCACCTTTTCGATGGGTGTGTTGTGCTTACGAGCTCTTGCACCCAATCGTTTGGTATGCTAATGATAGTGAAGTTCTTAGGAGGGTTCGTGTAAGATATGCAAGTATAATTTTGACAAATTTTTAAAGTGTTTGCTTCAGGATTACTGCTGCAGTGGGCGGTTTGTCAACATATCTGCCAGAATTCTTCGCTCTGCATTTGCGGGCGAGAGTTCTTACTCTTAGAGGACTTTTCATAACTTCATCAGCAATGGTCCTTGCAGCTGTGGCTTGGGTAATATATCCACTGGATATCAACATCGCAGTTTTTGAAGGATTTGGTTAGCATTTGTGGTTGATAAGGTAACATAATTGACACTGAGCTTGCAGATTTACATGGCTGGAACGTACTACTCATGATCCTATGCTTACCCAGTTTCTTTGCTTGTACTGGTCTTTATTTTTTGCCGGAAAGTCCAAAATTTCTTATGAGTGCCTCTAGAAATGATGAAGCACTGAAGGTGCTGCAGAAAATATATTCAATGAACACTGGCGAACCGGGAGACCGTTATCCTGTAAGTATTTTAATATTTTAATAATATTTGTACTACTTTTATCTGTATCAAAAACTGCTCCCTAGAAAATTTACATCTCTTCAAAGTCCATATTAATTGCCAATAATTATATGAAGTTTTGGATTTCAGTTATACGAGTGTCAAATGAAAAGTTTGTTCGCTTTGTTTAACAATATACAATCATAATTTTACATTAACATTGCTTGTGGAAGTAATATGGGCAAACCACCGGACTCCTTAGTTTTCAAAGCTGCTAAATACTTATACGAAAAGATATGAACACCATCACTACCAATGGAATTGCAACGCAGTTCACTGCAAATTATATAGGTCTTGAACTGAATTAGTAAGCGCCCCGATGCAAAATAGTTCGTCTGGTGCCATATTTTATTAAACAAAATTTTCACACTTATCATGCTTATCTACTGATCGGCATCTGAATGGAACAACTTATTTAAATTTTAAGTATGTGGAATGCCATTTATTTTGCCCTGCATAACATTTTAAACGTAATTCCTATCAATATTTGAAATCTTCTTCTTGAAAGTTCAAAAACATAACATTTCGTCTACCACTTCGCAACGTCGCCTCTATTGTTTATAACTGCTCTTATTCTACGTGAAAAGGTTTTCACCAGCTCTTCACATTCTTCAGGGGTTATTGAATCCCAAATTGCCCTAATTTTCTTTCGCAAATCGTCTTTTGACTTTGTTCGATCCTGCCTAATCTTTTTCTTCATTTTCTACCACAAAGTCTCTGTTGGTGACAATCCGGACTGTTTGCTGGCCATTCCATTGTGGGAATGTCTTTACTGCTAAACCAAGTATTTATGGTCTTTGCAGTGTGGCAGGCAGCCCCGTCTTGTTGAAAAATATAGCTGCCGTCACCATCTGCAGAGTTGGGATGGATAGTAATAAGTTTTTTTCTGAAATTTCCTGGTATCTAGCAGCATTTACTGTTCCATTTATGAACTGTAACCGACAAACTCCACTTGTAGATATGCAGCCCCATATCATTAATGAAGTTGGGATCTTGACTTTTCGCATTAATGGAGTCTTTGTGAAACGCTTCGTCTTTATTACGAATTACTTTTTTTCGTTCATCTCCAACTGAAACTTCAAATCGTGATTCATCACTCCAAATAACCGATATCTATTGTTAAAAAGTTCAATTTGATGATCTTTAGTAAATTTCAGCATCTGCTTCTTGTGCGCAAGCGTCACAAAAGTGGTTTTTCCTTTGCGTGAACAATCAAAATATCCCGAATCGCAAATTGCTGTTGCAGAAATTTTGTCACTTACCGTGTAAATCTTATAACCCGTTCTTTTTAACATTCTCTTGCACGTATCAACGGAAACATTTTTTTCTATCATTTCTCGCCATTCTATTGTTAATTCTACTGTACGAACGCGGCGATTTTGTGTAATAAGTCTTTTAAGTACTCTGTGCTCTGCTAGAGTTGTTATGGGAGGACGGCCAAAATTGAGTGTTGCAACACCACCAGTTTTTCTGTGATGTTCACGAATAGCTTGAACCGTAGATCTAGGTATATTAATTTACCAAGCTATTTGATAGGAGGATTTTTCTTTTTGATGACCTGCCACAATAATTTTTTGCACTTTACACACTGGTTTTCCACGACCCATTGGAAACACATAACACTGTTTCGTAACAACACGAGTCTTTTTTTGACATTTTCATTTGTTGTTCCGACTATCAATTGTTTACGCGAATTCCCGGCCAACCMAGATTAACCAACTGAATAATAAACGAACTGTTTTGCGTTAATTTGTGAATAGACGAACTTTTCTGCTTCTGTACTTCCAAACAAAATCTTCACTATTTTTAGAATTAGCAATTATTTCAGTCTTGTATAGAGTAAAATATAAAACATTTTTTATACATACTCGTACATTAAAGCGAATTTTTTTCTTTTCAAGAACCGATTGGCAGACAAGTTACGATAATTGAATTTAAAAAAAATTAAATATGGCACTAGAGGAACTATTTTGCATCGGGGCTCGTACGTGATAGTTAAACAGAATGGTTCGATGTGTTTTAAGTAACACAAACTATTGTTATTGAAAATTGTTTTGTAGACAGAATAATTTGACGTGAGTTGGATATGGATAGTAATGCGTTTCAGTCGAATACTCTAAACACAAAGATTATCAACAGTGTACGGATAACTTCACTTGAAAGGATAACGAACTTTGCCATCTATCACGCCACAAAATGGCCCTCTTTTAGAAAGAGGGCGATATAGGTTTCAAATGACACTGGTAGATGGCAGCAATTTACAAGTGTAAGATTTTTTATCGTCTGATTTAAAATGAAACACATAATAATGATCATGCAACAGGAGGACGTGACATAGTAATATGTTTTATAAACTGAACAGTTACAACACGGATAAGGTTAGGTGCTCTATTTTTTAAACGAAGTACTGTTTCACAAGTTTCATTTACTTTTTAAGCGATTTTGAGCTTATCATAGTTTGAGTTGTTTTGCTAAATTCGTTGTTTAACATTCGATTTGGAGAAATTTAAGGATACTTAGAGCAGAAAAACGAATAAATGTGCGGTGGTACATAGCTTCTTAATTGTTAAATTACGATAAGCATTGTTATTATAGGGTAATTTTATATTTATGGCAATAAACTAAATGGTTGGTGTAGTTTTACAGCTTGAAATGAAAATAAAACTTAACGTTTAACCAGTAAAGATAAAATTGTGTCACATTGTGCTTAACATATTAAAAAATTAAACACTTAACATTGGGCACCACCTATCGGCAATCGGTAAAAGCTTCAATTCGCCGGCAAAACCAGGGATGCTTCTGAATCGTTTGTACGGCATCCTGAGTTGAGGTATTCCTACAACAGTGTTGGAAGAAAGCTGCAGGCTACGAAAAATAATGGATTAGTTGGGTTCCCGTTAATTTTCTTTGTTTTTCAGACAATTTCTTATTTTCAGGAAGACTTGCGAATRTGATAAGTCTGCGGCCACCTGTTGAAGTCCGTTAAGATCATACTTTCACTTCAAAACGTCGTTTTTTAATATAAATAACCAATATTCAGAATTTCAAATCGTTTTCTTTTAGTTATTGGAAAAAATGTACACACAAATTTGGAGGACTGTAATTTTCTAGGGTATAATGTTACATATAGATAACAATAATCAGCTAGAGATATACTCGTCTCGCATATAATCGACCTCTTATATAAATGAGATGAAAAGTTATTAAATTCTGAATAAATTAGACGTTTGTAATAGGTTTTTTTTATACTAAAGGTGAAAAGTTTAATTGAAGAAGCTGGGGTAATTCCAGGCGGAATTGATACATTTAAGGGGTTTATATCATGGTGGAGTCAATTCAAACCACTACTTCTGCGACCATACTTCACAAAGTTGATCAAAATGTGCTTGATGGATTTCTTAATATACACGGGGTAAGAATGAGCAGTTAATGAAAGAAGAGAAAATACCATTATTTTTAGGTTGTTGGGCATTCAATTATGGCTACCGCAAATGTATACAACTATGAATAACTACAAAGGTAGCAATAATGGTACAGCGGCCTCACTCTGTCAAATGTTGACATCTGTCGGTTTAAATAAAAGTTCTAGCAATACATCTGCATGTCATACGGTAAGAAGGGTAGTAAATAAGCGTTATTTGCAAAAATTCGAAAAAACGCTGAGACGGGTAACTTAAATTTAAGTAAAAAGGGATTATTTTGAGGTAACTAAACAGATCAGTCTGTTACTCTGAAAAAGTTATGACAGCATCAAATAAGATAATATTTTGTCGGATAGATCGCTGTCTCTTGAAAAACACTGACAAAAAATTAATAGTCTGACGTTTCAATTACACCTGTAATCTTTGTCAAAGACGAAGAACCTCAAAATTTGCCTGACACAAGTTCAAACAAAATTTTGAAAGTAAATAAACAAATCACCAAGGAAGCGAGACGTCATAGAAACAACATGCCAACCTGATAAAAAAGGAACCTAACGATGAAAAAGGAACTACCTACCTACTAGATATACACGAACTACTTGATAAAAGATAACTACAAAATAGCCTTCCAAATGTCACCTAACTCATAATTTCCACAATCCCTATTAAAATTATTAGTATTCCTACAAATTTCTATAGCTTCTTTTATTAGACGTTTGTGATAATATTTTTCTCTATGTAAAATTTTTGTTTTATCAAAATCAATCATGTGTCTAGTCAAATATGAGTGTTCAGCTACGGAAGATTTATCTATCTGTTGCAACCTAGTAGCACGTATGTGTTCTTTCAAACGCGTACCTACTTTTCTTTTTGTTTGACCTATGTAACACTTTCCGCAAGAACAAGTAATTTTGTAAACACCTTCACTCTCTAAATGTACTTTATCTTTAGTAGAACTTAAAATTTTATCTAAATTATTATATGTACTATCAACAACTAAAATATCATGTTTTCTAAGCATCCTCTTTAATTTTTCCGAAAGGCCTTGTACATAAGGCAAACTCAATTTCAATTTACTTTGTCGTGGCTGAGAATTTACTTGATTTTGATGAGCACTTTTATTAAAAACTGACCAAATATTCTTACTACTATAACCATTTCTCATWAGMGCTGATTTAAGATAATATATTTCTTTTTGTACAGAACTTTCGTCTGATATCCTTTGTGCTCTAACAGCGATCTATCCGACAAAATATTATCTTATTATATTATGGACGCTGAAAGCATTCACCCTCGTAGACAGCATCAAATGTTTCTTTTTGTGTCATCGAGCCCTTTTCATCTAAGAAATTCAAGCGTTATGTCATTTGGCATTAAAAACAGTCGAAATGAACATAATTGGAGAATAAATAAAACAAAATACGCCATCAGCTGACTTTTGTATACCCATTTAGGGAAATTCTTACAGTCACTAAATATATTAGAGTACGGCAATAGTCTGCCATTTTAGGCCAAAATAGTGGCGAGAGATGGGAAAGGGTACCAAACCAATCAAACCTAATCTTGAAGATTAAAGAACTGTCAGATATCAGGCTTTGATGCACAAAGCACGTTGCCAATTAATAACTGTAGAGTATGTCGTATCAATGATAATAAACATGAAAAATTTCTTATTTCATGGCCCAAAACAGAAAACGTTGTGGTAGCATTAATTGTTTGAGAATTGTCACTGTAAAAAATATGTTCTAAAATTTTTACGATTAAGTGTGTCAAAATATAAATTGAATGATCATACTTTGAACATTCTCTTGGCTACTTCTCTACGTAAATATTTTGAATTAAATTTAAATTTCTAATTGTGCTCATTGTGATCGATGATAATAATAATGATAATAAAGGCTCTAATGGCACACTTAAAATGCATAGGATTCTATACAAAAAAACATTCATGACGTTATATCTTCATCTTGGTAACAGATGGCTGACTTACAAGTAACTCTTATTTTGAATTTTATGCGACACTTTATAGACATTCAATATAGCTCATTTATAAGCTAGGCTACTTACACAAGTTTGATCTGTATGTTTTTTCCATAAATTGTATACCAATAAGTGCAAGATGACGCAAGGGTTGTGTAAGTTAGATTAGCTTCAAATTAGACCTTAAGTGTAACTCCTTTCAAATACTAGATAATAAAATAAGATAATATTTTGTCGGATAGATCGCTGTCTCTTGAAAACACTGACAAAGAATTAATAGTCTGACTATTAATTTTTTGTCAGTGTTTTCAAGAGACAGCGATCTATCCGACAAAATATTATCTTATTTTATTATGGACGCTGAAAGCATTCACCCTCGTACTAGATAATAATTTTACTCTGTGTCTAGACTACCCGTCTTCCGTTGAAAATGGCATCATCAAAGACTGGGATTTCTCTTAAATACCGCAGCGACAAAGCGAACAATATTTACATGTGTTACTTACGTTTTATTCGGATACCGGGGCGTGACTGTGTTACATCTGAAAATGGTGCGTTTGGTATTAGTAAATGGCAAATGCTGTGACCAGCGTTATAGTTTCGTATTTAATAAATAATTTAAGGCGTAAATATAAAATACGGATTTACTGAGTCTAAATTAATGGTGTAAGGGTTTTTCATATATCATTTAAACCTACCATGCCAATTATTTGGTTCGACTGGGATTTATAGCATTTTAAAAAGTCTAAGATGAAAATTGTCTAATACATGCTTTTCTTTTTTCTGTAGTTTTCGTATCTAATAGTAGCTACGTATTAGCAACGACCATACGCTGAAGTATTCAGTCAGTGAGAAATTTGGCTATTTTTTTTGTTTCATCCACCATAACATCTGATGTTGCACGCCTTAGTACCATTATTTAGCCTTCTAAACGTGGAGAAATGACAGATTTGTTCGTATTTAGGACATCTATAAAAAAAAACTCTAGCATGTAACTAATAATATAATTTATATTGAATATTAATAGTATATTACATAACGAGAGTTGTATGAAGCATTTCATTCATTATCGTATTATTAGCCTATGAAGCTTCTCACTAGTTTTGAATACTTTCGATACTTTTGGATGCTTTCGATACTTGGATACTTTTAAACACTTTCGATACTTCGATACTTTTGGATACTTTTGATACTCCAATACCACGACAATGTGGTATCGATACTTGATACCGCCGAAGGTATCGATACTTTGCTCAGCCCTAGTCACTTCCTTTAGGAAGTAGCACCCGTTAAGGCAGCTAGTTGGCTTTGTCATCATGTTAGTTCATTGCTGACAGAAGGCACTGCCATCTAATTTATACTAACATCATACCAAGCCTTTGGTATATAGGCAAAACCAGTTCTATGATATGTTGTCTGCATTAGCCCTAAACTACACTGATGAACTGTAATGACAGCGAAATAGATCTATCTGTAGTTGGTTGCGGTGCAGACACCATAGCATAGACATGCATTTTTAAACTATTAATAAATTTCGATTTTTTCCGAATAGTCTTTTTTTGTAAATTAAATAAATTATTACACCGCTCTTCGCATGAAACAAGCGGTAACTTATTCCCGACTCAAAGGCAAGACATATAGGTATTGTTCGTTTTGTCGCGCCGGGATTGAAGTCAAATTCTGGTGGTTGATGACGTCACATCGCATCATAAACTCGAGATCTGTCAGAAATACTGGAGCTGGGAGGGTAGACACAGCGATAATTTTATGTGAGACCATTTTTATTGCGATATATACATTTAAAATGACTCAAATTAGATTTAATTGGAGGCCAAGCCTTATAATATAAACTATAAACAACACTCTTCAGAAGTCTCATTGCCAGATCAAAACCTGCTCTCAACTCTGTTGTTTACAACAAGTTATAAACGATTTACAACTTTTTTAAGCATATGTTACTATCCTAATTTAAAAAAATAAAAAAGTACTATTATTCATTGTCTGCTTACCAGTCTCTTTCTAGAATGTGACAAACACCTCAACCTACATGAATACTTTCATAATATTCGGGGTGACTACCTTGTTCTGCGTTGTAGTCATATTCGCCATTGAGAAATTTAGCAAAAAGACGATCTTAGGTAGTGTACAAAACATTTCAGTGCTGTTTAATTATGTTCTTCTCCTTTCAGTGGGTTCACTATTCATTTCAGCAGTAATGTTCTAKTCCACATACTTAGCACAAGAKGTCGTGTCTGTGACGGCCTTACTTTCAGKTTATATGGCKCTGATGAATCCTTGTATTTCCTTAACAATTTCAGTGGAAGTAGAAATTTTTCCGACTAGTTTAAGGTAAGTTAATAATAAATAGAATATAGTCGGTAAGAGATTGGCTGTCTTTATATTATATTTTAGGGCTACTTCTATAGTAATTGCTCTAATGTGCGGAAAAATGGGAGCAGTCGTAGGAAACTTACTATTTCCGTTGCTTATGAAAGCTGGTTGTTTATCAGTCTTTCTTTTTTATGGTACAATTGTGATTGGTATGAATAACGCTCCATATAACTAATAATCTACTTTACCTTTGTACTCGTTATTGGTTTCAGGTGCTGCCTTTATTGGACTATTTATTCCTAATACAGAAAAGAGACCTTTGCAATAATTTGGAGGACTAATACTTAATGCAGTAATCCCATATGCAATTTTAACTAGACTGTTAATGCTAACTGACTGATACTCGGCTTACTTATGTTTTCAATTGTTTTGTTAAGTACTGCATAAGTTACCTGCTTTTATTATAATTATATTATAACTCACCCACATTGGATGCTGCTTGATGTACCTAATTAGAGGCCTCGATAAGGTAAACGATAATGGAATTATAACTCCTTGCAGCATTAACAGCTTTCTGTCACATTTTTGTTTGAGTGTTATACTCGTGACGTACTCCATGTGTCAAAAACATGTATTGTATTATGCACTGAAACTATGTATTTATTGCTTTAAAAAATAGGACTCCTTCCGACAACCGCAGTTACCATGACAACCATTTGTGCAATTACCAAATATATTATTGTCGATACCGGTGGTAATAATGATTTAAATAATAACAAAGCGTGGACAATGTTGTCTACATCAGACTAATACGAGGATAGCTGTTTCGATCTATTAAATGCAGATTGTTTGGTTTTCACAATGACAATAATGTTGCAGTTGGTTTCAGCAAATTATTTTTCTCTACTTAGCCTATCTACAAAGTTATAATATTTTCACATCTAGAATGCATGTGTAGCTATGAAAACGACTTTACAAAGAGCAATTTATGTTGCGATAGATCGTTTTCAATTGCATTAAACTGGAAAGTTTTAAAAATAAAAAAAATACGGATTCCAAAGGCAAAGTATAATATAATATAATATATAATCTCTGTGCTCGACCAGATGCTATACAATGACTCCAATCTAGTTTTATAAACCTCGATCCTTTTGATAATACAACTTATAACTATGTCGACAACGATGTCCACTCAAATGTATTACTACTACTCACATCTTTTGCACAGGATGAAGTCCTTGCTGCCATAAAAAAACTCAAGAGCAAGTTGAGATCCTGATATTGTTCCGCCTTTCATTGTTCGTGCAACTGCTTATGCTGTTGCACCTTTGATTTATCTTTAATTTGTGTTTACCCACCAACACTTTTCCCGATGCCTGGAAAACTACAAGACTGCATTGTTTTCAGTAAGGGAATATGGCATTTCTTGAGAATTATTTCTCAGGTCTCTGAGATTGCGTTGCATAAGCATTTGGGATATCAGGTGAGGCCATACCTTTCTCACAGTCAACATGCCTTTTTCTCTGGCAGATCCGCGGCTACTAATTTGTCATCGGTATCTAGTTTTATTTCTGAACAACTGGACTGCGGCGCATAGATTGACGCATTTTATAACCATTTCTCAACTACTTTTCATCGTCTTGAACGCATTGTCCTCCTATACAAATTATTTGTTAAGAGTTTATCCTCGTCACTCATAAAGTTTTTCTCATCTTACTTAAGAGGGCGACAACAGTATGTCAGTACCGCCTTTAATGTCACAATGGCAGTACCTCAGGGCTCTACCTTGGGACCTTTGCTTTTATCATTATAATTAATGATATGTCCATGAATCTCAAATGTCGAAATTTGATATATGCTAATGATCTAAAGCTTTGTCCGGTCTCTTATTGATGATGCTTATGCGCTTTAGCATGATTTACTACATATTGAGAAATAGTGCCTAGTAAATAGACTGCCATTAAATGTAAACAAGTGTTTTGCATTTTCATACTTTAGCCTTAGAGTTCATCATGATTACTATTTAGAATGCAGCAATTTATTTCTTCCAGATGCTATAAAAGATCTTGGGAGTTTTTTTATAAATGTTTTAAATGCCATGTTATTGATTGTGTCGCGCGCTCATATGCATCATTGGGCACTATTACAAGACATGCGAAAAGTTTTCCATTACGTGGGCCTCTTGATATGGTACTTATATAGATAGCCTTGACGTGTTCAACGAAGTTTTCATAAATTGATGATCTTTATCACTGATGGTGTTTATCCAGCCATGGGTGTGCACCATTACCATTGCTTAATTTATTATCCTTCAGGATTTCGCGTATAGGTAGTCGTAACCGCAATGGGATACTTGTACACAAACAATTTATGTGCTTAATTTAATCATTAAGGTCATATAATTACGTGTGCAAGGTATTTTTGAATTGTCTTTGTTAATACGCTAGTTATTTTGTGTTAAAATTCGAACCCATTATCTAGGCGCTAAAACGATCACTGAACCGCTGTGACGTCAGAATTATCCAAATAAACAAGTTAAAGGGAACGGCGCGCGGTCCTCTGCTTTTAGAGGTCATTGTCACTTGCTGTTCTAGCGTTAATACGTTTGTTTACCTTTTGCGGGCGCGGAGTATGCGCATAACAGACTCGATAATAGTGACGTGGAGATAGTTTTGATGTCACGTGAAATTGAAAGGGCCAAGTGCAATTTTTAATTAATAATTTTATGCAGTTGCAATTTTTTGCAAGAGCTAACTTTTCGTGTGTGAAATAAACTTAATAATAACCATTGAATTTTACCAGATCTATCAAAAAATAAAATTAGTGCAAGTGGCCCAGTGCTTTTATCTACCTATGTCTCGCGCTAATATACTTTAGTACTCGCCTGTTACTTTATGTGCAGTAATTATAATTCTGTTGCTTGTAATGCTCGGCAAATTGTGAATTGTATAATATGTCCCGCTTATGTTGTACCTAAATAAATAAATATATAAATATGGTAAGTGAAMAAAAAAAAACAAAAATTTCTTATGTATGTACATATATACCATATTTAGATTAGAATTAAATTGTCCCTCAATGAAGGGGATTTGAAATGTTTGCTTTATTTGCTTTATTTTACAAGAATAACAGGTGCCTAACGCACGAGATTGAAGACCACTTCTTCCAATTTAGCGCTGTTCCTATAGCGAATGAAGCCTTCATCGCAACCCTAATCCTATTAAATTACCTGCTCCTCAAAAGCGCATCTGACGCACGAGAGCCGCACCATTCTAGTAAAGAGTGTGGCGTGCTGCAGGCCTGCAGGTCGGTTTAGTCCGGGCACGTTTGCAGTTAACAAAGTTAATATTGCGGTGCTCTGGTGGATAGAATTATTCAATAAGCTTAGAAGCTTGCTCGTCTCACGCAAGCCGGCTGGAGAGGACTCTTGAGGGGCTGATGTGAAGTTTACGGCAAACGTGTGGGTGATCCCGCAAAAGTTAATGACGGGGAATGTAGGTCGTGTAGGTCATGTCTTACTGCGCCTTTTCTACTGCAAAATTATTCATCAAGTGGCACAATCATCAGGGGTTCTTTTGGTTTACTCACCTCGGCTTATAACTTCACCTTATTTAAAGAAATGAAATTTGCACAGCTCTTACATTTCTGTGGTCGATTAATGTTTTGTCACAACAGTTACTACTAAATATTTATTAATATAAAAATGCATGTCTATGCTGTGCTGTCTGGACCGCAACCAACTGCAGATAGATCTATTTCGCTATCATTATAGCTCATCAGTGGAGTTTAGGTCTAGTGCAGACAGCACGGCATAGAACTGGTTTTGCCTATATATCAAAGGCTTGAGATTAACATTATTATTAACATGCTAGCATATAACATCATCTCCATCTACACTCTATTAGATATAGGTACCGTGTTTACAACCTTACACAGTTTTGATTCTTCAATAAGTTTAGTACTTCGCCATCGTAGAACTGTAACCATCATCTTCGACACGCTTGAAGATGGTGAGGACCGGATTCTAGTATTCCAAATACAGTGTTTCAAATTAATAAATAACCAATTCTGTTATCATTTTTATTGGTATACTCATTATTTGTACGTTTTTGCAGAAAATAGTTTTTTTGTCGTTCCTTGGAAGTTAATTCTTAAGATGGCTGTTATAGAGTTCATCTAAGAAACTATCAGGTGGAAGCAATATACCAATTCAAAACAAATGTTTAGAAAGCGCTAAGTATTTAACCAAATAAATAGCTGTTTTCCTTGTACTTAGGCAAAATATTATGAATTGTATTTCCAAAATCTTTCCGATTTGACAATGTCGGGGCAGAGAAAAATAATTAATAAACCCTCTATAAGCACTCCGATGCGAATTTTGTAAGTTTACTCCGAACTGTTGGAGTGTTGAGGCCAGTGGCGGCTGGTGAGGGAGGGCTGCGGGACGCCGCCCTCCCTACGCAAATGACTAGGTACATCAAATTCAGTTAAATTAAAACATTTATTTACATTTTCATCTAATGATCTAATATACCAATTATTAGTTATTACTCATAGGTATATGCCAGTGCAATGTTCTGTGGCCAATGCGATGGAAATGGCACGTGTCGACACGCGATTCTAAGTGGAATTTCGGGCTTAGTTCGTTCAGCCCGAGACACGAGCGCGCATTTCTGCAAATAATGCACTCGAACGTGAGCGATTATTAAGCGTACGTACAGGTATTTTTGTGGAAATTGTGTTCAGGACAAAAAATGAGAGTGTGTGATTTAATTAAATTAAACTTTAGTTCACTGAGTTTGGCGGACAAAGTAAACATTAAGGAAATCGAAACGGTCGGTGCCTGTATTAAATTTAAATCAAGTACAACCCAGTTATCAAAAATCGAAAAGGATTTACTAAAACGATTGATTGAAATATTTATGAAAACACTTCATGGTTGCGCGGATGGGAACAGACAAAAGCGATTTTTTTGTTTTGTTTGTTTATTGTTTGGTGGCGATGATAACTGGACATCTAAGAAATAAAAGGAAAAATATTTAAAATAGGAATACTTTTTGTATTATTCTATCAGCCCCCCCCCCAGATAAAAATGCCACCAGTCGCCACTGGTTGAGGCGTTTTTTGAACCTTCACAGCGAAGCATATGCAATTGGCAGTCTTTCTTAAGACTCCGTTTGACATTTTCTCCAAGGTGTGTAACATCTTAACTTGTTTTGTTAAAATAAAATAGGTACTTAATTTGTTTTGACATTTTTTTGCACCTTCGATATGTGAATACCTCGACCTAAGGATGATTAACAAGAGTTTGGATGGAATCAAGAAGAATTTGAGAGTGGAGGGACAAAAATTTATTAAATAACTTCGTCAAATAATGTACTCGTCGTATATCTAGATGAGATCTGGTTTGCTAGTCACGGCACCGTACAAGCAATGTACGTAGTAGTCTAAACTATTAGGATTATGTGCTCAGTGTGATTTGCAATAGTGTGGTGGTAGTAGGCGATTATGGTGAAAAATACTGTTTTATGTTTATTGCAGCTATATGTACATTACGATAGAATTTTTCTCTACAAACAAAAATTTTTTAAAGAATATACACAACTAATGTTATTAATTGATATTTTTAAACAAACCTGCAGTTTCAAGCCCGAAATGCTCGCTCTTGTCATCATACATCTGCTATCGGAAGACGAACTGTCTGAAAAAGTAATCTAATTAGTGTCATAATAGATTTATTTAAAAAGTCATATTTTTCTATAAATAGGGCCAGCCATTTAGATCCGCAGGTAGTGGCTCAAGTGAGTTTAATAATATGCAGAATGTCACTGAATCTGTTACAACCCATGAAATATACAATTTTCCTTACAATCTCGATTTCAAAATAAAATATTTCAAGTTAAATAATGTGCCTAAATGAGTAAAACATTCTTTCTTTATGTAGTGGGTGTGTACGGTGCATAAATAAATAAATTTCTTACATCTAGTGCCAGCGGTTTTTAAATGAAAAAAAAATTATTTGTAGTATATAATATAAATAAGTTCGTTCTTGGGGACGAAATATTAAGATACACCTTGCAACTAGGAATTGTAAAAAACACATTATAACAGTATAACCGAGTAATTTTTTTATTTTGTTTGAGTATCCTTTAAATGAAAAATTTATTATGAACAATACAATATGCGCCTTGTGAAACGCATATATCATTGAGATAATGTCTCTTTCGATTTGGGTGTCCTTGAAATACTTAGGTATCTTTGAAAACTTCTTCAGTTTCCTCTTCAAACGTATGACGAAGTCTTGGTGAAAGAAAGTTTCAATATCAAAATTTATCGGTTAATGAACTTCGTTCCCCATTTTGATGTTGACTTGACGTCAGTGCTTGTATATCCCTGGCACAAACTGCAGCATTTCGAATTTTAATCGCATTCACATTCTTTTTCAGCAATTCCTCTGGCATAAGGTAGGTAGTGACCGTAATAAGTAGCAGCCTCAGCGGCAGTATTGTATACTTACTTACTGATACAGTCTGAACTGCATCATATCTAGTTGTCTCTCTTCGAATGCAGTGAGCTGTTAATTTTGTGAATGATGCAATTGTTTCATGTTTTTTGTAGCATAGAACCAATATGAATTAGTGGGCATTTAATTCAAATTATCCGAAAAAGCATATCGTTGCACCAAATATGTGCAACTCTGAACATTTCTAAAATATTGTTTTTTTTTATACACAGAAGAGGAGCGCACGCTCCAAAATTTCATAGGAAAATTAATGTAAATATGTAATCCTTTCATCACCTAAAAAAAAACTATTTTCGTTTTTTTAACTGCCTACTTTTATTCACGCAAATATTAAGTGCGCAAATAAAATCATATATTTATTAATTTAGGGTTTGCACGATTTGACTACACCAATTATTTGACAAGTATTTGTTATTATTTTTAGTAAGTAAACCGCGATTATCTTTATATCCTTGCTTTTATGAGGAGAAAAGTATATATTGCAAAACTGAAACTTTACAGTTCATTGAACTGAGAAGTCTCTCCGGAGAGCAATGTTGCGGCAAGTACATAAACCTCGAACAATAAATGTGACTGGAAGATCTGGATGTGGAGGTCAGAAAGATTGCGTTAGGTAGCTTGTGTCTTATTCTAAAACCTTGAGCACTATTGATTCTAAACGTTTCCAGTATTTAGTCCATGGTTCATAAATTCTGAAATAAAACTATCCTATATGATTTCGAAATCAGCTATAGTGCTAGGATAGGTGACCACAAATACCTTTTATATAATATCAATAGCTAATGTCAAATATTACATCGCCGGTTATAATGACAGAATGACATTGCAGAAGTTATGCACTGGTGCGGTAATACGATAAAGTCGCGAACTTTACGGAAATTTATGGCTTCGAAATATACACAATTCTATTTATAAGTAACATTTAACATTAAATGTCAAAAATATTGCTATTTCAAGTTACATTAGTCTTACTTGAATTACGTGATATTCTTGCT
This sequence comes from Rhyzopertha dominica, assembly GCA_025024175.1. Lineage (NCBI taxonomy): Eukaryota > Metazoa > Arthropoda > Insecta > Coleoptera > Bostrichidae > Rhyzopertha > Rhyzopertha dominica. The sequence continues at coordinate 16,950,194 of QCXZ01000137.1, forward strand.
TCCATTTTCTCTAATGTACGATCGCTTTAGTCTTAGGCTGGGTATTACAATGTTTTGTTGATCCGCCGCCGCCGGTTAAATCTCAACCAGCGGTTAGAACGTTATTTTGCGAATAATAAACGTTAACCGGAGGTTAAAAACTGGTGTAAAAAGCCCCGTTTCAACCAAAGAAACTTGTAGGAACTTTTTCTTGCTTTGTGTTTCCCGCTGTTGACTATTTTGGAAACTTTCAACAACATATATAAACTTTTTGTTTCCACCAAAGGAACTATGTTTAACTGGCAAATGTCGCTGTACCTGTTTAGTTTGTGAAGGTGCAACTGAGTGTTTCCACTGCGAGATAAGTTGCGGCAACGTGGAAGATAAAGACCGCTTATTAGCAGCGGCGGCAGATCTTGTATTATCTACTAAGAAAACCTCCAAAAGAAAACACAAACATTGGATGAGGAAGAGTTTACAAGAAAGAGGAAGATATAGTGGAATTTATAATTGTGATTTTTTTAATCCCGCGTAGACACTCACTATTTCTGTAGTTTTCTATAAGTTCTTATAACCAGCTCATTGGTCCACTTAAACATTATTTTTGTAGGTGTAAATATCAAAGCGCACTCGCAACAACTAAATGTCGGTAGTTGGATTTTCTTTTCCACCGCGCCTCCAACATGCTGCGACCTGTTTATGTTACACTGTGTTGTCGGTATTTCCTTTGAAAATGCCGCTCAAAATGGACATGTAGGAACAATCAACATTTGTTTCCGAAACAACGAGAAACTTTTGGAACATTCTGTGGAACAAGCAACAGATGCCTAATGTTTCTTTAGTGGAAACAGGGTTTAACCGGCGGTTGAGTCAAATGCTAGTTGAATCTCCGTTTAGCAACTGTCAACTGAAAATTGAATTCGATCATATAAATTTTGCGCACAGATATTGAGGTTTTGTAATAGCATTTGTTTCCGAAAGTGTTTTATAGTGAAAGCGTAGAGTCGCTTATCGTTAGACGACTTATCTGACGATCTGTTAGATCAAGACAGAAGAGCTGTAGAAGACTTCAGATTACGAAAAAAATCATTTCGAACGACGAAATGATGAAGAGTTTGGAATGAGGTTCTACCTAATTAAAGCCTTTGTGTCAAGGTATAACTAATTAAATAATTACAAAATTAATTTTATATTAGCAATGTATGGTGCTCCAACATTATAGTGTTCATAGGATAATTACAGATATTTAAGTTTCTCCAAATTAACAAATTTAACACTGCAGTCAAATTTCCGTTATTGCTACCTACGGTTAAAGCAGTTGACCAGCATATTTATCTAGTGTATTATCATTCACAAAACTTGCCGGGAACACATATTAATTCTTAGCAATGGTGTGGCCATTACTTACTGAAACCAGTTATAACATTATTACCACCACCACCACTAGAAACATTATTAAATAATATGCTTGATTGCACTAAAGGTAGCAGTGATAGCTGCATATGTCGGAATATTTGTTTGATATATTCTACAGTTTGTGGATTTTCCCACTGTCAGTCTTGCTCAAATACAAAAACCAATATCATTCAAAAAATTTATATTTACATGTCTTTGAAGCAGATGAAGCCATAATATAAAAAATAGATCTAGTGCATATATTATACAGTATTAGGCTGCTTCTTCTAAGGTGTCCGGAAATGGAAGCATGCTTATTTAGTACAAAAAGAACGGTTGATTAAAATACAAAAAGATGAATGGTACCTTTTTTGTAAAGATGATCCAAGTCTATAAATAAATAAAAGCGAAGCCATATTATACTCTGTATACGCTCACTTTTCTCTGCAACCGTTAATCCACAAGGGGTGAATATTCTGGAGGAATCGACAGAAGACGATATAATAACTTAGTGTAATACATTTCCGAAACCGTAAGGGTAAGTGAAATGTTTGACTTTTCAAGAATGTCATAAAATATTCTGGAAGATTCAATATAAAACGAGAGATTCTCTTGAAGATTTTCAAATGCAGCAGTTTGCCCAAACAGTTTTGCGGTGGGGAATCCAAAAGATTGAAGTAGAGAACCTCTAAGTGAGGCACATTTTCGAAAGTGTCGACATTTAGAGGATTCACAGAATATTCTGAAAATTCATTAGCAAACCAAAGAATCCATAAGTGTGGTACATGGCCGTGTGCCGTGTGCTGGTGGAGATGTTGAAAATCGACGTTTCGAGAAATCATAGAATGTTCTAGAACATTCAATAGAAGAAACAAAAGAGGTCTCCAGTTTGGTGCATTGCATTGGTAATGTAATGGTAACGGTCGATGTTTTGAGAAGGCAATCTCGAGGTTCCTACAATTTCAGGAACTTTTCTTTAGTTAAAAATTGAAATATACACATTTGATTAGAAATTACATCCTTATTTGATATCTAGGATTTATTTCAAAACGTTTTTGTTTCGATACTTGGTATATAAGATCTTCTAGCTAACAAAACCGCTTACAATCGTTGGTTTAATAATAACCTTCATTGATCTCCGGTTCATAGGAAACCAGATATCTACATAAAACCGTTTTAGTGACCTTTGTCTTCGGATATCTGACAACGCTGTCATGATGGCGACTTTTTAATTGTTTATTATAACACCTAAAAGAAGGCGTTTTCGAGGTGGAAATTGAGTATGACCACGTGCTGCAGTTCTTCATCGTTTGACATCTTTCTATAGCATTTTATTGCACATCATAAGTCAAAAATATATAAGCGCCAAGGTTTCAACGTCAAAAATTTAAAGCAATCAGATATGAAATGGAAAATGCCCACCTGCATCAGCCCGCTATAATATTCTGTTTATCAGCAAACACATAAATGCAACAAAGGCAAGGTGCTCGCGCTACAATAAATTCTAATCTACCTCGGTCCAGAGAAATCCTCTCTCACGATATTGTCGCCAACAGCCGCCATTTCCTGTTTACAAAATCATAACCTGTGTGGCTCCATTTCCCACTGCGAAATGAAAGGACTATGGTTCCATCAGGATAACAACGCTCCCGCTATTTACCCGGCCCGGGCACGTATAATTTCACATTATGTTATATACATAAATTATTCGGCAGCAATTACGTCCCAGCACCGTTTCCTTTCGCGTTATTTTCTGAACGAGAAAATTGTTTCGTCGGGGTGGGGTTCCGGAGGAATTTATCCTTTTCCGGTAATTTAATTATTCCAATTACGAGTGGAGGCTTCTTTGTTTATACGATCCATAACGGTTATGTTGCAAGCGAGTTGGCGCTAGATGCAGGTCTTGGATGATCCGGCAGACGAGAAAAAAATAATTTGGGGGACCCAGTGTTGCCAGTTATCGGCAAAGATTGGAATAAGTACGAGTATATWAAAATTACAATTTGGACATCTTTTTAGTTTTTTTAAATTCTTAATTATTACAACAACACAATTCAMGTAGCATTCCTAGCAACAATCGCATTACAATAAAAAATTATAATGATAAAATTACATCATCACAGCAAAGTCGGCTACCGTTAGGGTTATTTCCCCACAGAGATGAGTAGATAAAACCAAATTGCCACTAGATGGCATGGTGTTGTCCACATTTCTTCAATATCCTAATCTAAAATGCGTGGAAAGTGAGAAAGCTTTCAGTAACTGAAAGTTATCTAGAAAACATAAAAAGGCTGCCATAATTCTTAAAATTGCGGTTGGCACCACAAGAAAGGTATCAACGTGAATAAACAAAAACTACTTCGTTCAATATATAATGGTCAGTTTAACCCAGTGCTGCTTCTATTGGCATCATTATCTTTTATCAATTATCATTAACAACAATTATCACCTCTTATATTTAAAGCTTTCAGAGCTATTTATTTACATTTACCGTATACTTTCCTGTACTTACCGACCGTAACATGTCGTAGTTCGTAAAGCTACCGCTAGTTGGCGAATAAGCACATTCGCAAAATGACCCCCAATGTGCAGTATAAGATGTGTGTCCATGTCAAATTAAAAATTTTTATAATAAGCTTGATATAGGGTAGTTTACAAGAGGTGCAAGAAATTGTTTAAAAGACGAAAATACACCATCAAATGTGAATCATAAGCTGAAGAGTATAGATAAGTAAGTGATAATATTCGGAGTAAAAAAACATAATTTCAAACCCGCAGCACAAACCAATGCAGTCTGTACTTCCACATGACCGTAAAACAAGAATTAATTTTTTGATATGATGTGTCATTTTTTTTAGAAACCGAAAACGCACAAGCTGTGTATCTCGTAGGAAGTATCCATAGATTTAAAGTTAAAATTGAAGTCAGTTAAAAAGAAGAGAAAATCCCAAAATATTTCTTTTGTTAGCTTTTTTAGCAGCACATCAACAGCTGATATAAACAAAATAGTGACTTCTGCTTGCGATGGATAGAAAAATCCATGCCGCAAAACCATAACAAAAACTATTCCAAATGAGATCTATGGTGCAAAGAAGAAAAATGTTTTTCGCTGCCCTCAGGGCGTTCAAAACGGGCCAGCTCAGATACAACTGAAGAACAAACTTTCTTATAGAAACTATTGGTACCTTAGTTCACCGATAAAAATGTGTCAAAAAAAAAGGAAAGACCATTCATAATTTTCTTAGATAGGTACTTACCTATACCGATGATATTAGAATCATTAGGAGTAATGATAAACAGAAGATGAGGAAAAATAGACGAATTAAATGACAATTTCGAAATAACGAACTAATGCAAATCGAATTAAAATATAATGTAATTTTTAAAGCTGTATTTCACTAGCTACTTGTGGAATATTTGCCTTTATGCCTGTCGTAGAAATTTATGTGCGAGATGAGGACAATTTTTTTTTATAACTGAGAATTAAAAAAAATGTTCCAGCAAATAGGTGATGCATAAATTGTAATGAACTGCCGACAGGAGTTTTTCAGTTCGTTAAAATTAGATGGCAAAATTTCATCGGAGTGTTATTAGGCTAAAGATCAATCAAATTTATTTGCAAATTATTTGGTACAACTTCAATATTACACAATATAGGTTTACAAAAATTTTCAGCTTGCTATTAGAAACCTTCTTGATGTCACGAAATCTGTCGAATTGATTGTAGTATCATTAAAATGAATCCATTTTATAATTTTCTAAATAAAAATTTATTTCAGCATCTTTTTACAATTTTTTTACAGTTTGGGACATATTTTAGCTTTTTCTCGTCGATACGTGTAATGAAGAACTTGTTCTTCTTTTTGAATGTCTTTGGAACGGTATGGTAATATTCGATTATTCCCATTGCTAATAAAATTTATTGTTTGTTCGTTGCCCTTCTAAAACAGTAACGAAATACTAAAATTTAATAGTGAGTCGAGAGCGAGAAATAAAGAAAGACAGATGCATGTATTAAAACAGCTTCACGAAACACCTCGTTTGTTAATGGTCCAAGCAAATTCCTATGTTTGGCAATTTTAACAAGTATCATGTCTGAAGGTAAGTACAGGCAAATTAGATTAACATAAAGGCTTTTTTACAGCAACGTTTGTTACTTCCTTGATTTAACTGCAAAAAGTAAACATTCTTGTAACCACATTGTTTATATTCAGCTCTTGTGCGCATTTTTTAAAATAGCTCGCCCATTATTCAGTTCTACCCATCGCTAGTAACAAGAGACTTGGCGCTAGATGCAATTCTTTCCATGATCCACCGGATACGGAAAAAAGAGGGCGGAACTGCGACTGTTACTGGAAAAGTTTGTGCCAAACGAGCGGAAGATGGCGGAAGACAATGCGGTTCAAATACCGGTAGTAATTATTCAGATTCATGGCTGCTGGAGGAAATGACTGTCTTGGTGGATTTTTCGTTCCTTTCTCGTTTTTATCGTTGGTTTAATTTGCCACGTGTACTGCATATAAAAATCGATTTTGCAGAAACAAATTTCTATATTGCTATATTTTTCTACAAACAAACAAATTTTATTGTTTGGAGCATTTTTGTTTATTCAGAAAAAAGGATCAGTTTAATAACCGGTTGTTCTCGTATGACATAAATTGTCATCCACAAACATATACAGCATATTCTAGAATAGAATACCTATGTACTTTTTTCAAGAATTGACATTTTGTGTCTGTTCTGTTTTTGATTTCCAAGGAGTTCATTTTAATGAGCATAAAATTTCGGGATATTTAATGCCAAAGCTTCTAAAATATAGGCAAAAGATATAAATAAGACCAATTATTCATCAAGTACAATTTAGCAATAGTCATCGAAATAGTAGGTTACATTATGCTGTCACGCAAACTAATCAAATCATTTGTAAAGGAAATGGTCTCAGCGGCGTGCAAATCACACCAGACCATGCATTTTTCAGGATATAATGGTGCATCCGGTGCCACCGAATTCGCCACCAGACTACATGAGTTTGGGAAAAGTACACGAATTCGCCACCGTGAGTTGCAGGTAGTTATAATCACCTTCCCGAATTCGCCATCACTCTAACGGAGGTCTTAATTTTTATAACAAGTTGATCTTTTATTATCGCTACAGGCAACTTATCTGATACTAACAATACCTCTGCTTGTCTTTTTTAATGGCTGCGCCTATTTTGACACACTGTCATTTTCTTATTAGTTACGCCTTTTTTAAGTAAAACGTTAGGAGTAAAAAATGTTGGGTAAACAGATTTCACCACGTGCAGTTTATTTTCATGTATCTAATAGGCAGATTGGTGACAATTAAAATAAAATAAATCATAAGAGATGTGACATAATATCAAAGTAGGTGTATTTTATTGATATCTTGTGCCCTGTTATGCGTAGAAAATGTCAGTGAATTGAACATTTGCAAAGCAGACATTTTAAAAATTAAACCTACGGTATAAATTACTCTTTTACCAAGCAAAGCCGAATCACAGAAGATTAAATTTAAATTAGATTTTTGTATATATACTTATTGGAATGTGATATGCGTCTCCTTAAGTAATAGCTAGTAACTATAACTGCCAAAATAGAATACAATCATTTTTAGCGGGTTCAATCTGGCTAGGTTAGAAAGTAATTTATTGCCTAATTCTAATTTAAACGTACCTTGGAAATTTTGGATATACCGATTGCCATATATTTCAAATCGAACACACTGGCACTAACACTTCAAAATGCAAATTGCAACTAACCAATAATTTATCACGTGCCCCCGTATTACCCTTAAACCTAAATTACATCTTTTTTAGAAAGACCAACTTTATACCTGGGCGACTCGGTGGCCAATTCGGTGGGGGGATTATCTACCAGCCTACATCTTTGGAATTAAGAGGTTAGTCGGTGGCGAATTCGGTATAACCTGGTGCATTGAGTACTTGGTGCGGAGTGTCTTCATTCCACAAGCGGCAATTTTGTTTATTGACGAAGCTCTGCAACCAAAAGTGAACTTTGCCTMTAAACACAATTTTGCGGTAAAGCAAAGGATCKTCGAGGTGATTTTGAGTCCATTCAGCAAAACTACGGCGTAAGCAATGACGACAGTTCGGCTTAAGTTCTTGAACTAATTGAATCTTATAAGCCTTAACACTAAGATTCTTGCGCAAAATTTTTCACATGGTCGATGGACAGAATCCATTGGCGAATGGACAAATTTGAATCCTTTTCAAACTAGCCTCAAATACAGCAATATTTTCTTCGGAACGCGCATATCTCATTCTTGGTCGTCGGAGGTCATGAAAAGTCAAATAAGTGGGAACAAATTCAATAACACGACAAAAAGCACATTTTGACGGACGATTATTCGGACCACAAATTGGATTAAGAACTGTATAAGTTTTTATAAGTGAACACTGATTTTGATTATAAATCTCGAAGATTTGGAGAGGTTGTTGTCATGTAACTTTTCCATGACCTTACTGATTATAATAACATTGACAGTAACAAAAACTGACAGCACAGTTTACAGTTATTCCGTTCAAAAGTCCGAACACGCCTTAAAAACCCGGTATTAATTTGTTCTAGTATAAATTTGATCATATGAGACTCGTAGAGTTTTTAACTTTGCCAGTTAATGCCACCGAGTTTCATTCCAAATATAGTTTATAAGTAGTTTTGAACGCTTGCTTTGTCATTTTTTCCCAGACGTGTTAATAGGTAAAGGATGCTTTGAATTTTTAAGACTCAAATTGGATCCACATCATTTATGTTAATAATCTTCTGCTGTCTAGCATACATAAATTGAACAATATTAAATATTTTGTCCAGTAAACTTATTAAGAACCACATTTCATATGATAATGAATTTTTAGTAGGCGCTCTATTATTGATTCATATTACTTATATGAACTTGCCTTTTAATCTTTTTGGAATATTCGATATTATGGGTGTAGTATACTAACCTAAGGCACTAAAGAGGGTTTTCTGTAAAAATCTTTCTAAAATGCATCTTGGAGCTCACCTAACACTATTTAGGCGTACCGTAACTGATGATTACGTTGTCTTGTAATTCTAAAAACATGCCGCAGCAGTAGAGACGTCTCTGATATTTTTTTGTGAACGTTAGTTCGAAAATAGGGACGTCCATTTACGCATCACCCTTCTCAAATTACGTTACCCTGTTTTGACACCTTTGGAATTTTATATACCTGTACTTATCGGATAGGATCAAGCATGAAGTAAATATATGTAGTCGAAACGGTTACGAGTACGTTTTTTACTTAATCCATGATTTATTTGAAAAACTGCCTTAGCTAATTTTACTTCCACATCCAACGGATGGGAAGTATTGTATGGCGAAAAAAATTTTCAAAAATCTTTATTTGCTCATTCGCTTTAAAATGGTCGAAAACGCAAAAAAACAAAATTTGAGCAAGAAAAAATTTCTTGTCTGTGTGTCTGTGGTATTGTTTGTGGACACCATAACTTTCGAAAGACTTAATATATGAACTTGAAATTTGGCAGACGTATAAATCTCACCTACCCAAAGCGACCTATTCTTTGTGGGGTAAGTAGGGTATCGGGAAGGGGGTGAAATTGGGAGGTAACTACCATTTTTGCAAATTTTAATTTTTTTATTTTTTTTTCGTTTTAGTATGTGATTAGTAATATGACTGCGAGTATTATTCTGTCTTATAAATTTTCGGTGCAGCAAACTGTTTAGAAGATATTAGCAGAAAAGCGTCACTTAAAGAAAACGGTTTTTCCTAAATATCTCCAAATGTATTTGATATATTCAAAAAATAAAAATACCGTCAGATAGGAAATAAAATTTCTCACAAAAAGTGTCTTAGATAATTTATTCAAAATTTTGACATTTTCGAAATATTTCCAAAAAACCTATTTTGGACCCTGCTCGTACGATTTTTTTTAAATTTTGGTATTATATAGAAAATAAAATTTTTGATCAGAAAGCACTCTTGCAATTTTTTTGTTAAGTTAATTTTCGAGTTGTCTGGAAAAAACGATTTTAAAATTTATGTATTTTTGCTAATATCACGAGGACTGTTTGTCTTAGAAAAAATGTGTAGAAAGGAAAAATGCTCAAAACCTGATTGCTAATCGTATAGTATAAGAAATAAAAACGTAAACGTCATTTTGACAATGGATGTGGAAGTATTGATTCAATTTGCAGCGGTTTTTGTACTTATCCTTTATACAGATAGATAGACTAATAATCGACTGAGGATTTCGAATTAGAATTGCTTGTGTTACCTTAGTAACCATATTCGCAATATAATAGTTCAGTACAATTATGTGTAATCAAAACTTAAATGACTTAGCTTACATAACGCATTTCTAAAAAGTCAAATATCACCTTTGAAAATTCTGTTAATATATATGCAAAAGAGATGCATTTTCTGATCAAACGTTTTGCTAAATGGAATAGTTCAAACCCTGAAGGACCTGACGAAGTACAGAGAGAATGTAATCATAAAAGCTGACGACAAGAGAGATGTGGTACTTGGGTATTAATAATAATTAGTCCATGCGATTATATAAGAAATGGTTATTAAATATCTCCCTTTAAATGTAATAACAATAAAACACAATCGTTGACAAAGTTGTTTGAAGAGCAACTCTACATTTCCTTTAATGTATTATATTTGTATGCATCGTATCGCAAAACGAAATACTGATGTTTATTTCCATCAGTTGCTTTCTATGCCGTCTAGAACGACGGGAATGTAAAGCTCGCTTTACTGTGTGCCGAAGCCAAGCACGGGCTTACGGTGAAACTGTTGCTTTCAAGGCTTAAATAGCAATTAAAACTCTCGTACCCGCTCTAAATATTTAATTAAAGCCCTTGAGATACCGGTGTTGCTTTTAAATATTGACAACTGTAGTACCTTGGAGCACTGGTGCTGGCAGGTTTAACAGCTTCGTTCAATACTACTTTAATTTCAAGAGAAACTAAATACTACAAACCTTGTTAGTGTACCTACTTGCTTTTTGTCCAGGTATAATAAATGTGAGTTATCTTTAGTTTGCCGTCGTTATGATAAGCTCCATGCAGTTTGAATCAAATTCAAGCATTTTTTTTATCAAAGTTAACAAATATCACAAATATATTGTATAATTCAAATAATTCCACAAATACCTAAATAAGAAAATTGTGGGCAATTATTATAATTGGGGTATTTTCCATACCTAACTTCTACTTTAAGGGTTCTACAGTAATGTCCTTTTAGTTATCATTATATCCCAATTTCATACATTTGTAGTTCTTGTACTCTTTTGCCATGTGTTTACCCATTTAGCTTTAACACATTTTTAAAACATGTCGATGTATCCAGCCTTTGATCAAGGTTCTGGTCTTTAATTAGCTTTTCTGTTTGAGAACATACATTTCCAATAATTTTTGTTAAGTTCATCTCTACTAGTTATTGATACGTAGCTGAGTTCTTCGAATAATGCAAAAAATGGAACGCGTTAGGATTTCTGGGTTATTTTTGATTTCATTTGCGATTTGCATTATCATTTGGATTAATCCTTCGTTGGTATGTGTTATTTTTAATAATAATAATAATAATAATAATAATAATAATAATAATAATAATAATAATAATAATAATAATAATAATAATAATAATAATAATAATAATAATAATAATAATAATAACAATAACAATAATAATTTATTGGTGCAAAGTACATAAAAAGATGCTTTGCACAAGTCAGGGCATTCACAGCTATGATTACAACAAGTACAAATAGATCACGTCTAAAATATTTATTACAATTACTAAGACGGCACAATCAGTTTAAAAATCCGTCAATATCATAATACACTTTATCTCATGAAGAATTTTTTATAATATCGTGTACGTGTTAGCCTCATATATTTAGAGCAGATTTTGTTATGGTTCCTTGTATTATAATCATGAATGGAGTTATGCAATGGGTAATGGTCAATATTCTGTTTAATGCATAGAAGACTTTAAAATATGTAGTCAGATGGAAACGTCATAATTTTTAGCTGTTTGAAGGTCTCTGTACAGTTACCTCTGTATTGTAGACCTCCCAAAATCCTTGTTGCTTTACCTTGCAGCTTAAAGATGCGAGTCCTGACTGCAGAGTGTCCCCATAGTAACTAACCATACAAAAAATGAATCTCAAATACAGAGAAGTAAGCCACTCTCAGAGTATCTGGAGGGACCCTGTCTGCAAGGCTTCGCAGTAGAAACAATCCCCTACACAGCTTATCGGCTGGATTGTTACAATGAATGTCCCATTTAAGCTCACTGTCCAAATAATTCCCAGGAACTTAACACTAGTTTCAAAACCAGTAGACTGCGCACCTTTTCTTAAGGAAAAAATAACGACAGTAGTTTTATTTGCATTCAAAGTCAGTTTATTTGCAGTAAACCATCTGGCAGCTTAGATATAGCTTCCAGGCGCTTCGTCTCCAGATTTGTCAAAGTTTTGTCAGCGTTAAATAGTGTTGTATCATCGGCGAATAATACACATATATCATTCATATAGTTCGGAAGGTCATTAACATAAATTATAAAGATAAGGGGCCCTAGCACCGAACCTTGGAGGACGCCATACATCACAGGTATACGACACGTATCACGACATAGCATTTTTAAAATTGACAACCTGTTGCCGGTTTGCAAGAAATGAGTTCAAGAGATTACAAAATGCTGGATACAAATTATACATATACAACTTGCTAAGTAATATTGTATGAGGTACACAATCAAATGCTTTACTTAAATCTGAAAATGAGCCTAAGGCAACATCTCCATTTTCAAAACAGTCCATTATTTTATTGAGCAAAGAAAGAACAGCATCAACAGTACCAGAACCACATCTAAATCCGTGTTGATTGTGAGAGAATAAATTCGCATTTTCAAAATATGAGTATAACTGTTCATAGAATATTTTTTTCCCAATATCTTTGAAAACACCGGTAGTAAGGAAATAGGTCTGTAATTACAGGGATTGTTTTCGTCACCATTCTTAAAAATTGGTATAACAATAGCTGTTTTCAAACCGTCCGGAAACACCGACAGAGCTATGCATTCATTAATTAGGCTTGTTACCGAAGCTAAGATTGCTTCTTTTATGCATTTAATAAACCTAACATTCAAATTATGGGCATCAAATGAGTGGCTATTCTTTAATTTATTTATTATTTCGCGTACCTTCGAACTAGATACCTCAATGAATTGGAAATATCCCGCAGACCAAGGCTCGCAGGGAAACAGTCTCAATAAGGGACTATCACAAGAGACCGGCAGACCGTCCACTAAATTGCTAGCCGTCATTGTAAAATATCTATTAAATTCGTTACAATCTCTATTGCATTTCTCAATGCCATTTTAATTTGTGTTTAGAATTTCTACATGGATCCAATAGTCTCTATATTGCCTTGGACTTATTACCGGCTCTATCAATAATCTTTTTGTTAAATGACAATCGTTTGATCTTAAACTTTTCGTGATATTTTTTTCTGAGATTCGCTCTTAATCTACAGAGGTCTGCATTGTCAAAAATACTACAGAGACTATTGACTAAATTAATATCATTCCGCATTTTTCTTAGCTCATCAGCAATTGATTGACTGTTTATTATTGTTGGAAAGTTTTTTTAACAGAAAATGCTAAACTTGAAAGCTCTGCAACTATATTTATAAACGAATAAAACTTATCATTAATATTAATGTTTAATTCTTTTACAAACGACCAATCAATATTTTCGATCCAATGATATAGTCGAATTTTACCCTGTTCTATAATCGGTCTACTAAAGATTGAATCGTTTGTTATTCTCTTTGTTTTTGGCAAAATTACTCGGTTCTTTATGCCTTTATGATCGGATAAACCGGTTTATAACAGAAACTGGTTCTCTGTGCGGCTTATAAGTAAAAGTTGGAGTGAAGCAATTTTCTTTTACAAGAAATAACAGAATTCAGTTCACGTCAATGTTCTTTATTTATTTATAGCTAGATACCATAGATACTGATGATTGTAACACTTATTACGTGCGGTGTCTCCCTTTTTTCTTGTCTAAGCCGTGCACGAACAAAATGTTAGCGAATTTTTGATTTCTGCCATGTGTCATTTGTATTTAATTATGAATTGCTAATTACGTATCTTATTGAACGATAAMAAACATAAATAGATTGCACAGWGATAGCTCATTAGCTGCAAGGGTTCCGATTGATAACAAGTTTATCCATATAAACAAACGGTTTTTTTTAGAATATACGTATATTAGTGCTTTCTGATCCAGAATGTATGTGTATTGACTATGGCCCTCGAGTAACGGAACAACAAAAACAAACACAACAAATGATACGTAACTTACTGTATCCACAAATAAATAAAAAGCTAATAAAGGTTTGTAATTCCACGGCCATGGATTTTTTTTAATTTTAACTTTATTGGTTACTTAATAATCTTTCTTGTTAATATTATGATACCGTAGCGCAATCTTATAATGAATCTTTAACCGTTTGCTGCAGACAATGCGAGCCAGTTCACAAATCCTTGCGGTGGTCCATACATTTTCTCACTTCCGACAAATTTTGTTCTTTTTATTTCCACCCAGAATTAATGGAGAGCATTTCTAAGTCACGAACTATCCATCACCACTACCTTTTAAACAAATGAGTTTTCATTGTGCCCGATTTTTAACATACGGTCATGGAAACGAATGAAATTTTCTTCACTTACCACTGAGGTGGTGGACTTTTGATCAATTACGCTGGTAGAGTGCTGAAGTAAGTGTAGATTAATGGGGTAATTCGTCGAAATGAAGAGGACGATTCTGTTTCGGTTTCTTGTGAGGGGTTGTTGCCGTAAAAACCAAGGACTTTTGTATTTAGGAGCGAATTGCTCTAATTGACCTAATTTTGTACGATGCCGCACAGAACGAAGGAAATACGAAAGTGTGGTATGCGACTTTTTCGAGTTTTAAAAGAATGATTGCCGTTGGTTGTTTACAGTAAAACTTCTATAGGTTTATTGGGACGTTACCTTATTCCTAAGATAATTACGTAGTCAATTAGTTTTAAAATCTTTCAGCTACATTCAAAATTCATTGCATATGGTTTATTGTTTTGGTTGTGGGCACAGTATGTACTCCCACTCGAGGATATGAATGTTTTTACTTTGTCATTATTTTTATTTTTGCACTTTCTCGCTAATGTTTGAAACTTACAATCTTATTAGTGGTATTCTTAATTTTTCTTTGTTATCAAGAAGGCGTCGTACCATTTTTTTGTCTTAGTGCGCTTGGCCAAGTCTTTATTATACGGGTTATATTTTGTACAATTCTAAGATACAGAATTAGGATCTAGTTTTGTACGATATTGTTGGAGACGATGTGGCAAGAATAATAAATGTTCACTTATTAGTTTATTATAGTAAACGAGTCTTTGTTTGTGCTATTTATGTTACCTTATCTGACAGCAAAGGCAGACCTGAAGCAACTTCACAGTAGTGCCAACTCTTTACATGGGGTCCATTAAACAAAGAACCTTCTTCAATGGACTCATTCGAAAAATAAAAAAAATATTATTTTAGAATATAACTTTTCTTTATTCATTCTTAAACATGGGGGAAGAGAAATAATTAAAAAAATATCTCTTAGAAATTTTCATTATATTTGATGTAGAGGCCGTAAAAATGATGCACAAAATTTTTAAATAAATGTTTTAGGGAGAGACGGGGATGGGATCAACCCCCACATTTTAACCGTTAACTTTAAACAGCTAAGTATTACCCATTTGATGGAATCATATCAAGCGGTTTTAAAGATATTTTTGAAAAACTATTTCTCTTAAAAATGCACGTCTATGCTATGCTGTCTGCACTGAAACCAACTAGAGATAGATCTATTTCACGGCCATTACAGCTCATCAGTGTAGTTAGATCTATTTGTAGTTGGTTGCAGTGCAGACAGCATAGCATAGACATGCATTTCTATGTATATCGGCTCTTGTCCGTCAACAAAAAGTGCATGCCAACTTGTCAAATTACAAGTCACTTTAGGAGGTAGTATCCATGAAGGCAGCTAGTTGGTTTTGTCATCGTGTCAGTTCATTGCTGGCAGATAGCATTGCCATGTATTTTTTTAACTATTTTTCATCCCTCATGTTTAAGAGTGAATATCTCGGAAGGCGGTCGTTATTTCAAAAAAGTTATACTATTAATTATTGTTATTTTTACGCCCGATTTCAAATTCCCAGAAGTTGCTCACATAATGCTGGACACCCTATCTACGTAGGTACTTTGTCTAATGGATCATTGGTTAAAAGGCTCTATCGTCTTACAACTTTTTGCAATAGTAAAACTCATTCTAGCTGGTCTTAATACGGCTCTTTTAGATAGATATGGGTTCGTTTAGTTGAAGACTGTTAATCTCTTACCATATACAAATTTTTAGTTCTAGAAATCGCTAATATCGTCACGAAAACAATTTTTCTTTTCCTTGAGTGCTTTTGTAATGCACCTATTATATTCAATTAAGAAGTTTTTCTGATAAAATAATTAATAAAAATGTACAGCACTAACCCTTTCCATAAAACTTATTTGGAGGGTACCTTAAAAAATGATTCCCCACAAACAAAGTAAAGGAGAAGTTCCAAATATCGGTTTTGGCCTGTTCAAAATGGTTGCCTTTGAATTTTGTTTGACTGACCAATAATTAAACAATTAAAACTCCAAAATGGAAAACTGCAGTAAAATCAGTCTAAAATTATAACAAATTAAAATAACTTTGGTACAAACGAAACCGATTCGCTTTTTATAGCTCGTCAGTGTAGACAGAATGAAGAACCTACTACAACCTACTCTTTACCTATGAACAAAGTGGTATAATACTGATTTTGCCTACATATATACTAAAGATGTAAGTTAAGATTTACGTAGCGGTATTATCTGTTGGTGAAAAACTAACAAAAGTCTCTTTTAGGAAGCAGTTCCCGTAGACGATATGACATCATCTCAGTTTTTTGCTGATAAATTTTCATTTAATCCATTAAGTTGAATTACGCAAATATAAAAAGAATTTGGAAATAAATTCGTATTTTATATTTTATACCACTAACTGTTGTGTGCCTAGTGACACATGTTCCAGCAGAAGCTCATGTTAGTTTAACACACTTAGTGCATTATCAACATAATCCATTAAAAACAACCAACACGTTTGTAGTTCAATATTTTACAACTACATAGTGCTTACAACACTTGACTGTAGTGAACATTATTTGCCCATAAATAGAGGCAGGCGCAGAACTCCAGGCTTAATGTAAACATAATATTGCCGAACATGCATACCTGTTTGCTTTGTAGTATTTCCTAATTGCTTTAATTAATGTAGTTTGGTATAGTTACTGCCACTACTATTTTTCCTGTTATATAAATTATTTTGGGCTTCACTACAAATAGAACACTTTTGTATTGAGACTACCTCTTGTTTTACAGCCATATTCAAACAGTATGAAAATCTGTCTTAAAAATGTGCGATTTCTTTTTTTATGAGGTTACCAACATCTAGCAACGTAATTACAATGGCTACTAAAGCTTTTAATAATAAACGATCGTTGGTTGACCAGTCGGTAACCCGTGACAGGTTTTGCTATTTTTCCAGGTCTTCAGACAGACGGCTTTAAAAGCGAAAAATAAAAAAACCTGGGTCTATTATTTTTTCATGCACATTTATATTCTGCAATAAAAAAAGTGGGGCTATAGGCCCATTTTTAATATTTGTACTTTTGTATTCATATACCGGGCTTTTTTTATCTTGGCCACGCAGTGGGTTAATAGTCTCTAATTCCCTTCGCTCTATATTGTGATGGGTTTTAAAGAGATAAGGAGCAACGTAGAAACGGAAATTAGATCAAAGTATTCCTAATATACGTATAATATTAACTCTTACATACGCACTTACACATCCGGAAATTAGTTTCTACCGACTTTACGCTACCATTGTATGCTATACTGTGCTTATGAGGGCACAACGAGTTTTAATCATCTACAAGAATGAACCGTAGATATTTCAATCGCTAAGGCAATTTCGTGTAGGCCTGTGAAGTTTAGAGGGAGACATTCCAAACACGTTGACGTATAATGTGGAATGCTTCGAAGACAACGCACGCAGTGAGATCAAGAATTCGTGTCATTTGTGCGACAAAGAAAACATATGACGCTTTATGCGAGATAATAGAGAGTTATTACGTGCCTTTATTAGTTGTTTTGTTGCTGGCATGTTTCTGATGAATATTTATTGCAATAAAATTAGCTTTCTAGGTAGCATGTAAATTTAATTTTGAAGGTGATTGGTACATGCGTGGGATAAAGCGTCTTGAAAGTGGGATGGCTTTGATATTAACTCATAATAGAGCGATTGCTTGGCATAACTACTTCTTGGAATTGAAAACGTGTTCCGAATTTTAATAATTAAAATACAGTTGTTGATGTTACACAACGGAAGTTACAGGTTTATAGCTCATTTGTTATAATATTAACAATATTTTAATAATGAAAACGAAATAGAAGAGTTTACGGTTGGCACACTTTTATCTTAATACCACATTATTAATTGACATCCACAAAATAGAGTGTTCATTAAATAGGAATTTGCTTAAGAAATACATGGAAAAAGGGAGAACAAACGCACTTAAAAACACATGTAAATAAGACATAGTGGACTAAAGATTTCACTGGTGCAATGAATATGCCAGTAGGTCAATTGCAATAACTTCGCAAATAAAAGAAGTATTCGAAAAATGTTTACTACTTTACTACTTTAGCTGAACAAAGGGTGTTCAGTGTAACACTGAGGCCATATGAGTAACTTACATGTAGCACAATGTATTTTTTAAGCCTGTTTCAGAAGGCTTCCTCTCGACAAATACGCTAAACTATCTCTCTCGAAGAAACCTTACGGCGCGGTGTCGGCGTTGTAAAACAAAAAATGAATAAAATAGAAATCACAAGCCGTAGCTGCGATATTGAACTTTTTGGCATTTTTCTTATACAGTACCGCGATTGTGAGGAAATGAAGAATATTATACGCGGCGTCTTAAATTCAATCGCTAATTTCTTGTGATTTTCAGATGGAACACCATTTATTTTTTAAATTGTCCGGTAAATCATCCAAATGTCTTTCATCTTTATTAGGGACAAACCATGATAAGAATTAATATTCGTTCAACAAAAGTGCATAATTTTAACAAATTAATGTAGTAATTTCTTTGATTTTTTTTATTAATACGTCTCTACCATTTTTGCAGGAATGGGCAGTCATAATTATTATACAGATCTTTTTTTATTTTAGAATTAATTTCATGGTCGATGTCGCTCCAATGACACGCAACCCACATTTTTAGACAAGCACACGGATACACAGCAGAAAGCGTTACTTTTGCTCATTCTCTCCTGCAACAATTTTGAGGTTATATGACGCCAGACAACCCAAAACACGTATTTGTATATGAAGAATGCTCAACACCACACAAGAAATTTAGGCATCTTACCGAAAAGCCCAAACGCGGATTATCGATCGAATACTCTGTTAATATCAGATATTTAACAGTTAAAATGTGAATATGAACAACGACGCTGCTAAACAGTTACCCAGAGCCAGTAATGTTGGATCCATCATCCATCCGCTAGGTGGCGTATCGCTTATCACGAAACGCCTATAGTATAAGAAATAAAATGTCATTTTGACAATTGGATGTGGAAGTATTGATTCAATTTGCAACGGTTTTTTTATAGGTACTAAACGGCACTGTCGTCTGTTCTTGTAAAATAAATACAAAACTAACTTGATAAATACCAAGACATGACAACTTCGGTTGAAGCAATGAGACGTACCTCCGGTCCTTTAGAAGAAAAGTGCCAAAAATTGTTTTCTAAATTTCACTATCACATCCACTACGATTATTTTGGCTAAGGGTTGTAATTTCACTTTTATTATTATTTTTTGCATAATTTTACTTCACTGCAAGGTATGTTCGAAAAATGCCCTCTGGAAAGAGATCGCATTCTTAAAGGAACTTAAGAATATTTAAAAAAGTTACTCACGTGACTGAACACCATGTATAATAGAAAGCATTTTTAGTGAGGTACTTATATGGTCCCATAGAAGGTAGGTACACGAAAAATTACTTCATGAAGGTATTGTACTTTATGGCACTCATTGGCATTGTATAAAAAAGGCTACAAAAGAGTATGCGACATTACGCATACGTATCATTGATGGGAGTGTCAACAAATATACATAAAATGATAATTACGCAATACTTAGAGCTGCTCTCGACCAGGTCACAGAAGGCAATACCATATTATTACTTCTGGAGAACTGACACTGGAGCTAATGATGTATTATTGAGCTTTTAAAGTAATCCATTTAGAGTATTAGCGAACTGTTGTCGAATGGGTCTGAATTCCATAGTGTTGCCGAATTCTAATAGCCCAGCAAACTGATTGCTGCCGTTGCGATTTTTGGGCTGAGACCATCATTTCCGCAGCAGTCGTAAGCAAGGGTCAAACTGGAGCCTTAATAAGGAAGTGAAGTCCCAATAAAGTTCCGACACAAACATCATCCTCGGGGGGTATTGTTCCCCCTTTTGAATTTTATATTTTATGGTCCACACATAAACTCCATATAAAAAATATGGCTGGAACACACGGCGCGTGCGAAAAATAAACTCACAAGCGGGATCATTATTTATGGCTTACGGCGTAGAATCCTGAGCAATATTCGCCCGTAACGACGTTGGCTTAGGGCCCAAAAGGCCGGGTGCAATTTGTTCTATAAAGGCCCGTAGGTACGGAGTTTAATTTGTAAAACGCATATATCTGAATTTGGATGGAGGGAGGCCCGGTAATTTTGTTGTCTGCAGAGGTCGGTGCTCCTTAGTGAAATGGTTTTCGTGCTGGCACGGTCGTGGCATAACCCAAAGGGACTGATTATGCAACATGAGTGGACACAGATGATGTATGTTCAACTGTTTGTAGGAGTAATAGTTTAAGAAGCATTATTATACTAGAATGAAACTATGCCAGATCAACGTTTTTGGCGTTTACGTCTTTCTTATTCGTTTAGCTATATTTTTATAAGCTTCTGCATAAAGAAGTGGCAAAAAAGAAGCTTGGGCCAACTATCTTATGAGTTGAATTGATATTCGCTACTGTACTCACAATGCATAATAAGACACTATTGTCATACAACCAAACCTTCGATCGAGTTTTCTTCAATCCTTATTGGAGCTATTTTAATAATATTACGTTACATAACAAATGCATTAAAAGCTTAAATTTTGAGTTAACGAATGTTATTAATCAAAATATTTCGCTATTTTTTTTGTCATTTAGCAATTATACTTTCTTGTACAGGGTAAAGGATTTTGCTCTTCGACTGGGGTATTTTCGTTCACTGGCGTAGTCAGAAAATTAACTTGCGGGGGACAAGCTCCAAAGCACAAGATAGAAGTTGAGTACAAACAAGAAAAAATTAGAAGAGACGCGACTTAATTTTTAATATCGTACTTATTTATTACCTGTATGTATAATTAAAGGAGTATTTTAATTTGTTTTGCAGGCAAATATATTTTTGAAAAAGTATTGACACCTTTGACCAGGAACCAAACCCAGGACCTTTTGATTCTTAGTCAAATGCGCTATCAATGCACCATCAAAGCCCTGTTCAATTGCCCCTCTGCAATCCTCCCCGGCTACGCCACTGTCTTCGTTAATACACGCGTACACAACAGAAAAAACCGATGCAGTCACACACTGGCTATCGTCTTTCGTTTTATATAATTTACGGACTTTTTTTTAAATTGCCGTCAGAATAGCAATAGCATTGCATCCGACACAATAAAACAAAATGGGATTTTTTCGAGTGGCATTAAAGGAGCGACAATTACCTATAGCAGTACTTATGTTTTAATTATATTTTGTCTTCATCTCATTGTTACATAAGTAGAAAAATAAGAGCATCGTGGCTATATACACATGGGAGGATAAGTATATTTAGTTGTGGTGTATCCCTTGTTGACATTTCCAGTGTTKTCCTTGCAGCGCCTCTCTGCTTTAAAAAGGCAATGTTTGCATTTGGAAAAGGTCTTTGTACCTAGACCTATATAATACTGTATGTGGCTAGTGTACGTAGTAAGTGTTTCTTGTCAGTCTCAACGGCATATCTCATTATCCTTATTGGCTTTATCAAATTTTATTGCACACATGTTATAAATGTAGTTTCCAGACGACTAGCGATAAATACCAAAACCTGTCTTCTTTGTATTCACAAAAAGTTTGGTAAAATAAAAAACTCAAATAGTTTACACTGTTTGTGCAGTTTGCAGCTCTTATCCTTATTTGTTGATCTTTGTAGATTTCTATATGTTATCAATAATTTGTATTCTTTGAATGAAATTTCGTCGTCTAGTACTATTCCTATCCTGTAAAATTGGCGGTGAGTGTCATAGAAAAGTGTAATAGTATCATCGATTATACATTTGCTGCTTTTGTATGCATACTTATGTACTAAGTTTACTAAGTGTTTAGCTCGGATGCTTATATTTTTGTATAATAATTTGGGGTTATATATTTGTACATATATTGCCAATACATGTAACCGATGTGTGTATTACAGGGTGTCCCAAAATAACTTATACAAGCGTTTCACTAGAACGTTAAATTAAATAAAACTGACAACCAAGAACAACAACAGGCACCTTCAGCATAAACATATTGAAGCGTTTTCGAAGTTTTTAGTACGGATGCAGAGGCTCAAGGGTGTCTTGACATTTTCGGGAATTCACCGCAGTTTTCCTAAAGGTATACATCCCACGCCGATGCAACGATTGCTTTAAATTCTAAACTTTTTAAACTTTGTCATTTAAATCAATTACGTGCTCGCCATTATTCGTGGTCGCAATTTCAGGCTAGCCCACCAATAGTGGTTCGCTCCGTTCGAATTGTAGACGATGTTACAATCCCAATGTGCGACTTCTTTCCTGGCGCGCACTATACAGGTCCAGATCTCCAAAATAAATAACAAACTATAGTTTACACGATTTAAATCTGGCGAGCACTGCAGTCATTTTGCATACGTTATATAATTTTGAAAATTAGTTTTGCACCACTGGTGCTGTTTTGGCCCTGTAGACAGAGGCGAAGTCCTGTTGAAACGTCCATTCTCTCTATCACTGAAGTGCCGTTGGCGCCACGAAAGTACCGCGGCTTCAAGTATGTTGTGTTAGCACACGTCTTAGTTAATTTTGGCCGCTTGGTTAACAAGAACAGGAGGCGTAAGTGCCGCCCCGAAATCACCAGTGTCTGCAAATTTTGGCGGTGCTCGACGTGCCGGAAACCACAGCGGACCAATACCTGTCATTTTAACGCCTGTCCACTTGCTCCACCAAGAAAAGCTCGTCATCCGTAAAGATGAACTGCACACAATGCGGACCTGCGACGCGTCGAACAAACTGGCGACATCTTTTGGGTCGAAGGTGTTTGTTTTCATTTGTTGTTTGTACGTCCTGAGATTGAAGTCCTTTCTAGCAATTCACTATGCCGATGACTTGCTTATACCCCTCCCAAGGGTGCGTTAATATGCGCTTTTGCCTTCATCCAGGTTGCTCGCCTTCATGTCCAAGCAAGCAAATACACCGAAACAGCTCCAAATTGCACGATGTAGTTTGTCATTTTGAAAACGCAGTCGTGTCTCAACCATTATAAAATACAAAATTGACATATAATAAAACAAAGGACGACCACGTAGAGTAATATTCAATAAGCTGCAGTAAAATGTTTTCGTAGAGACTATCTAAAATTATTTTGGGATACCCTGTATTGTTGATGATTCCGTGAAGTCTTGATGTAATCATTTTGACCGCATTAATGGACTAACAAATTTTTGGTTTCGTTAAAAAATAAAGTAATCTGTAATAATTACGTTTTTATATGATTCAATTGACTTGACACTTCCCGCATTAGATCTAAATGACGAGTAAATTTGTGTCTTTGCCCTATATACACAAATATGCCAAGTGTATTAATGTCACACTTGTTAATAATTATAAATGGTTAGGATAGTATAACTGTGTCGGTCCACTGACTACTGGTTATGTTTAAACCTTTAAGATCGACAAGATAGACTTGTTATTATACCAAATATTTGAAGCTGACTAAATTGAATTGGTATAGTTTTATCCATTTTTTTTTGGCAACACAGCAATATCGATATTAATGTTAACGTGTATAAATAAGAGATCATAAGGGATTATAATTGTTAAGCCCCTGCCTTATGTATCATCGATCTTCCTGTACCTATTCAACGAAGCAACCGACCCAAAAAAATTCCCCTTCGCAATTTTGTAATCCCTCCCGTCAACACCGGCAGAAAAGATTGCATCTACACGTTTCTATTAAACCGCAAGCCCGTTCGAGCGACCCTATGTGTTCGGCGTGTAATAGTATTTTTTAGGGTAACAGTTTTCTGATAGCGCTTTCCTGCGATTTGGCACTTTCCATCATCGCGTTTCCGCCTCCAATAAGTTTATATAACGCCGCGACCCTCCGGGATACGTTTCTGTGATAATACTCACCGATTCCGAGATTCCCACCACCAGTGGCGGCTCTCAATAGCAGCAGTTTATAAAATATTCTCGAATATATGCCTAGACAATGATCTAAGCTTCACGAGCTCCAAAAATGTTGTTTTTATGTACATGCTAACTGGCTGGCGAAGGAATAAGAACACTCTGTAGTATTCATTTTATTTGAACAATTTTGGTTTCAGCATTCTTTTTATTATTTGTGTTGCTTTCATTTAATAAATTAGGCGACAACTGCTCTGACTGAAGTGGTGCTTTCAAAACCGTCTTAGTTTTTCAGTATCCTTTAGCGATAAATCTAGATCCTGTATGGTTAGTGGTTACGCTATAGGATACTATAGGATAGGCTTGAGAAAGAGACGTGGTGAAAGACGCGATCACCTTTGTCTTCAACACAGAGAGCGTTATTAACTAGCCTTTTATATTTAGGGAGTGGCGATACCACACGATTTCTGATTTCTCCCATCTGAGGACACTCCTCGACCCTCTATTACAACATGACAGTGCTTAACCACATGTAACTAAATGTGCTGTCTTCTGAGAAATCTGGCCGCATGAGCAATGAATGGCAAGTTGAAATCAACAACCTGATAACTATGTGGCAGGATGAATAAAAATATAAATAATCCAAAAATAGTAGCGGTTTATACTTGTTTGCTGCCGTCCGTTTACGGATAGTGGGATATAGGCTCCTAAGCATCGGATTAACCTAACTTTTTGGTCTGTCGGAGTGCACAATTAACTTTGTTTTAACTGATGCTGAACCTATGAAATGAATTAAATTTTCTTATGAGTAGCTTATGGTCTATAGGTGTGGCGAAACCACTTTTAGTGTAGGGTTTTGTTTAGTTTTTTTTTCTCATACGACCTGGATACCTTACGTCACAACAACAAAAAATCCGATAAGGTTTCTAGCTGAAAAAAAAAGTCGAATATCCAAACCCAAATAAAAGATAACTCCTTTCATTGTCGTTATTTGTATTGCAGGGTAGCATGAATATGGTGTTATAATACGGCTTTTATATAAGAAAGTGTCTGGATACGATATTCGAAATGTGTAAAATAAATGTACCATTCGTTTTTAGACTACATCTTAGTGCAGTACCATTTATTTGTATTCCATTCAATTAAAGCGAGTTCAAAGAATCTCGCTATATTATTATTTGTTAGTGACTAACGTAAGAATGAAGAAATGAACAAAAAGATTTAAATCTGACAACTAGTTTGTCTAAATATCAATATACCAAAATGGAGCCGGATATTTGGAAATAGATGCTGTATGATGTAATTAAAGCACCAAACCTTGCAGTTGGATTAAGAATTAATTCATGGTGTATTTAAGCACCTCGATTTCTGATGAACTCTTGTAGGCGCCTGGGCATCAAACGAAAATTGAATTAGTCAGCATGATTTTTTGGACTCTGATATGTACTTTTTTATTTGAACACTGGAATTGTTGTCAAAAATTGGTCACATGTCAGGTTTTTGAGAAATTTTGCTACACACTTTTTTTATGAAAATACATTAAATTTTACTATGTTTGGACAAATTGGTACATTATACAAAAAAATCATCCTAACCGACATAATCAAGAAGGTTTGAACAAGTTATGCTTAATTCCTAAATGATAAACCCTTTTTATGTAAGCATGAAATTAAAGATAAGATTTTGTGAAAGGAGTATTCAACTAAAATCAAGTCAATTGATGATAGATAGCCTAGTTTGTATTGACAATGTCCCGCATGCGTATAAATGATCCCAACAGCTTTTGTTAAGTATGTGGCGAATTCACCGTTAGACAAATCTTATATAGCAACTACTTTAATTTAAAAATTAACAAACAAGATGGGTTGTTAGTCCGTCTGTTGCTGTTATGCTGTTACATTAAGGAGCTGGTTTAATGGTAAGAACGTTTGTTAAGCCTGTGATTGGGCGTGCTCAAATGAACTATTTGACAGATTGCTACTTTTATTCCGCTAGTAAAATAAAAATAGAATGACTTATTTATCTTTTACCAATCGTCCAGTTCCTCATTTGGAAGGCTCGCTAGTAGGTACCAATACCTCCGAATGGTTCAAAGCAATAACATGCTGATACAGAAACGGAAGAACATGTTTAAGTTGTTGAATAAAGATGAAGAACATTTGCCATCATCTTTAGAGGATTAGCATCATCCTGCAAATCAATGCAAATTAAATGACTTAACCCGATATCTAAATTTATCAAAAACTCAAGCAGAGATATTAGAATCAAGACTGCAAGAATCGAATGCATGTTTTGTGCACTGTATATAAAATAGACATAATTGTTTCATTTTGCAATAAAGTTAACTATTTCATGATAGCGTTTTGTCATGGATGCAAATTTTAAGAATTGCGTCTTTTTATCAATACTTCAAAATCTAGTTTAAAAGCTCCGCCTGGACGCATAGAAAATGTTTTCTATTCCCGTTGGTCATGCAGTTCATATTAAGGATCATAAATGGTACATCAGTGTTGCATTTCTACTGGGATTCACAAAGTATTGCTATTTTCTTTGTGAATGACACAGCCAAGCGAGAAGTGCTTATTACATTGCTAAGCACTGCCAAAATAGGACAAAACAAAATAAAACAATATAGTACACAATTTGCTGGTGAAGTCTCGTAAATTATCATGAAAAATTTGTCAAAGCAATGGAAAAATTCCAATACCTTAAACAAAAATTCTGATATGAATAATGCAAAACTCATGGACAAAAATTTTATGAAACCCCAAATATCATACAACAAGATCGTGAATTTTAGAAAACCTTAAACGACCTAGAATGTATATGAAAACGTAGCACAGACATGCATTTTTGTAACTCAATTTATTTGTAAGAAATAACAAATCCGAAAGTAATGAAGAAACTGTTAACAAATCTCTTTAACGTTACCATACATTATATTGTAATAATAATGCGTTTTAAAACATTTTTGTACTTAGAAACATTGCTGATGTTAGTGGTGGCTAGAGGAAAAATTTCATTAGGACATTTCCACCTTTCAAAAACGACATCAAGGTAAACGAAATGGTGACAGCCTTGCCGATTACTGACAACCAATATATTTCACAGCGGAATATAGTTAGTATGAAATAATTATTTTCAATTTCATGCCTT
The DNA here is from genome assembly GCA_025024175.1 of Rhyzopertha dominica. Lineage (NCBI taxonomy): Eukaryota > Metazoa > Arthropoda > Insecta > Coleoptera > Bostrichidae > Rhyzopertha > Rhyzopertha dominica. The sequence continues at coordinate 16,977,380 of QCXZ01000137.1, forward strand.
TCACCTCGTCGTTTTCTTGCTCTCCTACGACCATCATTGAATAAAATGAATAAAATCGGAACTTGTTGCTACATAATACTGCATCTCATTATACATTTCAATTTAATCTAGCAGTGCATAAGACAAGTTGTTGACGGCGGTGTTCTTAGTTAGGAAGAAGACACAAATCTAATGGAAGGAGAATAACGTAAATTAATGTATCAGTCGATAAATTAATCCCATTAGTCATCCTTTCATTACAGTGATGACTATTTTTCTTGTTGAAAATAGGTCCCCAAAAGCAAAAAAAAAGAAACGCAGGGGTCACAGAACAGTGCATCTTCCTAGCTGATGTTCTCCATCTTGAAACCAAGATCTCTTAGACAACAAAACAGTGACCGTATTGCGCTAAACAATTTCGGCAACCCTTTTAGACGATGTCCCAGATTCACGACGATCAACGATCCGACTTATATAACTGGTCAACGATCAAACTCATATAACTGGTGACTATTTTTTATATTAGACATAAATCAAGCCAAGMACAATCTGGAATTTATTGCAAAAACGCTGCTCTAGCAGCTAAAACAATCGATAGAATTGAGAACAGGTAACTGCCACTGCCCTAAAATTGATTCGTTTGCATAACCCCGCTTAGCTCATACCACATTTTTATTTGGAATTGTTTAAAAGGATAAGCAAAAAAAATTGCTCGATTTCTATATTAAACCACGACAAAAAAAAATTGCACCAAAAGTCGTGACGTGAAAACTTAAAACGGACTGAACACATTTAACTCGGAAGCAAAGAGATGATGCGATAGAGAAACATCTAGAACAGCCATAAAAGTATGAGAAGGGACATTGCACTGATGTATAGTAATCGAAAAACTAGCAAATAATATTTGACATATATAATTCAAATAGTTAGATTGCAGGACTGCTTTTGCTTAGACAACCACGAGTCGGCACTGCACGCTCCTATCCCACCCGATCCTGTCGCAGATAGCAACTTAAAATACGTCGCATTTGCGGGCCCATGATACGCCGTTCCGCTCGAGTTGTCGGAGCCATCCAACCGGAAGATCCTTCAGGTCATGCGAGATTTAGTTAGCGTTTAGTCATTCAGTTTGTGAATATGATAATTTCTTTAAGGGACATGTGCTGCGCCGCGCACTCACTCGCAAAGTGAGTTATTCATTTGGCTCGAGAGTTGGCGTGTTGGAGCACTTGCATAAATTATGCTCTGATGCGGCAAGCGTGAGTTGTTCTTTAGGAAACTGATATCTCTATTTATTTAAAGTGCATTCTCAGGGGAACTTCAGCCCGCTGCGTTTTGAGCTTTATTTTCTTTCTTGTTAGAAAGATTCTTAAAGGTGTTCCAATGTACAGTTAGTAATATCATGCACGTGTGGCATCTGAACTTTTTATTTAAAAAGCTTGCTTTGGAGAGCGATACACCTTTTTTTGTATTTTTGTTAGAGGAGTTCGTTTTAACATCGGAAATGTCCAAGGAGTTGGTAATGCAACGTTTTGTTATATGTGTGTAGTAAACTGACCACTAGCCAGTTGGAATGGGCCAATGAGATTGGGATTATTGTCATCTTGTAAAATGGGGTTTCTGTCCGATCAAGGTGCAAAAAATATCTACTTTTTCGTCAATTTACAACCCAGTACGATCACAGTAAGGTGCAGAAATTTTACTCTGTTCGTCAACCATATTGATAAATAAGTATAAAATAATATTTACGTACAACATGTAAATAAACATTCATTAATGATATATACTATTTAGTATTTAGTATAATTAACGGTCGTAAAGATTATATTCTAATGTTATAACGGAGATACCGATCTTTATTTAGCTTTAAGAATAATCTTTATTTTTAAACCAAGCTTTCAGTCGATTTATTTCGCACCTTCCTTAGGGTTGCTACAAATAATATAATTACAATATAAATTATGGGTTGTTTTATAAAATTTACTTACAATATGTGAGACATCAACTTCAAAATGACAAGTTATTCAATTTGTTTTCCTCTAATTATATGATTTGTAGCAACCCTGTGGAAGGTGCGAAATAAATCCACCGAAAGCTTGGTTTAGAATATAAAGAGTATTCTTAAAGCTAAATAAAGGTTAGTATCCCCGTTAAAACATTAGAATATTCCATTTAGCTTCTTGAATATTGTATACCAATTAATTGTGCTTAATTTAAWCCAAGAATGTCAATGAAAGGAATATTTGTTTTTGCGGTAGTATCTATATAAATGCWATTCTTACTTCATCGTCTAAATTGTTTAAATCTTAGGTTGGAATATTCTAATACGTCTGCGKCCACATCCCGCTTTCATAATGGAAATAGATACAATTTTTCAGATATMCTAGGTGCWTTGATCTTCTAACAAAATATTAAACGTATCACCATATTATTAATCACATCAAGTGATGAAGTCAATGGTCACAAAAAGCCGGGTCAGAATTATATGGTTTTAGTATCACTACGTCTGAAAAGTTGCCTAGAATGATCTTGAGGAATTTGTTTTAGATTTATCTAAATAAATTGTTTACTAGGAAAAGTTTGTCTTCGCGGTTTTTCGTACGTAAATGTAGGAAAATTGAGGTACAGAGAAGTTAGGAGGTAATTTAGGTATTGACTCGTATACCTACGAAGCTCCAAAACGAAAAAGGTCAGTTACAATACAAGTAACAACAATGTAATTTGTTGCTGTTACAGCTACGATTAGCTCCATTTTAGATCATAGATATTCCTATCTAAAGGTCATGCAGACGGTTAGCAATATGAATCTTTTCACTTTTAAAACTTTTTACATGACCAATTGCAAGAATATCTAACTAGAACTGTTATTTGTTATTTGAGTTGATCATTCTACCAATAAATAAATAATTTTTGCTGCTTGGAACGGAACTTTAATGCCAAAAAAGACTAACAATTGAAATCTTATACTCATATATAGATCGTTCAACACGCAATTCATATAGCTTTACCACATGCAGATTATACTTGTACTGGAATTTCTCAATGCGTGAGTGAGGAATGCACCCCTACAGCACTTCATTTCTAAATTCTACATGGTGATAAAGTGTGTTCAGTGTCAAGCTAAGGAATTATTGCAATGTTATCAGCCTTAAGGTCCTTATCAAACAAAGTGAGGCCACCAAAGAAAGTAAGATGGTGAGAAAGGTGTTAGATCCCATCAAAGAAACTGGCAAATCTAGAAGGCGGAGCACCACCACCACCAGACAGTGTAGCCAGAGATTGTCTATTTGCGTGTGACTGCCCAGGTGTGTGCATGCAGTGGTAAGGGGTAGAGTTTCCGTGTCACTCATGACAAGTCTTATTATTATTATTATATTGAAAAATCAGGATTTGGAAAGTCATACCCTTCTACTACACTTAACGCCTGCGTATATAAATTTATAATATCTATAGGTATGCAATAAAAACCAAATATTTCTGTCGCCTTAAGTCAAAGGTGTACTAAAAGAATTTTATGACTTTTTTACTTCAAATTCATATACCGCCCATAATGCATAAATATTAAATAAATTTGAACCTTTTGGAAATGTATGTAGATAATAAGTTTAATAAGAAACAAACAAAAAGTGTTAGAAGTTGATCTATTTATGACATAATTACACGAAATCGGGGGAGTTGTCACAAATCGCTGTTGGTGGAGTATCAAAAATTCAAATTTTACTGTAAAAACCAACGATCAATATGCTGCTAAGAGAAGGGTGTGGTGTAAAATTATTAAAAATAAAATTATTGCACCTTTATTTTTGGAAAAACTTGAATACAGACCGTTATTTACACGTTTTACAAAACCAACTGAGTTATACTCTCAATGACCTACCACTTATTTAATGCCATCATATACGGTTTTAGCAGGATGGCTCAGCATGCCACAGAACACACATGGAACATGTAGGTGCTTCAAAAAAGAGATTTAATGATACGGCGATTACCTGCATCAAAAAGGAAAAAGAGTTCGTTGAAAAGGTAGTAAATAACGTTTATTGCTACTTATTCTAATTACGTGTACTATTATTTTCAAAATAAATGTGTTCGTTAAAATTTTGCAAAATAGTGATCAAGCATTTGAAAAACCTATAGGTTTTTAATAAAAAAAACAAATACAGTTATTCTACACGGGGCGATAATATTAAATTAGATCATCCTCAATACAGCTGGTGATAAGGTTTACGGATTTTATTATGGTATATCATAATAATGCCATCACCTCTGAGTAATAAGCAAACCAGATATTTTGGGATAGATGGATGAGATTTCATATTTAAAGGTTTTTACTTAATTTAAAATACTTTTTTAAACAAAAGTGTTCGATATTTAAGAAATATAAAGTGCTTTACTACTAGGCAAAATGTATACTTTTTGATGTATAAGTATAGGTAATCCTGATGGGGTTTATACATTTTGATATCTGATGGTTGATGTTTCTCAATACTTATGTTCTTATCTACGTTTTATTAGGAATATGAAATATAAAACTTCAAAATAGCGCAGAATACGAATTAAAGGAACTTACTCAAAAAGTGACCGGCACCCACCTCAGTACAAATACAATAATCCCTAACCTACACTCTTATTGCATGTACAAAATTACTGAGTTATATTTATTTAATTAGTTAATGATTAGTTTTCAAGCACACACCTTAACGTTGTTGATTTTTGTTACTCGGAAGGAGCGAGAAAGGATTGCCCGCAGTGCAGTTTTTTTTAATGTGCAGCATAGTAATGGGTTTTCTATTGGGTTCAACTGCGTGGTGGCTTATGTTATCTAGTTACATGTACCTATAGTTTATAACTAATCTCAAATATGTTATTTTTCTTATCTGATATTTCCTGAAATAGTTTTTAAAAATAAGATTGTCATGTAATCTTCTCAACAAAATTGCCATCTTAGGAGGAATCTACTTCGCAAGTGAAACTCACGGCTCTGGACTAAATAAAACAATTCTTTAATAATGTATTAATGTCAGCACTATCTTCTATTTCCGTCCACACGACTGATGTGTCCGACCGGCTTGACGTACAGAAGCGAGAGACACAAGAACACTGAGTCGAGCGCTGCAATGCAATGCAGCTATTTTTGGATTCAAATTTCGTAAACACCCTCATAGACTGTCAAAAAATTAAATATCCTTGTAGATTAGACATTGTTAGAGTTCCCTACGATGTCCAATCATTAATTAATTATAATGGTATTTAAAAATTGTAAGTTAAAGTGACTGCATTTTAAGGAAAGTTTGTCAATTTTTTTAATGAGCATTTGCGCAACTGATTGGTTGAAGCGGATATTATGCTTTGTGAGGGCGTTATTTGAAACCATAAGCGCTTAAAATGCAGTTGTATTCTTGTTAGGTAGATCCCCGTTAATCATTTCTATAGAGCCTATACAATTTGAACACATTGCACTATACAACAGGCTCATAAACGAGTCCCGTTACATGAGGAAAAAGAAAGGAACATTTAAGACAAAAAAGATATTCATATTTCAAGGTGAAATTTGTTTTAAAATGACTAACCATGCCGGCCACATTGGGCAGAAAAGAACTTGTAATAAATACCGGATCCAACTCTAAAAGCCTCGAATCCCTTAAATGCCACGTTCCACTGTCGGAGCCCCGAAATTAGTGGACCCGTGGGCAGTTCACTGCAGCAATCGCTACCCGCCACGAGGGACAGATCGCCGCTCACTTTATGAACAAATACGATTTTATTCTATCCCGGACGCCTTTGTTCGTCGCGGCGTAAAATCGCGCGCGCAGCTGTCGAAACAAAAGGGTTGTTTTAGCGAAATTCAATACGCATTAACGTTTAATGAGATGATCCAAATGCTAAAACAACAAAATTGCATCGTAAACCGGCGCGAAAGGCCTCGAAGTTGCCACGTCTGTAAACCTGCACGGCCGTTTTTGCAACGAGTCAGACAATGGGGCATCCATTATTGAGGAGAGTTCTGTGCTGGGGCAAGTTGAATTTTATTAAATGTACAGCCTGAAATGTAGCTACAGCGAGCGGGAGCATTATTCGGGGTGTAACGTGACGTGACTGCGTATCTTCGGAAGCGTCGTTAATTATTACTTGAATCAAGTTTGAATATTTTATTATTTCCCGCCACTCCAATCCGTTGTAAATTGCATAAAATCTTATACTGAAACGGCAAATGCCATGATTGCAAAATTTATGTTAAAACTATCGATTCGGTTTTTTTGTTTCTGCAATTAGGTAAGTACAACGCTCGTGCCTTGTAGTCGCTCTGATTTCGGTACGTGCAGATATGTGTTAGAGCAGGTGTACTGTCGCTTTTTTTACGTGACAACTATACCGGAGCTCGAAAAATGTAAAATACCGCAACTTGTGGATGATACGGCGATATAATCAAAGTAAACATCCACATTAAGAAGACAATTGCAAGCAAGTTTAAAAGAATGGAGAATTAAAGTAAACCCGAACAAGACAACAGCTATACTATTTTCCAAAAAGCTCAAACAAACAAATAAACGAGAAAATAAGTCAGAAATCTAGGAGTGACACTTGAAATGACTATTAAAGTCACATATAGCAAGCACGGAGAGGGAACTAGACAGCTAATGAAAGCCTTGTATCCACTGCTATCAGGAAAAAAAGCAACGATAATAATTGTCAATAACATAATATTACCATCGTTAATTTATAGGTATGTGTAAAATGTGGAACTTGGCCAATGCAACCATCATCACGAAGCTGCAAAGAATATTAAATTTGCTGCTACATATTTCAGTCTCAGCACCATGACATCTGATCAACCAAAAATACATACACATAGAGGAATATGAAAACTATAGAGGGAATAATAGAAAAAATGCAAAAATTGTATAATCAAGATGCTAACACACAAAAACCAATTATTAGTGAAACAGCGATCGCACCMAGCACAAAACCCACGAAACCGCACTCAGTAATAGTTAACAAATAAATCCGAAGCGATAAAACAGGGACAAGCTTCGCTTCTTATAAAAAAAAACACCAGAAGCACCCTCAGCAAAATACAATGACAATCAAATGCAATGAAAGGATATCAAAATAAGCTTTGAGAAAATCGAAAACCTCGACGCAGCTACTGTATATACGTTGAAGTACTTTGGAAACAAAAACTAAGAAACACAATAAAGAAAATGCAATTACATATTCCTCGACCGCGAGTAACTAAAAATGGGAAGATGAAGACGCCAACATGACGCAATCAAAGGAAGAAGAAACCCTTTCCCAAACAGAAACCACTCAACATGAAACAAGTCAAATCGCCAATTATTATAATCCGAAAAAAAGAAAAATGGACAAAAACTAAACTAAAATAAGTAAGTGCTTCTAAGTCGATTTTATTCAGCGATAAGAGAACGGGAATAAAATTTTAAAAACTTGACTGAAATTTTTTTAAAGGCTAAACACTAATCGAATGCAGAATTTGAAGTTGATGTATCTGCAAGTACCTTAGAGTTTCGATGATCGGTCAGTGAGTGAATGCGTCAGTCAGTGATAAAATGAAAAAAAGATTTCGACTGGCAATAGTTCGCAAAATATAGTAATAAATAGTATGTTATTTGGGAATATAGCTAGTATAGTATCTATATCCTCTTGCTCAATGAAAATTTAGTCTTAGATTTATCCACAACGAAAGTACTAGGGGTTGAAGAATGGCTTTGTAAAACGATGCGGTTATATTTTACGATCCTAGATTCCAGGCTACAATCCCGTAATTGTATTCCGGGGTGTATATTCACGTACATCTTGTTGTCTCTCGCTCGACATTAATGTTGTCGGTTTTCGTAGCAGGCTGAAGTCGGGGGAGGAATTTCGAGTCTTTTAATCACTACTTCCCTGCCATAAACCATCTGTGCGAATCATTTAACGGGTATTAAACCTAAATTAAACACCAGTTTCCACTTAAAGCGACCCCCGTTCTCCGACAAATAAGATGTTATTTCTTGGTTTAACAATAAACGCTTTTCAGAGCTTTACAGCGAGATGAAATCCACTTTCACCGACTGCGGTCGGTGTTGCCAAATTTCAAAGCAGCGAGCGGGCGTATTGTTTTCTATTCTACTTATTACTGATGGTGTGGGTGAATTCTATTTCATGATCTACAGTTTCTGGAAGTATCCAAATGGGACAAATTCGCTTTCAATCGCTTAAAGGGTTCATTTTAACCAAACTGGCTAGCAATCATTCATCTGCTCGTCAATCTGTCGTAGTTAGTTACATAGTAGTGAGGTGGAAGCGTAATTAAATGACAATATCATGCATGATACCTACTGCTTATAGGTATTATTAAGGTGTTAATGGTGTTTCAGTTTTGGTCATTTTAGTTCAAAGGTCGGCTCCTAAATCTGAGTGCAATTTATGGTGGTTCTCAGTGGTAAGACATGACGCCAGATTTGTTGTCACCCAAGTCAAGTTAATTAATACCAGAAGCAGAGAGAGGTTAAATGGTTATTGGATTATTATTTTTGCATAAGAAATGTGTTGCGCAAAATGTTAAATATGCACAATTTAACCTCTAAGATGACACAGTCTTTACTATCAAGTATCCTAGCTAGTTAGCTGACGTGATAATGTCGTCAATTATTGTAGATTTTTGACAACGACGCCATCTACCCAAAAACAGACGTCGCACTGACGTGATAATGATCACATAAATATGGACGTACAAAAAACGTGTATATAACGACATAGATTGGTTTTTAAAAACTTAAACCTACTGTGAACACTATGCCGGCCTACCTACATTAGTCACATAGCTTGTTGCTATGGTTTTATACGGAGTAGACGATGGGTTAGCTTTGGGATTCTTTGGCTTTGGGAAACCGGACCTACCTAAACCTATATTTATGTATAATAAATTATAAGGTTTATGATTGTTACACTTGTAGACTTGTAAACGATTTTCTATCCATTTAAGCATTTGTTATGCTTGCATAATCAAAATAGGTATTTTTTTATATATTTTGTTTTGAGCATATCTAATTTTAAATTTACGCGTCCCTCACACGTGCGCATTCGCGGCATATGGTACTGTCCACGGTTAGTTTTTGTAGGAAACGTGTGGGCGTTAGGCGCACGCGCAAACAGATAACCTTTGTCGGATATTGGTACAGGGTAAAGGGCTACATGGGTACAATAAATTATATGTTAGATTAAGGAATCAGTATTTATACGATGCTAACTTATTTATTAAACTGATCTCAACCTGATTAAAACTGGAAATCTTGTAAAACAAGTAAGTGGAAAAATGTAGAAGCGGTTAAAATAACGTCTGCTTACAAATTATGTCATCAGGTGCTCTTAAAATGACTCGTAACAAGTTAGAATTAACAAGTATTTAGTTCAGATGGTGGTTCTAAATCGGCTTGTTCACGAAAAAGAAGTCGTCTTCCAAAGCATACAGTGATGAGGAACAATAAGCAAAACAGCAAGTTTTTACCTAGGCTCCAAAAAATTTCATTTGGTGTACATAAAAATGTAACCCTCTTAACAAGACGGAATATAAATATAAAAAACAGCTGTGAAGATGAGGTTGCTGCAAACGATGAAGATGAGGTACATGTAATAAATATTATCACTTTAATCAGTAACACCAACAACATTCACAACGTCAGATACATTACTTGCTTTTTTTACGCCTTGTGTGTCACAAGTAATATTTGAATTCTTAATAAATCTTAATGATCTCGAGAATAATTATTCTGTGTAGGATCTTTAACTGCTTTTTAATTGTAGAGTGTATGTGTTACTTTTGTTTTAAATAAAACGCATTGCTTATTCATTTTCTTATACCATTTTAAATGTACGTTAGTTAATGACAAAAAAGACGTCGCTATAACTTAAAAAAATACGTCAAGTGACATTAACCGACTTTACGTCGATTCGACGTGATAATTGCTCGGTATGACGTAATGACTGAGTAAAATAACGCATGATAAAGACGTTACTCTGCTGGCTGGGATCTGGTGACAGATTAAAAACAATGTATATGGAATATTGGCAGATATGGATTTTATTTTTGTTGGTGTTAGTTTGCAATTTGCAGGTCTGTATTAATTATGAGTTCATGTATAATTCGCCAATACAAAGTAATACAGATGAACAGAGAGTGAAAAATATTTCTGAAAATTTGCTAGTTACGTTACAGGATGAACATGTATTAAACGGAGTCTAGGTAGATGCAGATTACACGTAGGTACGTGGTACGCATAGCTTTCCCGTTCCACGTTTTCAGTATACTCTAGTAATTTATCACTTTAAAAAAAACCTGTATGTGTCACATAACTTATTGAAACTGTGATGTGTACTTGTGATTTCATAGATAAAGAAGGCTATACATACATAGTTATCAAAATGGTAATTTGACACATTAGCACAATGTTAAGTGTAGCAAAATATAAATTATTTGTTGGGCAAATGATACTCAGTTTGAATTAAGCAGCGACTTACATTTAAATGAATCTATACTTCTTAGGTTGAAGGTTAGTCTATAATGCAATCCTTCATTAAAGAAATATGCTTGAATGATTATGCAGGATTTTAAGCTCATTACATCATACATTTTACCGTCCTGTAGACGTTAGCTGCAACATCTGAAATACGCTAATCGTTATACTCAAAATAAATAAACGTATCTATCTGTTCACATAATCTTATACAAATACGTTTTAGTGTCTTGTCCATCAATACAACCTTTAAAGTATCTTTGTAACGTCAACTAGAATTGGCAACCTCTCATGCAATGTCGCCGTCCGGGATTTTCTGAATTATCCAACTGAGAGCCTGCAGTATTATTTGAGGGTTATTTGGGCTAATATGTGCCGTATCAGCCCCTGTAAACCTTTCACTGGGGTATTAGGGCGGTGTCGCAACCCCACAGCAGTTATTAATTATTTGGGGTAGTCAGCACTGCAAAATATTATGCTTGTGTTTGGTATTATCGAGGGAGGTTGAGTATGATTAAAGATTTAACTTCGGGTTTGCGTATTTTGTTTCTGATTTAAGATTACAGAGGGGCGGTGTTCCTAATGGCGCAAAGATAGCCAAATGGCTCGAAGTAAGGATAAATTCGTAAAGGGGTACGTTGTGTAATAAAGAATTTGTGGGCTGGCCTAAATGTAAAATCATTTAACGATATTTTCACATTAATCAAGTATTTATTGCAAAAGTGACTAAATTAATAATAATGGCAAGATTATGGTGATTGGCAGATGATAATGGTTTTTAGAAATGCAAACGGTAATGGCGTATCTTCAATTTTTTGAGATCTTACAAACGTTTCTTCATTGTTTGGTAATGAGTATTTAATCAGTACCAATTATTACCATTACTATACTCGCTCATATAAATAAAATATAGGACATATCATTATAACTAAAATAGCAGTAATGTAAACTTTTAATACTCAACAGAATGCTTATGCAACAATCATTTACTTTTTTCATGCTGCACTTGTTAAGGGACTAATGTAACAAGGAATTCAGTGCGTTTGATTGTAGTGCTGTGAGGAATCATTACTATTAGTTTAGCTAATATCGATCAATATATGCTAACCACATGCAACCTTAGGTAAAACAATAGCAATATCGACAAATGGAAGGCGGCATTCCAAAAACGGCCGGTGATTTCAGTGATCGTGCATCCTCAATCATTTCAACGCTAACTATGTTTTCTTAAGAAAGGAGATAAGTCATCACTTCGTTATTAACTAATAAATAAAAGGCTAAAATACATTAGCAACGTTTTTTACTGCTGTTGTTGTGGATAATAGGTCAATATCAGAAAAATATGTGTATTACTTCTAAGGCAGACTGTATTTGCCTGTGGTGTTCAACAAAGTTGCCTCTAGATTTACTAGTAAAGGACTTTCTGACTCATTTATCCCCACTTGTGTTGTGTAGTTTAGTTTCAAAGAGGAAACATGAATATCGGTTACAACAGCGAAGAATATTATGTTATTTTATAGGCTAGCAACGAAATCCAGGGAGGGGAAATGAAATCCACATCGAGCAAGAACTAGAAATTTTGGAGTTTTCTGAAGAAAATCTTAGGTAAAGTATTATAGAAGCGTCTAGGCGATGTAATATGTCCGCAAACAATGTATGCAGAATACTGTCCACAATAAATTGCATCCCGGTTAAAAAAAATTGTTACTTACGGATCAAAATCTTCGCAGAGTAATATTAGACAACAGTAATAGAAATCCTCAGTTTCCTATTTGACTGGAGAACATCAACATACGTTTTCCCTTAATGTATGACTGGTATTATAGGTGACTTTGATAAGACCTTACATTTTGCCTAGGCTTTTAGGAAGTGCAGAGTAGGTATGCTTTCTATAAAAATTTTTTCCATTTTTCCGACTTAGAGGAGATGTGCTCATTTTTCATTAGCTGTATAGAATGGTTTGAAGAACATTTTCCAGACCGTTGTAGTGGGAAAGGCTAGGAAACACCTATTCAGTGGCATCCGAAGTCTCCGGACTAAAATCCAATTGACTTCTATTTCTGTTGCCGTATGAAGACATTGTTTATTGGACTGAAGTCAACACTATTGAAAAACCACAAGAAAAAATATTTAACATTTTCGATGAAACAAGAGCCACCGTACACAATTTATGTTCAGTAAATTTTATTTTTTATAAAAGACAATTGTTATAAATTAGTTGTTGTTATTATTACACTCCTTGTTTTTGTTGAGTCCTTACTCTATTACTTTAGTTGTTGAATGCTGCTGTATGATTAAACTATATGTGTACTTTGCCCAGTGATGGGCGCGTAGAATACGCCATGTAAATTACGCTATTATCTACGCGTAAACTATGTAATACTCTACCTTAAAAGTCTACTGTAGAAAACAGCATTGTGTAGACAAACAGAACTCTAGAAATATATAGTTTTTTTTTAGTGGTGTTCTGGTGTTCATCATCAGTACCACTCAAAACGCCTCAAATGCCAATATTATTTTGTATTTTATTATTATTTTATATTTATTCTTAATTAAACAAAATACTACTTTGTTGTAATTRAGTTTGACTAGATAAATGTTTAAATAACAATAACTTGTATGGGTATACGTCAATTATAGCAAGAAGACCTGAGTAAGCAGGCTAAGTGTGCTGTCCAAAAGCACTTTGGCGCACTTTGGATTTTATTATCTTTATTCTCTATAAACGGAAATACGCGGCCAATTTTATATGCCATCCATGTTCTTTCACGAGACGTTTTTAATTGCAAGTCATTTTTATTGTCGTATATATGTATACTGAACTAGGTACATTGATCTAGAAAGTAACAGGTGATAATTGATTACAGTAGATACCTTTCTTTGGAGAAAAATCAACTTGTACTAATTTGATAGCATGTGAAAATAGGCTTCTTAAAAATGCACTTAATATAGTCGTGGAAGGAAAACATAATGTTTTGTCTTTTATGTTCTAAAGAAAACTGTTATAAAAAGGAAATTGACACATGAAGAAGCTAGCAAAACAGAGAAATTAGAAACAAAATGGTTTCCATTCAGGTTTATCGCGTACCTACTTAATACACTTTAACCATAATATACTCGTCTTGAATTTTCTACTCAAACGTATCTGCGTGTAACGCAGAAAATTATAATTTACGCGTAAACGCCCATCACTGCGACTTTGCCTCTGTATTGATTTATTCTGCCAGACATGAATCAGGTGCTACTTTAAGAGTACCTTTTAAATACCTACCTACTTTTTCGAATATCTCATTTTTGCATGTTTTTTATTATTATTTCGTAATCTACATAGAATAAACGGTTTTATTGACAAAAAAAGCAATGCCTACTACTTCTTTTAGTAGACAATATTTATGTGTTTAACAGTTTAACATCCCGCTTATTAAGGAACACCCTATATATTAAAAGTCTGTTTCAAATTACAGATTGCCCCTGATATAGAACAAGCAATTAGATGCAGATGCAGATTAGATCCATTGGAAAATTGAAAACTGTATTAATAATTGACTTAGTATTTAAATCCTTCTTTGCATTGTAAGTACTCTAAAAAGGCACTTTACTTTAGGCTATTTTTCACAAAGACGGTCTGTGGCATATACATTGTAAACAAATAAAAATACTTTTGCAATTTAGTGTAATCATCCATGAGGTTCTTTCAATTAGAATGTACCATTTGTAAAATAAGCATAGATGCAGCAAACCTTAATGTGACAGAAGGGTATTTTATATATTCAGATTACTATTTTTGACAAAAATAAAGCTACAAATGCTTCTATACCTATAATATATAATAATAATAATAATTACCTTGAGTATTTTTCATGAAAAACTTATGTTTAGAGCGATTTCTGATTCCTTGTTGTGACTTTTGTATTTACCATGGATATCAAGTAATGGTATAATTTGTTTACAAATAAATGTTTAGTTTTTGATAACAAGATTTTCTTTATTACAAACGGTACATAATAAATATTCCACTACTATGACATAAACAGATTTCAACATATTATAACAGCAGCTTTCACTCAACGAACGTACTAATTCGCTTCAGTTGGTAGATAACTGATTAGATATTAGAGATGTAAAAATACTTTCTTATATCTCTGATATTTTATGCTTTACCAATACGTGTATACCAAATGGTAAAACACAATATATACATAAGTATTTTCTGTCTTAGATATAGTGATGCTTCTATACTTAGCTGGAGAATTCTTATAGGTAATTCTAGTTTTTCTTTTGTCTTCTGGCACTGAGAAGCTCCGTTTTCGATGGTTCTCCTATTAAGAGTCCACTTGTGCACTGTTTGCCACGAGACTCTTAGAGGCAGTTTGGCGTACACTAAGTGTATACTAAGCGTTATCCAGGGTACACCCCTCCGAATATTATTATACACAAAAGGTTTATGCATTAGTTAATAGTAAAGGTTCGATAATTCAACAATCCCCTAAATATTTAGTCAATATGGACACAAATTTCCATTCGTGACTATTTTACAAGCATTCAGTAGGACGACTTGATTGAAATCCTCTTCGAAACTCTGTCCTTGTATAAAATCCCGCTTCCTTTGTAATTACTTCAGAATTCATTTCAATTAAAACAGAAGAAGTGCTCTCCCATAGATTAACGTTCGGAATGGAAAACAAACATTCCACTCATTCTCCATTCTACCCCATTCCACGTTCGCCGCATAAACACCGGAAACCGACACCTCGAACAACACTCCCCTCGACCCTGCGGCAGTGCCAAGAAGAAAAGGTGCCGTTGAAACGCAGGTACATCTCTCGCGTACGCCCCGCAGGAAAGTTGAAAAGCTCGCGCAAGCTCCGGCGACGCCGTGCGGTTTGGTCCAGCGTCGGGACGCTCGCTGGCGTAGTCTTTAACGGCGTTCGGTGCGGTCTGGTTGACGGTTGACGGAGGATTCCGAGACCATCGACAACTGGCGTCCAAACACAGCCGGTGAAACAGACGAACAACTAGTGACTGAAGAAGACGTTCGATTACGGGAATTAAGGTAAGGATCGTTTTTGATGGTTTGGATTTTGGTGATTTCACAGAGATTTATTTGACAAATGTATAAGCTGAACTTCTGATTAAGAAGATTTAAAAAGAATGTCGTGAACTCGTTGGTTTTTAATCTTTCGTTTCGTTTTAGCTTAGAACTAAAGTACATCTAAAGAATTTCGTCTGACGTTTATGTTGGAGTCTTCTTAGGCCTATAGCTTTTGCCGTGGTTCTTGTATTTAAATAGAACAGACCTGTATGTTTCTTACGTTTAAACGTAAAAAACTGGAAGATCTAATTTTATTACTATGAGTGGTGAATTAACTCTCAAGATATGATTTTGTCACAATATGCGTGTCCTCATTACTTGAATGATGTAGACCGCATTATGAAATGACATAAATGCGAGCACTTCAAAGTAGGTTTATATTAAAACGACATCGTAGATTCATAACAAAGACTCTACAGAAGGAGCAGAAAGCATAGTATTTGTAACAAAGCTCTTCACTCGGTATAGACTGCACTTTCATAAAACCTTGTATTCACACCTGTTGTAACTTGAAATCGCACGTATGGCAGGACTAAATTTAACAGAAATTATAAAAAAATATATTTCTTGCTATAGCATAATGCATTTTGTTATAAATATGAAGTTATCTAAAATTCAATTGTTGATGCTTCTAACAAAATGCTTTTATTTTTTACATCAGCATTATTTTGTTTTATCTTGGATACGAGATACATTATAAAGCCCGTTACGCCTTAGGGTGTTATTATTACGCCCGCTTATAACGCTATTTGGTTCACGTGTGTTGTAAATTTGACATAACAAGCAAATCATAATGGAGAACAATTATTTTTAATCCTTAAAATTAATAATGCAATTTTAATAAAAATATCCATAAATTGATTGTATACCTATTCAAAGCTGAATTTTGCATTAGACGTTTCATCTTTATAGCCGAGTACGATTTTCAGCATTATCATTTTCGATATTCTACTGTCTTCAATATAACCTGATGCAACTGTATCACTTTTCTACTTTCCGTATCCCTTTAACCGACACCTTCGCAAGAAGAATTGCCGATGTTTGACGTAAACAGTGGCCCATGCGTTCTTAGACATTGAAATAACCAAGATATAATGCAATTCTTGACGTGATGTATCCATTTTTAACAACTGGTAGTGGGCGAAAGCCCAAAAAACCCGTCGTTTTCTTATCCCGTTTGGTAGGAGTAAAACTTTTTGAACCACCAGTTTTTGTCTTGAGCATTGACCACCACACCTCCTCTGTCATGTATGCCGTCTATGGTTCACAGTCCTCCAAAAGGAACCATTAATAGGACAACCTATATAAAGAAAGTTACATCATCAATTGGGTTATTATATATCTATATTCTTTCCAAAAAATGTATTGTTTGTAATTGTTGTGGTCAAAATTTACGATTTTTGAGTATATTGTCGCATTTGGGCCTCAGCTGGACGGGATCAGTGGTGGTCAAGCCAAATGCCGTATACAAGCCACGAGATTTAATAGTAATCACAGATCAACTCAGTAAAGATATAGGTACAAAAATAAAGACCAAGTTACGCATGTTACAAAAATGCAAAAATTATCAACGGACATAAAAATGAGAGAACATGACTAAGTTTCATTAACGATAAGGAATTTTAAAAGACAATAGAGGTTCAAATTTTTACTTACGTGAATTATTGCACTTATATCTTTTCAAAGCAATGAGGATACCTAGATAGCAGTKTCGCAACCTCTCGGTGATCAAGCCTGAACCTGACTCCCCGATCGTTATCTACGATTTCCGTATCTAGATGAAAACAGCAAATTTGCGCTTTACGCGGTTGTCATGTTTTTATTTTTTTCAGATCTGATAGATGGAAAATGGCAACAATGTTGCGAGTGCTTTAGAGGGTATGCGACAATATATCCTTTCAATACTTGCTCTAAAAACTTGTTTTTATGTTTATTTTCCGGTAAAGCACCGTTTTTGTTACTCCATTGTGGAAATTTGTTCGAATTCTTTTTCATACTGATTTCAGTATATTTTTGGGAACAACTCTGCATGAACTTTTTCGGCTCCTGCAAGTATATTTTCTGAAATTTTACTAATTTCATCCATAACGAGCCCGTATTTCATACGTATCGCTGTTTTTCACAAATATATAAATCGTCTTGTAATCAATTAAAACAAATCGAACGAGTAGTTTCATGTTCCAAATTTTGATTTTTTTAAGTATTCMAAGTGMAAAATAAAACGTATGCCTCACAATGTTCATATCCTTCGGGCGACTTACAAAATCTTAGGCTCTATGGCCCTAGATTTGTGTAAACTCGTCACCCTGCTAGGTCATAAACATCTAAGTAATACCCTTGGTACATAAACAAAATTTTGTTCAAACTTATGTCAGCCAATTGTTCTATTTTTGGCAAAGATTACAGGTGTAATCGAAACGTCAGATTAATAACTTTTTGTCAGTGCTGGTTACTGACTGATACTTTGGACACTGACAACCTCCATTCTCGTATAACTGTTGTATATTTTATATTGCGGTAATAATAATTTTAGCCTGTACTTTAATCACGCCTACTTTATTATCTAATTATGGGCAATATTACTCTCGCAAATCTGATGGCAGTAATACACTTTGAAGGATATGTTTTCTTAACCAACGTGTCATGTCGGTAAACTATTTGATATCATATTGCGTTGAAATACCATTGGCCCCTTTAACTTAATATAAAATTCTAATATAAGTTTGCAATAATATGTATACGTTCCTATAATTCGACCGCTGCCTAACTAATTTGAAGCATTTGGATGGGTTGTCTCAAGAGCTACAAATATTATATTTATGGATACTAAATTGTTGTGTTTACCGTAATTGAATGCGTTGTTCTATGTTTTTCAGTACTATTTCTTTTACCTGTATCAATTTTCGCATTTAATCTTTCACATTCGTCACATGAATCATAACTCTGTTATTTAGCTGTTTTTCATGAGCGTGCTACAAACATAGTGACTGACATAAAAATAATAACAGACTGGGAAGAAGGCGAATATGCAAAAAAAAACAAATAAACTTCGTGACGGGCAAAAGTAACATTTCTAAAAGCTTATTTGATTATCGCTATACGAGAGCAAACAAGTGCAAATCTCGTCAGCTTAGCAAGATAAAGGACCAGAGTTTCTTTCGTCTTCTTTAAACAAAACAACGCTAATTTGTTGCGTTTGCCTTTAAGATACCACGATATTCATCACTCGAACACGTCCGGCTCATTATGGGAACAAAATTGCAAAATTTGCTTAACTCTCACAGACTCTAACGGTGCTTCAGGGTGCTGTAGAAGTAACTTGAGTTGACTTGTTGGTGAACGCTTAGAGCATCGTGGTACTCTACCTATTATTCATATCCTTTTGGGTTTTTTTGTATTTATTTTACTTATGCAAACCAAGGTTTATTCAAATAGAATAATTACTACTATGTGTTTTTCTTTTTGTCGGTCATATATTAGTATTTGTAGTGATGCTACTGGTACTCCTAATATTCGTTAATGTGAAGATCTATGACTAATAGCGATTTTTATAAGGGCAGCGGGATTGATGGTGGAATAAAATGTAATCTATTATTTGCTGATGATGAGCGATAAAATGCAGAAGCACATATAATTAACAGCAGAACAGTGGTTAGTGAAAAAGATGCGTTTAGTACAACTCTGGTTCATAAATGTCATAGACCAGAAGTTAGTCAGTTCATAGAAATAGCTGCCACGATCTTGCAAAATAATTTTTATATATTCCTTTCGTTTTTGGGTAAAAACTTAATATGGTCTCTTTTTTGTCAGTATGAGTAAATGTCGAAAGCGTGCTGTTTTAAAACGGCTTCATATATAATCGAGTTGCTACATATGAAATTCATACCCACAACATCCCTTCGAAAGACCTTCGCTCTTGGTTATAAAACTTTTTACTCATGTTGCTCTCGTCTGTAGATATTAAATTTGCATTGCACAAACTGTTATTACAGCTTTAAGAATATCGCGAGGTTTCTATGAGGCTAACATAATATACTTGCAGAATTCTAGACTTAACATCATACATCATTAAATGCTAGTCAAAATAAACA
Organism: Rhyzopertha dominica; assembly: GCA_025024175.1. Lineage (NCBI taxonomy): Eukaryota > Metazoa > Arthropoda > Insecta > Coleoptera > Bostrichidae > Rhyzopertha > Rhyzopertha dominica. The sequence goes on from QCXZ01000137.1 coordinate 16,997,056, forward strand.
CCAGAGGAGATTTAAGCATGAGAACAAATTACAAGAGGAACCAAGCTTATTTAAAAATTAGTAATTCCTAGTGGTATTCTAGTTTTACCTCAGAGGTATCAATTGCATAGCAACCCACTCTGTCCATGCTGTAAGATTAATTAATATATTTTGGGTTTTGAAAGACGTTGATGACTAGTAAAGCGACAGTTAAGAACAGAGTACTGACTGTAATAAGAGGAAATACCGAAGCATTTAAAAGTACTGACAAATATTCAACGTATTTGGAAGAAAACTAATTACCTATCTTTGGTAACGATCATGTGTGTACAATATAAATATAATATAAATATGATATAAATACAAATATAATATAAATACAAATATAATATAAATTACTTTTGCATGGGTGTGAATCATGGGTTCTAATAGATAGGACGAAGAAGGGCAACAGGAATAATAATGATTGATAAGCCAGAAATTATGTAATAATAAGAACACTGGAAAGAATAGTGGGGATATAAATAAGGCAGGGCTGAATAAGAGACTAAGAAAAGCTTAACCAACCGAAACTGGCACAGGTTCTTTAAAAAACTATTTAACTGAGGTGAAAGCAATGTTTATAGAAAAGACCGGTGTAAAGCAATAAATTGGTTAATGTTAAATTTTACCTTAACACCTAATGGCAGAAGAGGCTTTTACTAAGGAAGAGAATATGATTCTATCTTAGTATTGGATAGGTCCATCTTATGGAGGAGGATATAATAAATAATGAAAAAGTATTCATCCTGGGGAGACAAATACTTTTTCTTTATTTGATTCTATGTTATACTCTGTTTTTTAGAACAGCAAGAGTACAAATACTCAGTGGCAAGTTTGCAAGTATTCAATTTATTTTCAAAGTTTTCGGCAAAATTAATGAATGACAAGACAAACTCCAAGATTTATTTTAGTTATGGTTGACTGTTACACTGAATGTCTTTATTAAAAGTAATTAAGTTCAGTTAAAATGTATGTATATGCTATGCTGTCTGCAACGCAAAATAGCTGCAGATAGATCTATTTCGCTATCATTATATCTCATCACTGCAATTTAGGTCTAGTGCTGACAGCATAGCACACAACTGGTTTGACTATATACCAAAGTCTTGGTATGGGGGTAAGTTCAATTATCAATTATAGGCTCTGAATCTTAAAATAAGAATTTATCAACTATATAAGGGAACCGGTGCCAAATATTCATTTATCAGGTCATGTCATATAGGTCTGGCAGAAAACATATAATTTCTCTAATTCCACTTTCATTCGACTAATGCATTTCACTAACTGTTTTGTTGTGCAAGCTTATACTTTATTAACTCATACTCTATTATTAAATCACATTTGCAATGTTATTACTAATTTGTTAATACGCTGAGATAATATCGTACCTACTATATATCGTATATTCAAATCTTTTTGTTCATAAAAGCTGAAGCAAAAGCTTTTGACAATTAGCCAATTCTTATCAAACTGACTTTCTCCAGGCATCTGACACAAGCTCGTCATTGAGTGAAGCAAGCTATTAAATTGGGCAAACCATGCTGTATTATTATAATAGAGCTGGGTGTAATCACTGTATGTACTGACTGTTACCATGTGCATGAAATTAATAATTATATCCTTACCATTAGTTACAGCTATATCGCGGCTTTTATTTTACACAACTTTGAACCATACAATATAATATACGATTTCGCTTACACTATAGGACTAAAATCAGTATTGTAAAATTGCATATTGTTATCGCATCAACTGCCAGTAAAGTTTTAACTGTTTTTGTTTTAATTCCTGGCACATGTTTGGTCCGCTTATCCACCCATCCCTTCCTAATAACTCGATATTTGTGTGATAGCAGTTGAAATAGAAGAAAACGCGAGAGCTGCATTTGCCTACATTAACCAGGCTAGTAAGTGCTATGGCTAGATATCCCATAAAAATACATTTAATCTTATATTTAGAAAATGTGATGATGCCTGTAGGATAGAACTCCAACTCGAATATTTTCATGTTGAATACCAACGAATAAAAAAACAATTACCGGACTTCAATCAAGATTTTATATCGCTGAAACAGGGGAGTTTTTCCTTTTTTTAAGTTAGTAAAGTTCGTAGTTATCGCGCAAGTGAAGATCATAGGTTTCAAAATTCAATGGTCTGCAGACCACATCGAAAGCTGTGGTTAACATGTTTTATTTGAAGTACCAAAATAGTTTATAGAGTTTCACTAAAATAATAAAGTGAGTACTGATTCCCTAGGCATTACAAAAAAATATTTATCAGGGAAACATTTCGAACTCTTTATGCTCCCATTAAAGTTATTTAAGTATCATATATTAATTTATTCACATAAAATATGTTTTCACATTTAAACGAATTATATGCCAACAACAGTTTCATTATGTTGTGGTTGCGATGCCAAAAGAGATAACAACAGGCCATAATGACTGCCCAATGCAGAGGTGATACAATTCTATTTTATAGCGAGAAATAATGCTGGGGTCTGCAATTTCATCGGACCGCCGCTGTTGCACCCTGCCACATTAATTGACGAAACGTTAGCAGCAGTAACCAACTGACAGCTGGATTTAGCAATCAAAAATATTAACAGAATTAATTTGGAGACATCCATTGCCATTATAACCGTCGGCGCTTTTCCGCCCGTTCTCCAGCTTCATTCTGTTCAATATAAACGCAGAGGCGATTTTATTTTCCAATTAAAAATAGATTGGCCTTCGATTTCCATTGTGCCACTTTTTTCAGCAATATAAAACCGACAGTTATTAAACAGTAAAAGTACGAATGGGAATGGCCGTAATGAGGACGAGTTTCATTTGATGCGGCCGGGAAATATTCGTAAAATTTTACAGCGGAGTTTTCTCTGCTCTGCATCCATGTTTATGTTGCCTCTGCCGTTTCGGCTTCTCGATGCGCACAGCTAATGTCCCAGAATAATTTTATGGGCCTTTTGGGAAATAATAGATTAGGATGAGGCGAAGTGCCCATCCACTTGGAGGAGAACCGGCAGAGGAACTGGAAACGGGAATGTGTCCAATTCAGAACTGGATTTTGCGGAACGGCCTCATCTACATAAAGGTGAAACTGATCCTTTACGACCGTCGGTTACTTGGGTTGGTTATTTGAGAATAGCACTTTTTAAATTCAGTAAGTGGAAATACATACCTATATTCGCATCAATTTTTCAATCATTCCTGAACCTGCTTTATAGTAGACATCCAAAATTAATGTTTGACGTAGTATAGAATATGATGTGATATAAAATTTTCTGTAACTGTTATTAGATATGAAGCATTTTTCAGTAAAAACATGGAATCATAAAGAACCAGAATATCAGCAATTCAAACCTAACCTATCCTCCTATTCTATGCATTAATAAATTATCTGATGTTTGATTAAAATAGGGTATATGCTAAACAGTATTTTATGTGTTGAATAAAGATATTGTTACGTGCAACGCCGTCTGTAGACCGGAGTTGCAGACATGTAGAAATGGTGTAATAGGGCACTGCAAGTAGTTATTCTAACAACAGCTAGAGGGCGAGAATGTCGATAGAATGTACTCGAAGTATAGACTGCGACAGCAAGATGTTCCTCTAGAAACATCTATAAAGATGGCGTAAGCGGAAGCTACCCAAATAACACGCGGGCTGGCGCATGGCGGAAATAGCAATTATCAAGCGAGGAAAAGGCTTAGTGAAACAGGTGTTTTAGTGCTAAGTGTGTGCCGTGTAGTGGTTTAGTGAATTAGTGGTGTTAAAACAGTAGTGTTTCGTACTAGTTTTCGTTAGACGTAGTGTATTTGATACTAGTGTTTTAAATAAAAGGAGTTAACCGACTTAAGTCAGAAATCCGCAGTTTTCGAACCCGTAGTCGTAACAATATTTCAGCGTGGAAAAGGCACAGTAATGACAATCTCGCGGGAGTCTTATTGCCTCCTGATTGCCAATGTACAAAAAATTCGATGTCGTTATTAAATGATAAATAAGAGACATCCCTCCATTCAGCGAAACGCATGAGGTTCTTAATGCGTTTGAATAACCAAGACAAATGTCACCCATTTGGCGTTTAATAAAGCTGCTGTTTATTCAAGATCAAACTGGAAGCAGTAATGTAAATTTTCGTTAAGCGTAAGTGGAATATTCTGAAACAATATCAGTTTATACTTAGGGCTTATAGATTTCCAAATATACTTACATGAAGAAAAGCTACCCGTCAAACAGCCTTCTTGGTGATTTTACTACATTTATCAACTTTAATACGTTGCCAGAATAAACAAGTGCTTCAATATGAAATTTTAAAGAATTAGTTGTCACTTGACTTTGTGCAGTCCATAGGTTTGTTATGTAATTTCAACCTTGCTAAATTTGTCAAGTCAGCCGTTTTCGCTTTTATGTACTTTATCAGTTACCATTAATCTTTAACTAAGAGCAGTCATCTTTATACTCAGGTTTATTGGAAACAGCCCCAAAAATACACTATTAAAACTTTGCGTAAATAATCACCGTGTGTTTAGAATTACACTGGACCTGCAGGATAAGGTAATGATTATTCATAAAAATGGATCATTTGTTTCCAATACTACCTAGTGAACTTTCGCTTGTGTGCTACGGAGCGACTACGAATATAATTGTAACGTTTTTAATGCGGGTGGTAACATCTTGGTAAATATTTCTTAGTACATATATTGTATATTTTACTTTTACTTCCTAAAATACAAAATGCTTTTTCAAAATTTTAAAACATAGGCTGCTTAATGTCCCATACCACCCACAGTAAACCATAAAGTTATCAAGTAAACACAAAGATAAAGGGACCTATTCATGTACTGTATTAAGCCAAATCAACTCTGCAATTAAAATTTAAATCACTCACATATCTTACTTAAGGTGTTGTAATAGTTAGCGAGTTTATTCTAGCTAATACCAGCTTTTATAAACAGAAAAAGGAACGTAGGCTTTCGCGGTCAGAGTTTGATTGAAATCTTAGTCTTTTGGGGTTAGACCGCGTCTGATTTAGGAATAAGGTCGACGTTTCGTCCGCACTTGGGGCATCATCAGGACAGGAATAAGGTGTATGAAATATGGTGCAAACCTGACGCAAGAAACACGTCCGAACGAATTCCGCGGTCTAACTCCAAAAGACTAAGATTTCAGAAAAAAAAGTTTTTTACGGAAAATTACATACACCTTACGTGAACAGAAACTAGATTTAATTTCTTGTTTTCAAATTTAATATTAGATTTGTTAGTAAATATTCTAGATAAATAAAATTGATTAAATAAAAAATTTACGAAATCAAAGGCTGCTAAATGTCTAAGGATGTATGATGTATTATTGGTTAAACAAAATCTGTACCACGTAAACAATAAAAATGGAGAAAAGCGCACTTTCATTACGTATACTGAAACAGGTCACATGCTAGGCAACATTCAAAACACAAAATAACGCCAGGTCAAATTTCTTAGATACTGTTTACAAAAACCCAATTAAAAGTCCCTCCTAAACACAGAATCCACCCACTTCTAGCAGTAGCGAAAGCAAAAGGTAAATGAAATACTTTTTTAGTTCCTTTCAAAAATACTAATTATATTCGAATTTTACACTTTACCCTAGGATTTTATGAATTATGTTTGGAAACAAAAATGCAAAAAATATTCGATCTTATTGAAAGAAGATAATTAACGGTATTTGTAGTAAAACTTGCGCGTTTGGCACTTCCAGTTTTTTAAGATATAAAAAATCACCCACAATAGAAATGCAAAATACATATTAAAATTGTTTGCACTATAAAACCTAGCCAACTTTATGGCAATCCATGGAAAAGGCTTTAGGGTAATCCCATGTCAAGTGAATGAATGAAGAATCTATCAGCAAATAATATTAAGATATAAAAAAATTGTGCCGCACCTAAAGAATATGAAAATGTCAAGATGTGCATTTACGCAGTTAAAAAATTTAGCCCCAAAATGGCAGCAAAACGTCGTTCAGTTCATAAACGTATTGCACCTGTAATATGGCGTATCACTGATCCATCAGAAATCAGAAGAACTTTGCATATTGTAAGTAGTCAGTTACTGTATCCACACTTACGGTAATTTCGAATCTCCTAAGATGTAAAGTAAGCAATATAGGAAATTCATTGTTTAAACAGTAAAGTCAAACCTAACCGCAATTAGGCATGGAGGCATTAGAACGAGCCAAGTGGAAGCCGTAATTTGAAGTTTAGCCTTGCGGTTGTGCAACTTCTCGTTGTTGCGTTGACCTCCTTCCATATTTTATCAAAGCCTAAATTCCCATTCTGTCCATGCCACGGTTGCACAAAGCACGTAATTATGCCACCCGAGGAGTTTTCCTTCTCCCTGAACTTAAATTAATTCCGCGCAATTCAGCGTTCGGTATTTGATCCGCTTAATGGTCCAAAACGTGTACAGCATGAGATCCAGTCGTTTGCGGCTCATTCTTTTGTTCTTTTTATCGCCAATTTCGGTCGTAACACACGCTCAGCCCCTCCACACGTTCTGGGTCCGTTACTACCAGCCTCCAAGCGTTTGTTTCGTTTTGCGGAGGTAGCGCTTTAAATACAAATTTTGATGGAAGGACCATTAATAGATTGATACGTAAGAAGAAAGAAGTTTAAACTGCAACGTGCAATTAAGTGTCATTAATTGTTTGTTATGCACTTCTACAGCTAAATAAGTTTATCTGCGTTCTCGCAAACTTAATTCCGAGATTGAACAAATTTAATTTAAGGAGGAATTAATTGTTGTACAAATCGCATAGTAGAGATTCATTGTGCGTAATTTTCTTCGCTTTAAGTAGTAAACATTACAAAACTGTTAAATAATTGATCCAATGTTTTTACTTAAAATAGCGTACATCCTATGTGCTTCATTTTATCTTTTGCATTTTATATCTGGGTCGTATCATACGACAAACAAATTTCTTTCTTCAACCCTATACGGAGTGTGCTACTTTCGAAGGTCTTAAGAGTCGAAGAATTGATTTCTCATTGAGGAAAACGCTTACTTTCTGCACTATTGCAACAATGAAATTAGAAAACCATGCAAAATGTTGTGACTATGTCCGCTCTTAAATAGTCGGAGTAAGCTAACCCCATTTTGAAGATCAGGGAGTAGCATAATGTATTTTTTCGAAATTCAAAGTCTTTAATCTGATTTCAGCATTCATACAGGTCTCAAGTTTATAATATTGTTTCGGTCAACTCACGATGTAATTAATGTAATTTTTGACAAAGTTCATTATTAGGTTCTTCAGCGTAAAAATGTGAAGTTGTTATTGAATTCGCATGTTCGTTTTGATGTAACACACAGAGATTTAGGGCCAGTCTCGTTTTCCTGTTTTAGGGAAATGCTCTGGTAGATTCGCGTGAATTAAGTTACGGTCAGTCTATAGTAATATCGTTCGTAATAAGTAAGGACAAGGTGCTTAAGTGTGATACGTGTGTAATTTAAAATTGTCAGTCACCGGTATTTTATATTTAATATTTGTCGTTCATTCTTGCGAAGAATAGTTTAATGTGCCTCATGTAAAAGGCTTGTTGAGTATTTTCTAATAAATGTAAGTCAGATATTTGTATTAATTTTTTCATTATTCTAATAGTTTAGATTACTAAGAACTAAATACTTTCCATGCGATTACTAGAACTCGCAATCTTGGTGAATTAGTAGGCATCCTATAGTAAATAATGTCGGCGAACCGTAGTGATACTTATATAAGGGAAGTTTAGAAGCCGCAATTAGAACTTACAGTTCGAAATTGATAGATCCGTTCGACGTTGACTTGGATCCGTAAGCAGGCATGATAAATATATGCCATAAAATGGATAATTGACTTTAGGTTCATATATTCAGCATCAGTGCCCTAATATTACGGGTGCTGTAAGGTGTCAAACTAAACACCCTCATTCCATCCAACAAAAATCTAAAAATTACTAATAATTAAAGAAGTGTGTTTTAGTCGAATTTTCTTTCTCATATTTTGAAAAATACTATATTGAACAAGATTCTCTATTTTGCAATCTCTTCTTATTGAAATGCTGTGCGATGTAGTACTTAATTAATATTACTCCATTATAAAGAGATGATTTTCGCAATGTTTAGATATACACATTCGACAAACAGCATTATTATCCACCACCCCATGGGTACAAACAGCAATTTTTTTCGAAAAAAATTAAGTACATTGTACAGCAAAAAACTCAGCCGATTTTCGCTACATTGCAACTCATTGATACTGCTCCGTATTAAAACAGACAAAATCGCACTCAAATATTTTTAGATAACCAACAACTAGTGATAAAATGTTTTTGTTTTGCTGTCTTCCTAACGCATGTGATAAGCATTTGCGGCCAGTCGATAGCAATATCGCTTCAGATGTCTCCTGAAAATTCCCAGACCAGAACTATTTAAGCTTAAATAAATATATAGATATTTCTATCCGAACATACAAGTTATACTAGAGTCTACGGCTTGCCTAATGCGATATCAAGTCGGGAAAGCTACCGGGAATTAATAAATTTCTTGCTATGCTCCCCAAACATTGGAGTAAGATAATCTTCTCCGGAACTTCGTGGAGTTTGACACATTTAGGGGTTAGCTGTACTTATCTGTGTCGTAAAATTTTGATCACGTTGACTAGATTTCAGGTGGCCTTGATTGCTTCTCTGAACCCAAGGATTATGGGGTGTGTGCCAAGAGGGGTTGACGGTGTGATTACTGCATGGTAACGACGTGGATTAATACAGATTGGTGTATGTGAACTCTGTTTTCTATGTAGCGAGAGAGTCAAGACAACAACAGTGATGTGAAGAATAATAATGTACATGTTCATTATCCATATAATTACTTTACCTTGAATAAGAATCGGATATTTGTACATACTAGGTGAATAGAAGCGATATCATGTTATAATAGCAATACTGTTACAACGCTGTTAGCCGTCTCTTCTAATGTAGTTCTCCACCTAATTTTGTCGCGGTATCATCTTTTGAATCTCATTGCCCCCTCGATCTCGCCGATTCATCTTTGTTCTTAGGGCTGCCTCTCGAAAGCATCTTCTGTCTTTCGTCATTTGCTTCATATTTTTGTGGATACTGCCAACATCAACCAATGTAGACATACAGTAAAGGCTGCGCTTGCAAGGCAATGTCTGTACTTTACCTGGTAATACATAGATGGCGTGGGAATGGCAAATGACCCATAACGACCTTTTATCGATCAACTGAAGGTCTTCGAATTAACGTGAAGATGATTGAAGTTTTAAAAGGATCCCGATGTAGGAAGCTGCTCCTATAAAAACGCGTGAAGATGATCTAATAGCGACTGAGTGATCGCAGTGGAACATGGTGTTTCGCATTTTTAAACCCTGGTCATAATGCAAGAGTTCTCTACTACATTCATAGCATGGTACTTTTCTCTACATTGACAATTGTTTCTTGTCTCAAATTTTCTTGTGTTGGCGGTGTATTATTGCTGGTAACTTTTACAGAAATAGTCGGTTAGTCTCGCATATACTCATACCAATCCTTATTCTGTAATTAAGCTTGAATAATTATTTTCTAAAGTCTGTTACGCGTTTTGTTTTTGGTTAGTCCTAGGTATTTTTATTATTAAACTTCCTAACCGTCCCTCAACTTTTGGCTTAGAGTTCAACAATTATCAAATTAAAATACATGTCTATGCTGTGCTGTCTGCACCTCAACCAACTGCAGATAGATCTATTTCGCTGTCATTATAGCTCATCTGTGCAGTTTAGGTCTAGTGCATTTTAATTTATGTAATGTATGTATGTAATGACCTGACCTGACCTGACCTGCTGTCAAATTGAAGTATGCAGTTGCATGCCAATTTGTCAGGCTACAGGTCAGTTCCTTTAGGCAATAGTACCCGTTAAGGCAGCTAGGTGGCTTTGTCATCATGTCAGTGTAATGCTGATATAAGCATTGCCATCTAAATTCTTAATTATCAAATTGTTATTGCCATAGAACGGCATATGACTCCTGTTCTTAATTAATCTTATTTAATCCTGTCTTTAATGAAACAGAACATGACATTTTGTTTATTGCACTGCATAAAACCAATGTCATCGATGAACTAAAAGACTAAGAAATTGTTACTTCCAGCTTGAGGAGGCACTTCCTCAATTCAGAATATTCCAGCATTGGTGATAAATGAAACTCCAGCGCTTTAAACAAAAACGCCTATTGTTTTAGCGCCTCTAGATTGGCAACCAAGCGCAGGTTAGTGTCGCTTATTTGTGCAGATACGAAGAGTTGAAAACGCGAATGCGCACATCAAAGCACATGCGGCGGATTTAAATCTTACGGGGATGTGATTTCGGCCGGATTTGTTTCATACACTGCGTGACCACACCTTAGCTACATAGAAAGAAAAAAGAGTTTTGTATATATCAACCTAAAATGATTTTTATGTAATCGCAAGCCAACACCTAATTGTAAGATTGAAATTTATTATAACTGTGACTAGACCTTCTTGCTTAGTACAATACCATCTAATTTTAGTAAGACCACCTCACAGAAGAGAAGGCAGCTTATGCGTACTTGCCTTTGCTGCTGCTGCCTCAACCCCTCCGTTTCGAAGCAGTATACCGGAACACAATTATTCCTGCAGCAGCTTCGAACATAATCAGTGTGTACTCTGCCGGAATTGTGCGAATGCGAATATAGATTTACTGTTTGCCTTATAGCGCAATACAGACGGCCGTCGAAAATCCGTCTGTTAATAGATTTACACGAGGCCAAGTCAATAAAGATTATGCTACGGTCGGCAGCCATATTAAATAGGCAGGATGTGGAATATCCGACGAACAATTATACCGCTCCTGTAATTCAACAGGGGATTAACATATTTTAATTGACGCCTTTACATAACAAACGGCTTACTGTGTTTACATATCGCAAAAGTTAGTTATTCAAATTGCTGGATTAGTTAAATTTAACATAAATAGTGAGAGCGTGCGTTTTGGTAAGTACCGTGTAAAATATTAATGCTCAATCCGAAACTCCATTACAAGGGGTGTATTGTTAATTATGGTGGATGTATGGTTGGTGTACTCAGGTTATAAACTATGCACGCAATGCATATACAGCCGCTTTGCTGAAGCTGAAGTAAACATTAGCATTTTAATGAGGGATGTTTACCATTATTTACTGATTCACTTCATAGACGGCTTGATTTATTCGCCCGTTGTAGGATCCTATTCTACGTCAAATTTTCGCACACTAAAGACAAATTTTATAGAGGAAATGAAGCTATTTTTGGATGTAAGTACTTATAAAGTTCACAGTATGCATGCAGAACACGTTAAGGATATAAAAATGTTTTTTTAGCGTTAAAAGATGTTTTAGAACATAGTCAACGATACATATAAGCAGTAAAATGGTTTTCTTACTACCAAGTTTCTATAACTGATTCATACAACGAGGGCGGCGCCGATTTTTAATTCTTTGCTCCACCTTTTTGTAACTGCTGGTATAAGCTACAATTAGGCTTTTTAGGATTACGTCATCTAACATGGCTTCCGAGGGGCACCCAACACGCGCGTGGGACATGCATACGAAACCGTGGAAACTGACGCCCGACGCGTGACTGATAGAGTTGGGTCGTTCATGACCAAGTCGTTCAAATTTAACGACTCATGCCTTGATTCATTTTATTCGGCTCACGGTTAATGAATTAGCGTCGTTCATGTTTTTTTTTATATTCAAAGGAGCACAGCATATTTATATGCTATTAAGGGAACAACCGACCTGCACCTTTTCGAATAGTGTAGGACAGCAAGGCCTACTCATCCGTGTTCTACGAGAACAAATCTGTTTTGAATAACTGCGATTTATAACGAATATAAAAGCTGTAGTAGCAGGACCCTGTACTGAATCATGGTCAGGAACTTTGAGCGATATTCTTATTAATCTTACATATTCTCTATTGACGTGGTAAAAACACTCAGTGCTAATTTTTGTTTCTTGGAGCAGTTAGCAATTCATCGAATGGTTCGCTTCGCCGGCGTAGTTTTATTAAACGCATATTTTTCAATTGCGATATTTAATTCTGGCACAAAGTATTTGACAAAATATTCTTCGATTATTTTTTCCTGACTCAGGGTAAATGTGTTATAAATTTCAGTTGCGTCGAGTCCAATAACGATAATGAAGATTGCAGTTTGCACTTCTGGTCACTTGTTGGCTACGCTGATGGCGGTTGCGTACCATTTAAATTGCTGAACCCATCGTTCCTATTATTTCTTCATGTTTATCTCATTGTTTATGGAGCTAGGTGTTAAAAGATTTTAAACTAACGCAATTTTTTTTGCCTGGCTTGTTAGGTTGATTTCGGCCTCATGTAAGGTAACCTTGAATATTGTGTTAACCTAAACACATTCGACAGCCGCTTCGAAAGTCACGTGTTCTAAAAAGCCTAATAAGCAGAAATACCGCACTGAAGGTTGCGGATCAAGTTATAGCAACAAAATTGAAGGTTTTATAAAGATATTTCAACAATTTACGGTTTTATTTTCCTTTCAAATGTAAGTACTAATAATTTGATTGTATCAAAATACAAAAATTACATTAATATACACAACTAAGTCTGTTAAAAACCCCTTTTGTTGCGGTCACATACTTTCAGACATAGCTTTATAAATTCCATTAATTTTCGCAAATTTGAAAGCCTACGCAATCAATCTCATGCCATCCCACAGCTTCAACCATAAAGTTAATTATCCCACAAAACACAACCTTGCATTTTCTCATATTAAAGTATATCAAATAATTCAACAGTCAATAACAGATAACCAGCATCAGTCCTAACAATAGTTGTGTTCACTTTCCTGAGAGGCGGCAAATTGATTTAATCGATGATTTCAATAAGCGTCTGGATGCATAAATCATTTTATAGAAACCCTTTATAACGGTGTAGAAATTTCAAACGACAGACGTACAATACAGTACAGATATACGCATATAATAATATTTAGTTATAAAATGCACATTTCTAAATTATTTTCCAGTTCAGTTCAACAATATATATACCAAGTGAAAACACTTCGATAAAAGGGTGACTTTACAGAGATGCAGACTTTTTCAACAGCCATCTGAGCGTCTGGTTTTAACTTGCAGCTGCATTTTGGCTAGAATCCTACAACACCCTAAGATGATAAATGTACCCCGTATGAAAAGATTCAGATTAAAGACTGGAATCGGTGGCGAAGTAACAAATACCTCACTGTCTATAATGCCGTTGAGAAAATAATCTCTCAAAGTCATTTCACTTCATTTTATACGTTTAGATGCACTTCAATGTAAGATGAATGGTTAGACACTGCTGACTTAATGCATATGTCTTATTTTATACAGCGGATGACTACAAAGTTGTAGATTTACGCGGAAGTTGCGAAACTGCTCACATTAATGAAAAAATACTACGGAATGTAAGTTGCATTTTGGAATGATCCGTGTTTTAATTTAGTATTCTATATCACAGTGTCAGTAAATGCCCCCTTTTCTCACAAAAAAACGTTATTTTTCTGTGAATAGCCTATTCAAAAAGTCACAAGCAGGCTAGTGATAAGCATCAATCATCAAGTAAAAGTAAACCGCATGCGATTTGTAAGAATGATTTTCTTGCTGAGGTGTCCAATGAACTTGCAGTTGCTCATTATATGCAATCAGAATAAAAGGCAAAATGTAGGCTTTTTATAGAGTAAGGAGGTTGCGAATTTTTTTTTTTATCAGAACTTCTGTGCTCTACGTTTTTTGGATACCCTAGGTTTAAGTGATTATTTTTTATTCCTAGTGTAGAAACTTTAAACTTGCATAATATGCACTCTAAATACATTACCCAACAATAAACCATTGTTCAATGCTGTCGAAATTGTAAACGTCTTGGCGGGGGAGTTTGAATTAGCTTTCAGCGCCATCATAGTAGTACATGCCTTATACTACAAACTACAATTTCACCAATGATGAGATTGTGGACAATATTGAAACCTCAGACGTTTCCAAAAAGTCTAGTCCAGATAGTGTCCTTCCACTACTTCTGAAGGATGCGCAGCAGCCCTGATTACGCTTTGTCTAGGCTTTTTCGGACGTCATTTGATAAATGCATTTTACCCTTTCGATAAAACAACCTAAATTTAATATGATTTTTAAACCTAGATCTAGAACAGAGGTGTCCAATAGACTTGTAGCGAGACGAGATTTTGACATTCTCGATCCGGATCTCGAAGAAAAGTAAAATTTGATGTTCACACAGTGTAAATCGCTTAATTAGAGTACCGGTTGTCTGAATCTATTTGGTTATGTAGGTATATCACACTAAAATTGCTAATCTTTACTGAAACGAATTTATTTATATCTGCATCTGTTGCATCCAGTAATTCAGTTGATTTTGTTCTCACACGTTAATATATAAGACTCTACCTAATTAACAACCGGTTTTAAGCAAAAATGTTTTTGCCCAGTAATGCACTTTATTACTCTCGTTATTAAACACTGCTTCTACCGTGCACTTCTACAAATTTCTTATTATTATTGTTATTATACGAAAGCTGAGAGCCTAGTAAAGAAAACTCATTTTTAATTCAATCAATTCATCAAAACATTTTTCCAATCTCTTCTCGAGTTAGGTTATTTACCTCAGTTTTAAACGCGTAGAAAGCTCCTTCTGCTGTTATAAAACGGAAACCACGCAATTTATCCTTCACCTTAGGGTACAGAAAAAAAATCATTAGGTGCCAAATCAGGACTATACGGCGATTGCCCCAATAATTCAATATTTTGGGCAGCTAAATATTCGTTTGTTCTAGCCGCTGTATGAGCTCGACAATTTTCACGATAAACGATGACTCTTCATTTTGGTCGCTTTTCTCTAACAGCCTGAAATACTTAGGGCAAGCAAACTGTAGTATACTATGATCTTTTAAAGCTACAGTTAACACATCCCCAGTAATTCCAAAAAATGTAGCAACCACCACCTTGTTTCGACTTTTTTCACGAACCACTTTTGTAGGAACCTTCTCATTCTCGAACACCCAAACTACCGATTGTTGTTTCTCTTCGGGATCATGGCAATCCACCTTTCGTCACCTGTAATGATGTTGTACACTAAATGGGATGCACCATTGTTGAAGCTATCCAGGGTAGATCTGCACCAATCACGGGCCTCTTTTTGAGCTGCAGTCAAATTTTGTGGTACCCAACGAGCACAAAGTTTGCTTACTTTTAAATGTTCGTGCAGAATTGTGTTGATTGCTTTCTCACCAATCCCAAGAGCTACCTGAATTGTTCGCACCGTAACATGCCGATCTTCTTCAACCATGCGTAGAACCAGAGCGACGTTTTATTTAGTAAAAACAGTTTTTGGCGTAGGGGTCCGCAATTCGTCTTTTAGATGAAGCCGAACTTGCTGAAATTCGTTGTTCCAACGTCTTATTGTAGCTAACGACTTTATGTCTAGCAGGTGMTTCATTTCGTTAAAGCATTCTTGTYAGCTTAATCCATGATTGAAATTATAAAAAATTACTGAACGATAGTGCTCTTTATTAAATTCCACAATTTTTGCTGCAGTAAATTGATTAAGCGTCGGTATTATTAAAACGATGTAAGATATGTTTAAATTCTTACTGTCACTGAGCTTAAGAAACAAAAGGTTAAAATATCACATTAAAATATATGTCAAAATATCACAGCCTGCTAGTGAGGCTCAACAGAAAGAGATCAGCCATCGTATTTATACACGTATCCGCCTGCTGTGCCCATTTACACTGAAGTAAATTGATAATGATGATCTTGATTTTATATCTATGTAAATTTCGTGTTTCGAAAGAAACCGGACAGCAAATGTTAAAAGTATTCAATTTATATATATTTATATATAAATTTAATCAGTTTAAGCAGATATATGCAGCATGTAATAATATTATTCTGAAGCTATCTGAAGACAGAAAATAACCATATCTTTAACAGGTAATTGACGTAAAAGGCGAACGCGATTTTTAATATAACCAGAAATAACAAACGAAAGTTGAAACTTATGAATACACAGAGCCAAGAAAATCCTTGGCGACAAAGAAATCGGAAAAAAGAATACAACTGCGCCACAGTCCTAATGAATTAATTTAAATTCTGCCCGTGACCACCCGTGTAACCAGCATAAGACTGCATAAGGAAACTGTTAATTACCGCGGGTAACCCAATTTTGCTGCGAAACTCCCGTCTTCCCTTTAGATTTCAAATCACGCGCTCTCCCAAACTGGAGGCGTAATTGTAGAGTTTCCGTCTACGAGAGCTTTCCACCTCAGACGTGCCTAATTTGGAATTCTTCGAACAATGAGGACGCGATTCGATTTTTGTGTACCGTTTTTATGGTCTGCCGCTTCTGGGTGTGCTATTCAATCTAAATGCAAACAAGTGCGACTCGGAAGAAGGCACTTGTTGTGCTAGGCAGAATAGCATTGCGAGGGATCTAGGGCAGGGTGCAGCGGGCTTGATTTAAATTTGTGCTGAAGTGGTTAGGAGCTTTCGACCACTGATTTCCATTTTCGAATGGCTTAGCCCGGACTAGGTAAATATTCCAGCGGAACGGCAGATTGCAGTTTCTCTTGCGAGATCAGAATGTAATTTTGTAATCATCCACATTCCAACATAAAAAAATGATTCCAATTTAGGGGCAATGCATCTCCCATTATACAGTGATTATATTTCTTGTAAATACACTGTGCAGAAACACAGTCTGGGCTCGTCCACTGAGCGTAAATGAAAATGGATATAATTTTTCATACTTCTCTCTTCTGTATAATCATAAGCAACCTATAATTATAAAAAGTTCAATCCATAATAAGCATAATTGAACGAAAAATTATTGAAAAAATGATCTACACTGAAAATATAAGTTTTAACAAATATGCTGAGACAGATGTTTTATGTTAAAAAAAATCACTATTCTCAACTAAATTTAAATTATTTACATCTTTTATTTTGGAGTAACGTCATTGATTTTTAATATTTTTAAGCATTTGTATAACGGCTTATAGTAGAAAATGTGCCTACATACCCATCACTGCACAAGAGAAAAACAAAATTTCGCATAACATTTAAATAAATCAGGTGCAATGTTTGTTGTAGAGAAAGTCTAGAAAACAATAGCCTTGCAATTTATGGCGAAATGCGATAGAATTGACCCTCGTTCAATTTAATAAGCCAGGAAGCAACTGTTGCATGTTTTTCACGTCACATGCCTACCCTCGTTGCGGGGAGGCGTTTTCTAGCCTCCGCTTGGTACGCAAATTTTACAATAACGTGTTTTAAAACCTATTTAAGACTTTACGTTTCATTTGCGCCAGTAGTTTTCTACAATCGGTATGAGTACCTACATCTGACACAAAATTATTATTTCGTGAACAAGTCCGGTGTCGAATCAAAATATTGAATGTTATATAACAAATGTTTCGTATAATCTGTTAAAATTGATTTTTGTTTTGTTTATTACGCCATTGTAATTGAGTTGTATAAGGTGATATTTGGTATTTAGCTGAAATTTATAGCGGATCAGTAATCCTTTGCGAACGCGCTCACATTATGATGGAAGATAGTTTGGCGCGAGAGAGCGAGCTCTTGCAGATAGATGAATTAAATGTTCATAATTCGCTAGATATAATTGTTGCATTTTTCAAATATTTTAAATAAAATTTGCATATTACCATCCCAAGGGGATCATTTTTTTTGTTATTAATAAAGATATAGATAAATACAGAAGAATTTTGTAAAAATAAAAAGAACTTTCAGATCTTTCATTTAAAAAAGAATTAGTTACATTTTGTTACTTTTGGAAATATTGGTCATCAAGTTTACATTGTGAATTCCGGATGAATTTCCCTTAACCCAATCGAAAATAACTCCATCTAGTTAATAGATTATTGTAGTTTTCTAGCTTGTGAATGTGCATAATTCGTTTTCGTTTCCTTAAGTGACAGCAAGTAAAAATTGTTATGGCTACAAATACTAACAAGTATCGTGTTATGTATCGAACTTAAAAAAAAAGAAAACCAAAGTAAATCTTTGACAATAGCATTATTTTCACGTAGCGCACATACATTTAATGGCATAGCTCGACACTAAATGCTACAAATGCGCGATAAACAAGCAAACAAACTCACAAAAAATGAACTCACTGTTTCCCGATACATTTTAGAGCTAAATAAATTAAGCTAAATACAATTCACAACATATCGCTTAAAACTGTGGGTATTTATAAATAAAACAACAAGTTCCTGACCCCCATTTAACCTATTCCGAAAGAGGCCAATTAACTGAACCAAATATTTCAAAAGTAGTTACTGACAAAATATATCAATGATTGGACTGGCCGTCACAATTATATTGCCTATTTGGCAAAGCTGGAAAGACATATTTATAGATCTTTAATTATTTTCAGCCCAGAATATTGCGGCAATTTTAAATATCTAATTTAGGGTAAATAGTACTCTGGCGTTGTCTTTACCTAGTCATAATCGGTACCAAAGAAATAAAATTTATTAATTAATGATTTGAAGATACTAATTTTGATAATTTTCAGCATCGCCTATTATACCACAATAATTTTCGACAATTAACATTCACTCCTCTTATTAGAGCAATGTCTGCAATATCTGGATTATAGGTGTTTTGTTATAATAATGCTGATTTATAACAAAAGGCTATCACGTTCTAGATGCTTAAGATGAGTCTTTAGCTTTCAGTATTTTCTTTCAGCTGTCAGATGGCGTTTATATTTAGTGGAAAACATCACCAAAAAAATAATTTTATCCAACCATTGCCCTCATAAAAATTTGCACTAGACGGAATGTGAATTTTCCGCGATATTTATAGTGCGAATAATATTCAATCGCATGCTCAAAGTACTAATCTGCACGTCCAACGCAAAAAAAAGCTAGTGCCAAGCTAGTGTCGGCAACGAACGCTTTGTAGCGCCTCCTAATAGATAGAAATGTTGCTTTATCTCATAAGCAGTAGTCAAATTAACTGAAATTTTTGCTGAAAGTTACTTATGTACCCTAGATGTGTAGTAATTGTTTCAGTTGATTTGAATCTGGTCTTTTTCTGAAAATAAAATAAAATTATCCTTCATAAAATATTTTTTTTAATACTTGAATACGGTAAATTTAAACATTACGTTATTCAGTACAAGTCATACTGGCATACCAATCTTAGTTACAGTTGGTTTGAAGGCTTCCGTGGTTGATGTCGATGACATGTTGTTTTCCGGGCTGGTTTTCACGTTGGTTATTTGACCTTGACGTTTCGACACTCATGTTGGTGTCTTCCCCAGAAGTAGCTCTGAAAATGAAGTGTCCTTAGTTACAGTTGAAAAACTCACCTTAATGCCGGTGATATTTACCATCATTACATCCCCTGCTAGATAACGAAATTGTTCCTTTTTCCCCGTCTTTTTCTGCTGTGCCGCTGACTGKGAAAGCAGCTACTTAAATACGGACAGTAAAAAAATTAGCATAGATTGTAAAAAGAAGATTGAGAGCCAATATTTTTTAAACTTAAGCGTATATTCCATATCCTATTCGTAAATGTTCAGCTATATCAGAACAACTAGAAGCTACATAAGTCTGGACAGTATTTGCATAGATTGTATAGAATCACACTCGCGTATCGGTTATCGGACATAGAGAATTAAAAAGTCGCGGAAAAAGGAAGATTTTCTATATCTAATGTAATGAAGACGAAAGAAATATATTTATTTAGTCCAAAATTCTAGAAAAAGAAGTTACATTTTTCCTGTATTAACCCCCATTTAATAAAAAAAATTAAGATTATATGAAAAATGAAGTGAGAATTTGAAAGTTCATGTTACGATAAATACAATGAATTTTAAATTTACTACCAGTCGTAGATTTGTATTTCTTAACCTTCTGTTGTGATAATTTTATTTTGAGAAATAGGATATTGTTCCGTTTCACTTAATTAGGATAAACTTCCCTTCACAAGCTAGAAAAATACTAGCACTAATAAGGTTACAGATTACTGAATCCTACGTAAATTTTGACAAAATAGACCAATTACTACCACATCCATCGGATAGGAAGTAACCGATTTTAAAATTTATTTATTTTTGCTAATATTACGAGGACTGTTTGTCTTAGAAAAAAAGTGTAGAGAGAAAAAATGCTCAAAATGTGATTACTAATCGTATAGTATAAGAATAAAAACGTAATTGTCATTTTAACAATTGTATGTGGAAGTATTGATTCAATTTGCAGCGGTTTTTTGAAGTGCGATACCTACCGAATAACAGTAAATACTTTCGCTCCGAAATGTATTTTGATGTCCACAAAATCTAGCATTACTTGCTTCAAACATTTGCATATGTCTGTTTATTTATTCAAGAAGGAAACTCAAACAGAACAGTACCGCTTGCATACTCCAAACAATTGCAACACACTGGTAATGTGGAATTAGTTCGTTCCTCTCTAGAGTAGAATAATATATTCACATAAGCAGACGTGGCTAGGTATTCAGTAGCGGCATGGTTGAATGTTTCAGAATTTATGCCTCGTGAAACACTAGCAAAAGTGCATTCAATGTACACGTGGCTTCGCAGGCTTTGGCAGGTTTTCACTTTGGACTCAGCTTATACGAAGGAACCCAGCTCTAACATGCAATTTATTTCTTTAATTCATTACAATTTTTTATGGTAACGAATAAAGTTCATTTAATGCACCGAATTTCTTTTTATCTTTTATATTACCATTGTTAATTGTTTTCTTCTCTCTCACTTACTAGTAAAAGACAAAAAAGTCAAGCAACTTATTTTCAGTTTTCAGCTACTATAGCTGTGATATTATTCTATTGCTTTACAGAAAGTCAGTAAAATTTAATAAAAGATTTTATAGTGAAATTCTGCGTAATCGTGTCAAGTTTGTCTCTTATACTCATAAATAGTATTACTTTTTTAAAAACAATTAAGCAGTCTTACATTATGTAACAGGAGAAAGGTATATCTTTATTTTATAGATTGCAAGACGAAATCAATGTAGCATCAGTATTTCAGTATAGCTTATTATCCTTTTTAGATAAGTCCAAACTACAGGAATACTAGAAGTTCGATATTTTAATGCTAATTTATTGAGGTATCAAAAATACAAAATTAAACACCATTCTCGGTCGTAAATGACAAACTGAATTCGTTAAGACCAGAGTTATATGGTATGCCCGAGCTTTCCAAAAACGCCGTTCGTCCGATTATGTTAAGTGAACATTAGGTTCAATGTGGCGATCCCTCAATTTTTCTTTTCCACTACTAATCGAATATTTACACCATTCCAGCGATATCCTGATCATCATGAATATCTTTTGGTTTCACATTTGCTAGTTTCTCTTCAACTCGTCTAAATCCCTTCTAATATTCCTGCCTCTTAAGTATTGGGATATACCGAAGACACTTCGTTACACCTCCTTTTCAGCAGTCATTGTCGTTTAATTTGCCTACTCCGTACTCCCCCTCCATAAGTGAGAGCTGGAACTCCAGTTACTTTTGTCAGCCGCAGCCCATCTCTTGGAAGGCATACGCTGTTATGTCTGTCAGACATCAAACTTCCATCGACAGCTTTCTCTTGCCCGTTCTTCCTTATCTTTGTGTAATTCTTGAAGTCTAGTCTCTCATCAAATTGTATTCCTAGATACTTCCCCGTTCTTTCACCAGAATATATTTATTTTTATTTTTCGACATTCCTTTTTCTAACTCTAATTCGTTTTCACCTCGCTCGTGAAAGATGTTCATTTCTGGAAGTAACTGCTCAAGAGATACGATATCATTGCATTATTGATCACTTCACTGTTCCTTTTCTTTTGGATGTAAGTGCCTCTTTCTAACATCTGGTGATCTAAACACCTTTTTTCTATCAGAATCATTTTCAAAACACGTCTCTTTATCAAACCTGGACTTCTTCTTAACCCTAGAAGGCAGCTATTGGTATCATCTTCCTCTTCTTCGTGTATCACCCCGAACTGTTAGATTCTTAGCTTACTATAACTAGATTCTTCTTGAATCCAAACTGATTCGGTGGTGATATCTCCAATGATGCTATCTGATCATCAAACTTCTCTTTGATGAAATTAACATGCTGTTCGGGAGATTTACATTTATGAGAAAAATGTACAGTAACGATCTTGTGCATAAGTAGGTAGTGTCTAGTATACAAAAATTGAACAATATTTATTGGGTCCATAATAATGTTTTAGCTCGGTGTGGGGGGGGGGACATTTACCATTGACTTCTGCAATGCCAACGCGGTTGTGCCATCCTCGTCTGGCGATTTTTTTATTGTTATCTATATAATATACGTTTGACTTCTTTCGTGGTGTCTGGTCCGACGTTTTATTGTTGAAATATATTCATGGAACACCCATTAATTCCCTCCTCTGATAAAAACGCCGAGATCTTTTCTCTTTTCTACCATCTTTAGGAATCCCCACATTTTGCTCCCTGGCTTTATTACATTCTACGTTAGTTTGCACCATTTGTCACCTCTCGTCTAATAAAAAGTTAAAGGTTATAAAGCCGCACACGTACCGAAAACAAGACTCCACACGCGTTCTACGCGCCTGATCAGAACGGCATAGCATTTACGTAATATAAAATACGAATTATCTTATCGTTCATTTAGTTAGTCTTTTTTCATTGTTATTCAATTTTATAGCGTACGACGTATATAGGATTAACAAAGCCTATATAACATCATTGTAATAATTATCGAATCATTTGATATATGGCTGAGACACGAGTTAAAACAATGGAAGCAATTTAAATCGCGGGAACTAAGTCCTAGCTGGCCTACTTTCTCTAGGGAATAACATATATTTTGTTTACCAATTTCCAGCTACGTGTGCCGCATCCAAGCCGATCTCGAAGTCTCAGTATCCGCTGGCGTTCGGCGGACTCCGTAGGAAAACTAGATATACTGTGTAATAAATAACACGTAAGATCTTCAGGGAGGCCATTTATTCACGACGTGGAGCTCTGCTGGAGACCCATACATTACATGATATCTTCGCTTTCAGCTCGGAAAATGGCTTTAAAAATCGGGAGTTCACTTTTTGCCGGCTAGATCTATATACCAATAAAGTCCGTCCGGCATATCCATGAAAGAGCGTATAACTCACGGTAGAAAGTATGGGTGTAGCTTTTTGCTTGTACTAACTAGTAATATCAAAGCAAAGATTCCGCATTTTCTCCTTTGAAAACAATGAAATACTTTCCTTAGTTTTATAACTGGATAGCGGAAACTTTATGAAATAATTTGAATTAAAGATCTGTTACAACTAATCAGCACTGTTTCTTACGAGCATCGTAGTTCGAAGGCGTGTATTAAGCGCAAAACATCCAGAGACTTCAAGTATCCAAGTTCTCTTGAGACTTACCCCGCCGGATATTGCGAGCTCGGCTCCTTTTTTTGTACGTGGCACACGTTAACCGCGAAACTTCGTAAACAAAATACTTTTGGCCACGCCCACTGGAGCTTACGTTCCGCGTAATTATAAAATAAAACACGACCGCCTCGTATATTGCGGCGCTGAGGGTGTTACGTCAAAGTATTAAATTCATATTAGGCCTTTATTAGAGTCGAGTTAAGCCCGAATCGGAGCGGCGAACTCTGTGCATAAGCGGTGTTGCCAAATGATGCAAGAGAATTTGATGTTTAAATAAATGCTGTGTTTAGAACTTAATTAAGTGATTAAAATACATACAGCAGCACACTACATAACCATTTGACATCATATACTCGTTCCTGTCAGCGCATTTTCGACGTAATTCTGTGTGGCCAATTCCAAAGAACAACGCAAAGCGTATTCTGCTTTCTCATTTCTGTTTTGTATATTGCAGTTATATATTACTGTAATTTTTAGAGATTTTAACAGAACAATATCTCGTTTCAAACACATACCCGTTTCGAATTCGTTCCTTCTTGACCTACTTGACCGTTTGAAAAATTAAATACTAGGAGGTGAACTCTAAGACCTTAGGTCTTTTCCAACCCCGTCGAAGATATCAGTACCCATTACGGACTTCTGTGCCAGCTTTACCTATTAAACATTCAGCATTTAAATTAAAGGTTTATACCTACATGGTTATGGCATCAGCGCAAATGGCGTCTTCCATCGCGTATAAAAGTTTTTTGAGTATATAATTATTGCGTGTCCAGTAAGAAGTTTTTGGGTTTGTGCAGCGATTTACGAACTGTAAATGCACTGGTGAACGTTTGAGTTTTACAGCTTCTTGTCTTTGTGTATAGTTAGTAATTGGCTCAAAAAGTACGTTATAGGTAATTTTTCAATACAGATCTTGATGGTTTTTGATTGTTTGGCTCTGAAACAAAATTACTAAATCTATAGCTTTGATTTTCAAAGACTGGTTTTCTAGGCATTAGATATAGCGAGGTTTCATGATAATGTATATAGACAGCGATTCCGGCTTTAGCAACTCATCTACCAGTATTGAAATTGTTACAAATGACTGCGATATATGCGAATTCCATTGATTTAAAGAAATTCTTTAACGTCAAAGTATTATATTACGCTTATAATAAATACATCGGTTGCACCAACCATTAGTTTATCAGCTAATTCGGCCTTGAATTGACACCGGTACATAGAAACTAATTACCGTATATTACACTATCGTAACTAATTCATTTTAAATCGTATTTCAAAAAGAAAAAACAAAATTACAGATCGGAGGTCTAACATAATCTGTTAAAGTGATAAACACTGACATTCGCCTCTCTCTTTTACCGTTACCATAGAAAAAATAACATTAGGTTTCAGTTGATTTATTTATAGAGATTCTACAATATTATAATTGAATCCAGAAGCTAACTTTTAACACTGCACGGAAGCATTGAGCAAAAAAATATGCATTAGTGTGGGCAATAAAACAAGTGTTTCTGCGCGTATAATTTAACTAGTCCATCTGAAGCATCTGCAGGAAATACCTTTTCTCTCTGCCTAGAGAGGTGATAGTTACGTATTGAAAATAAAGACTGAAGCTTAATAAATACAGTCTTAATGATTAATTAGAAGACAGTAAGAATGGAGCCTGTCATAGTTTATAAGTTGTAAGTTGAAATATTCTAGCAGACTTAAAAATATAACGTTAATAAAGTATATAGTGCTGAAAGAAATTAGTAAATATACCTACCAAATAATAAGAGCAACATATATGTCGTTGTACATAGTGCATACAAAACCTCTAGCATATCGGAGCACGCGTGACGCAGAAGTACACCCCTTATTTTTTATTTAAAATCACTAAACGGCAAAGTATTAACATCTGAAGGGGAGTTAGTAAATAAACAAGAGCTAGCGTATATTGAATTCTTTTCATGCATAGATAACATATTTTTTTGTAAAGCATGAAAATTTGCCGGTTAGTAGAAAACAATTATAAATATACACCTATGTAGAAAAAGATATGATGTTGACGCGAGTCTTTGCCGTACATTAGGCAACTGATACGTTTTTGTGCGACTTACTTGGATAGTTCCTCCATAATAATAAACAGTTTTTTTTATATTCAGCTGTTAACTATAGACTTTATCTGATTTTGGGGCAGACAAAATTAACATGATCTTTCCACCTTTATTTCTAGTCCAAAAAGAAACCCAATAATTAGTCATTAAATAAATATGAAATTTGAGCATTTGCCAGTTTGAGATGCATATTCCCACGAACCAGACCCCTCGCTCACGTGTAAGATTTATCCAGAGGTTCCATAAATTATATACGTTAGTTTGTCATTTATAAAAATAGTAAAAATTATGGAACCCAAAGTGCAGCTCCGTGAAACTTCAAATCAATTTCGATCTTTTCAAATAAAGTCTGTCCGATTTTCACATGCGTATTGCGAAATAATAGGTACGAATCTAGCCATGTTAAACACAGTTTTTGGCAGATAAACGGTATATTAAAACGCTCAAATGGAAAAATATCGCTGCAATGTACCTTTTTTAGATGAAGTTGTTTATACATATAATCAACAAAGAGGAAAGGAGCAATCTAGGTTTACTCACATTCATAGAAAGCCAATAAATTTGTACTCGTCAATCATTCTATGTACACAACCGTTTCTAGAACTAACTAACCAGAACAGCTAATAAAGAGTCAGAAAATTTACCCAGTCATACTGAAACTTAAACTTTTATAATAACTGTCATCCAAATTCTATCTGGAGCTACCCTGTTCTTATATTTTAGGCGCAGTTTGCACCTTCTCTACGGTAGCTTCCAAACCCACAGATGTATGAGCACAGCTTTTTCTGTGACAGTGCATTCAGCAAATATACAAGTTCTAAAATGCGTATCTAAATGATTGCGGGCAGCGTCCGCAAAATGACACTGAGAAAATAGTATGATTCATATAACCATAAACCTGGTATTTGATACAATACCATATGTTTTGTTGTGCCCCGCATAGACAACATATTTACCTTAGTAGGCTGCAAGTCTGTTTCGCTTAATATTTTTATATTAATCATACAATAAGGTTACATGTTGAATTTAAAAATTGTCCCTACCAGTTAAGTATTGTAACTGTAACCACACGAGATAGAACCACCGCGACAATGCATATCGTTACCCTCTGAATACTTCTACGGTTACCATAATAAATAATGTAATGATTACTCCTATATACAGTTGTACAAGATGTGACTACGTATCCTTCGTTACTACACTGCATAATTGCTTTTGTGATAAAGTAGCTATGCAGTAGCAAATTACTTATCTTTGTCCAAACTATACAACTTATTTGTAATGCCACAATATGCACTAAATCATAGTAAGAATTATTATCACAGAAACTGATGTTGCTATAATTATAGCAAAAATTACTGTTATTAAATAAATGTATATTTTGATATAGAAAAATTACCAAAAAAGCAACGTGCACATTTAAAAAGAAATAAAGAACCACACCTATATCGGCAAATTAAGTTGAGTAATTATACTATGTTAAGGCATCCTTTAAACGTCTGAAACAAATGGCCCAAATTCCAGGAGTCAAGTAGATATCTTACTGATTGATTACTGCATGTGTCTTGTTAACCTACACTGCTAGACGAGGGTGAATGCTTTCAGCGTCCATAATATAATAAGATAATATTTTGTCGGATAGATCGCTGTCTCTTGAAAAACACTGACAAAAAATTAATAGTCTGACGTTTCAATTACAACTGTAATCTTTGTCAAAGACGCAGAACCTCAAAATTTGCCTGACACAAGTTCAAACAAATTTTTGAAAGTAAATAAACAAATCACCAAGGAAGCGAGACGTCATAGAAACAACGTGCCAACCTGATAAAAAAGGAACCTAACGATGAAAAAGGAACTACCTACCTACTAGATATACACGAACTACTTGATAAAAGATAACTACAAAATAGCCTTCCAAATGTCACCTAACTCATAATTTCCATAATCCCTATTAAAATTATTAGTATTCCTACAAATTTCTATAGCTTCTTTTATTAGACGTTTGTGATAATATTTTTCTCTATGTAAAATTTTTGTTTTATCAAAATCAATCATGTGTCTAGTCAAATATGAGTGTTCAGCTACGGAAGATTTATCTATCTGTTGCAACCTAGTAGCACGTATGTGTTCTTTCAAACGCGTACCTACTTTTCTTTTTGTTTGACCTATGTAACACTTTCCGCAAGAACAAGTAATTTTGTAAACACCTTCACTCTCTAAATGTACTTTATCTTTAGTAGAATTTAAAATTTTATCTAAATTATTATATGTACTATCAACAACTAAAATATCATGTTTTCTAAGCATCCTCTTTAATTTTTCCGAAAGGCCTTGTACATAAGGCAAACTCAACTTCAATTTACTTTGTCGTGGCTGAGAATTTACTTGATTTGGATGAGCACTTTTATTAAAAACTGACCAAATATTCTTACTACTATAACCATTTCTCATTAGCGCTGATTTAAGATAATATATTTCTTTTTGTACAGAACTTTCGTCTGATATCCTTTGTGCTCTAACAAATAACGTCCTAATAAGACTATTCTTTTGAGAAGGAGGGTGGTGAGATGTGGCATGTAAATATCTGTCTGTGTGTGTTGGTTTTCTGTAAACCTTGTGTCCTAACTGTCCAGTGTTTGTTCTGTAAATTTTGACATCCAAGAAAGGTAAACTACCATTGCTTTCTAATTCCAAAGTAAATTTTATGTCGGGATTTTGACTGTTCAAATGATTTAGAAACCTACCCAGCTCTTCTATACCATGGGGCCAAATAACAAAAGTGTCATCTACGTACCTATACCAACATTTTGGTTTAAGATGAAAACTGTTTATCGCTACATGTTCAAAATTTTCCATAAACAAATTGGCTACTACAGGACTTAGAGGTGAACCCATTGCACAACCTGATTTTTGTTCATAAAAATTATCGTTCCATAAGAAATAAGTAGATTTTAAACAATGTTCGGATAATCTGGCTATCGTGTCACCTAAGGGATCGCTATTAAGCTTGGATTTGATGATATCTATCGTTTCAGGAATGGGTACTTTCGTAAATAAAGAAACCACGTCAAAACTAACCAAAATATCACCTTCTGAAATACTTAAACCTTTTATAATATCGATAAAGTGTGAAGAATTTTTGATGAAACTACCGGTATTTCCTACATAAGGTTTTAAATAGTTGGCACAAAATTTTGCCAATCTGTAACAAGGACTGCCAATCGTATTGACTATGGGTCTTAACGGGACATTGGTTTTGTGGATTTTGGGCAAACCATACAATTTAGGTACCTTGCAATCGGAAACAGTTAAAAGAGACTTCTCCTCATTCGAAAGATTTGAACTTTTGATAAGATCATTGGTAATTTTGGAAATTTTTGAGGTAGGATCTCGGGATAATTTTTGATATGTTTCCTCATCTAACAAATCTCTAACTTTATTCTCGTAATCTGTTCTATCTAAAATTACTGTGGCTGAACCTTTATCTGCTCTAGTAACTATAATGGACTTATCTGTATTTAAATCCTTAAGAGCCTTCATTTCCTCAGATGTCACATTAGGTTTGGGCATACGTGCATTTCTAATAGCGTGGCATACATCCATCCTAATCTTATCCGCTTGATCTTTCGGAAGCAGTCTTATGCAAGATTCAACAGATGACATTATCTCCACTTTTGGAATGGTCCGTGGCGTTACAGCAAAGTTCATCCCCTTCGCTAAAATATTTACAGCAGCATCTGAGACACTCTTTTTTGATAGGTTTATCACAGTGTTGTTGGTGTTGGTTTTGACTATGTTAGATGATTTGAACTTATTGTGTTTAACGGTATCGAATTTCTCAAATTTAAGTATGTTTTTTTCCTTGACCTTGTTAAAGTGTTGTTTGTATACTTTTTGTGTAAACTTTATTATGTCTTCAAAATCTTGATAAAAAAGGTTGTGGGATAGAATTTGCAATGTTATGTTTATGTCTTCATCTAAGAAACCAAGTTGTCTACGTGTGTCGTGTATGCGTTCCCTAATTAAAGCAAATTTTGTTTGTAGCATAATTTTATTTGACTTGTATGTGTTTATGTGTGTTTTAATATTAAGAAAATTTGGTACGACCTTTTTATCTCTACAGCGTTTGAACTTGTGTCAGGCAAATTTTGAGGTTCTGCGTCTTTGACAAAGATTACAGTTGTAATTGAAACGTCAGACTATTAATTTTTTGTCAGTGTTTTTCAAGAGACAGCGATCTATCCGACAAAATATTATCTTATTACACTGCTAGAAATATCCATCGTTAACATGTGCAGCAAATAAAAAATAATTGCAATATAGAGTTAATATAGAGAGTAGGACTTGTTGGAAAGCAATGACAACGTAATAATCAACATACATAATAATATCAGAAGTCCCCAGCAAAAACTAGACTCAGAATGTGCCTTGTCAGGTATTGCATTGTACAGAGATGATCGCGCCTGAAGATGTAGATGTGACGCCATCATCTTTAGGTTAGGTCTCTTACATATTTCAATGAAAAATTACAAGAAATAATAAAGAACTTAGCTTAATGGAAGGCTTATGTGGTAGTACGCATTAAATGGTAACACAAAACGGATTTTCACTGAAGCACTGAAGCTTAATGTTTACATATAAGCCCAACACGAAAACACAGCGCAACAACACCGTCAACAGCTAAAGATGAAGAAATCGTCCCCACCCACTTTACTTTAAGGTTGTTGTATGAACAAAAACGATAATCATTGTGAATATATGGTATAGTCACAAATACCATACACATGAAATATTCATAATAATATTCAATATGGAATAAAAACGCACTGTAAAGGCGCTAACTATATTTTACAGACACTTTAAACATAAAACCGCCGGGGTTGGGAATATATATTTTTAACACTAGCGTATGGTACTATCAACACAGTACCATTTTTCTCAGTGGATGGATTCCATAATCTGTTATTAAGGGTGATATACGTACCTTGCTACGCCTCAGGCCTTTGTTTACTATTTTTTTTCGTCACATTTTACCCTTTCTTCGGATCAATTCATCCCCATAGATCGTAGCATATTGCCAACTTTGCTTCCTTTTTTTGTCATGTAAATTGTCAAAACTGTAACTTTCTTCCAAGAGCGTTAAAACTTTTAAAGGCCCTTAGATTGGGCTACCAAATGTTACAGCATACACTCTTTATTCATACTCGCTTAACAATATCACAGAACAGTTCGTAAGAAAGACTACAAAGGCGTCGCACCCCTGATGTTTGGCAGCACCGGTGGCTCGAGTGCGTGTACGCCATTCCCCTAATTACCCACGGCTAATTTCGTGGGCAGCAGTTAATGGGTGGAATTCAGCTCCGTGACGGAGTATTGCTGGCAAGTAGCGCTACGACTAATCCGTGCTATCTATTAGAAACCGACAATGCAAGCGATTCGGCATTCCGGCTCGTTAGAAACCGCACCGTTAACGGATTACTCGATTTACTGCAAGGAAATTTACAACTACTTAGGACGTTGTGGTCTAAATCGACGCTGAAGTCTGTATTGCCTTGGAGACGTTAATTTCAAGAGGTCATAGATGCGCTCGTCGGGGTACCTGCCCGATTAATTAATTTCAGGTAGCGATCGCGTGTACGAACCGCTGATGCAGTAAATGATAATATTCATATTTTGACTATAATGTACGAACGCTGTACTGGATCAGGGAGGAGACAAAGTTGCTAATTCTAATGAGTGCTCTGTTGATGTAGCTGACCCTTAAACTTAAAAAAAACTGTAAATAAGAAAAGTTGTTTTGGGCTACTATTAATTACTGCAATTACTAGGACTAATAAAAGAATTTACCACCAAGCCACATGAAAATGAACATATTGAACGTTGCTGTACATAACCTGTCTGATTTTCGTGGTCATCACATTTCCACCTTATTTTTAACAGTTGTAAATGACATGTGTGCTCCTATGTTGTTACGTTATACGAGTACTATCATAGGGTTTGATAGGATCAATCATAAATTGATGATAACAATACTGCACCATACAGGCTTTACCTACAATGCAATGATATTTATGACTTATTATCTTGGGAGATAGAACTCAAATGGTTAAGCTTAATGGGATGATATCAAATTATCTTCTTTACTGCATGAACCGAATCTGGTTTCAGAAAAGAACATTTATTATAGTTAACAACAAGTAACGCTTAAGTCCGTTTGTGTCAATAATTGTAAGTATTAAGCATTTAGAATCTACAAATGCAGAAATCTACAGATGACAACTTTTTGTCTTCATACCAATCGCGTTTGTTCTATTTTTTTTGGAATTGCTGATGCTCAACAAATGCTTAGTTCAGTATGAAGTAATGCTAATGTTAAAGCAAAAGCCTGCTTTGTAAAGAGACGACATTAACAGTGGCAATCCTCAAACAAGTAATATAAATTCTGTGATCATGCTGTTTAATTGAAATGGTGCGCCCACCGGAGACTGAACGAAACCAAATTTTAATAATGTTAGATTATGGCGGTGGACTGCAAGCATTTGTATTTAAAGATGTTTTTCTTTCTAATTATAAATATTCCTAAATCATGAAATGTAGAGACCGAGGTCACTCCATTTTCCAATGGCCTCATTATCATTGTCTATGTCAAATGACATAATTGCTGAATTCCTCAGATAATAAAGGTTGAAATGACAGTATGACAGTTGTATTAAAAAAAGAAACATATAATTACGGTAACAGACTACCTTGTTTCAGTCATCTATAAATAAATCTCTTTTTAAATGTTAAGCTGCCTGTTTCAGCGTTTATTCAGATTTTTGCAAGTAACAATAATTTTAAATTTTATGTATTACTTTAGCTACGCTCTGCATATTTCAAACTACTAAATTTATTTCTCAGTACAATACTTCGCTATGGTGCTCCACCTGGTGCTAGTAGCGGTACTTCGTCAGTAAATAATGCAGAATTGGATTTAGGCATTTTATTAGATATGTACGCAATAAACTTGTAGTATTTGCATAGATGCCTTGTTTTTTATGTAATTTGCCTATAAATTGTTTTACAACATTTCTTAATAATGATTAGGTATTACATATTTAAAATTATTTCGTTTCACAGACATGCTTGGAAGCTACTAACTGAGGACACAAAACTATCGATTAATTATAAAAGGTCTTGGTCACATCAAATCAATAATTATTTTATTCACAGATTGCCTAATTTTTATTTTCTCTACACTATAGTAACGTAACAATAAATTGTTACATTTAAGTCACTGTGAATTAGAGAAACGAATAAAAGCGCAAATATTAAGCTCTTAGCAATATATAAATTGGGTAAAGTATGTTACGCGACACAAAACGGTTTTGTAGCAATCGCCAATGTCGCGCAACAAAAAGGGGCAAAGAAAAAAATAATAGATCAATGAGCTTGGCAGTTCGAAATTAATCCGCACACGAAAGACTAGTTGCTAAACAGCACCCACTAACACAGCGTAGAGGGGGGTGGGTTAAATAACCAAATAACAGAATTTACTAGAGCAAAGGACGCCACCCGCTTTCTCACAACCGCTCAGCAACAGATATTTAAATAAAGCGGGAAATACAGTAGCTTAAAGTGGGATGATTAAACCACACTTACTGCTTCACTCAAGACTATTGATTATAATTGGAAAACCAAAATAAATAATACATGTCATTTAAATACGGAATACAATTTTGTATGAGACGCAGACAATATTAAAGTATACTTTGGTACCAGGTATAGCTTATACGAGGCGTACAAGATTTTACCTTTGGTTTATAGATAAACCCCAAACTACGGCACGCATTTACCCAAGTATAGAACGGTAGGTATGAACCAGTCAGCTATTATAAATTCTTATCTGGCTGTCCGATCGGCTGCGTCACAGGGCTGCTGTTACATAGCTGACCAGGCGGTGTTGTTCCAACGGTAAGGTAGATCGGCTCACAACCCCCTTGACGTCGTGCAAATGGTAAACCAAAGCCTCTACTGCTACTGTCAGATGGTGGGTCAGTCTCTCAAAGATACCGTAGATCGGCGGTTTTTAACGTAACGACCAGGATAAGCAAGGTACAACCCAAATATAAGATAGGGGACCTTCGGATGTTATGCGGCCTTATGTGGATTGGCGAAACAATGGTGATTATCGCTTAGAATGGAGAATGTGTGTAACGCAACTGCTTCCACGATATCCCACAAGTGGCTTGGTTCAATAAACACACCAGGAAACGTTTATTGCCACCAAAATTGCAGAAAACAAGGGCTACACTTATAATAAATCCGACTTATGACGTTTACGACTCAAAACTAAAAATTTGAAAACCACTATGGAAACCAATGGAAGGCCGGCAAATGCTTCTAGATGAAAATAAACATTCGCCCAGATAATGTCACCTTTGGGTTTGTGAAAACCAAACCAGCTGTTTAACATGGCATTTGAATATTATGTAGGCGACGATTTCCAAACCACTAATTTAAACAATAAACCTGATATTCGAAAAATGAACCGTAACAAGTAATAAATTGATTGATTAGATTATACCCGAAGATCCATTAAACATGTATATATTACTTTCTTGGGCGACTTCAAATTAGTCAAATCATTCACGCGTGGCTGTAAAACTAGTCCCGGCCACCAGGCATCTTTGCCCTCAGGAACTAATTGTCGCAACAGTAATACCGGTAACAAATATCATTGTGAAAAGTTTTTAATATGCGCGCCACTGCAGCAATGCCTATCTTCAAACAAACGAGCACACTTTCCGCTGACTCGTAAGCAAATCCGAGTTGCAAAGCACGAAAGCTCTCGATTGCAGGATGCCCGTACACAATTACCATCGATATCGCTCGAATTAAGCGAAGTTTCTTAATTAATGTAGACTTGAACTATGGCGTACCCTGCAAATATTAACAGAATAATAATAGTACGCAAGACTCGGCTAACAGCATGAACCGGAGTACTCGGGTTAATTTGCAAGTTTGCTGCCCACCAACTGGGATGTTCTGCTTGCAGTTTAATAACATTAAAATTGTGTACTAAACAAAGAACTTTTTGTAGTACATGAACGTAATAAAATATGCAAAGTTCTGCATAGGGTAAATTTAACGCTTCTACGTTAAGTTTTCTCCCTTCCGGTGGTTCCAAATTTCTAAAAAGGAATAAATTATGCTATTTTTGACCACGTTCAAGTTCACTAAACTAAAGCGTACGAAGTTGTTTTAACTTAAATAATAGCCGTATAGATACATAGATAGATATTTATTGTGTCATATACATCCATAATTCTACTCGTCACCGTTTAAGATATATATTGTGTAATTAGAGTATAAATATTTTATGTATTATACGCCAATAGTATAAAAAAATATATCACATGTCACTGAAATCATTATGTATAAATTCGTCTATCGAGTAGAAAGCCTTAAGCAACAACAAATAAAAGAATAAATCCAAGCGAAAAGCGGTTTAAAAAAACGGCAATGCATTAAATATTCTTATGCAATACTAGTTGAAACCATGTTTTGTTCGTGTTAATTTTAGTAGATTAATACACATATGGTTACTTCTTGTATCATAGTTATAATAAGAGTTATTTAATTCGTAAGTCTCTATTCTCTATTAAGTTGTCTAAGTATTTAAATATATAGGATAGTTATTTTTAGGGAAATATTGTTTACAGTCATCCCTGTACGCTCTGTACGCCATTATTAGGATTGCCTTTCTCTGAAGTTTGAATAATCTGATAGAGGAATAACTATGGCCCCAAAACTCTCCAGCATAAGCATATGCGATTACAATTTAATTACCATCATCCTAAATCGTTCTCAATTCGGTAACTTTGATGTTTTCGTGGAAACTCTAAGTAAAATGTTAGATAAAATAAAGTGTAACAAGCAAAACAAGAACAAAATAATTATCTTCTTCAGCTGATAGATTTACTAGCATCATATAATTTGCACCCATATGTAGACTTTCTCACAAGAAAGTTGGATCCATGTTTGTAATGTATGTGAAATTGAATTAAAGTGATATCTCGAATATTAGATACAGAAAAATTACGCCAATTATAAACCTGGGTAAATTGCAAGTCTTTAATGGGATTAATGAACTAAACTGGGACTTTATATCCACGGACATTGATTCAAACCACAAATACAATGCTTATTATTAATATATTGTAAATTTTCAGTCTGCTTTTCCTGAAAAACAGATCAGATGCCACACCACAAATCACGAGTCTCCATTAGAGTTTTTCCATGTAAATTACGTGCTACTGTTCTAATCAACAATTCAACTTGTCTTGAAAGCCTCTCTGGCAAGCCCTAGGAAATAATAATTCCTGGAAACGCACCATTTTCATAACGGTATCTACCTGCCATTCATTTTATTCTCCCTCGTAAAAAATTAATTAAGCTCAGTCAGTAATATCAGAAGTGGGATGCATAAAACTGCCGCCCCCTGCATTCTCGTAATTGAAATGTTCTTGATTCGTTTTTATTGTTTGCCGACGTCGGAAGGGCTTCTCATTATGAAATGTAGTATGGAACCCAGGACGCTAATTTGACAGTGAGTGGCAGCTAGAATTGGTTGGCAACCCTTAGATTCAGTCTAAGGAGTATAATCATTATGTCTGAGCTGAAAAAGATTTTAGTGAAAGATTTATTACGTTAGTTTAATGTTCGGTATAAATTATTCATGCTTTCATGGAATTTTGTGGTATTTGTCAAATTTCTTTGTTCTAATACATCTCAGCTGTGGTCTCTGCACAGTGCGAATTATAATTTATGTACACTATAGCTGATAAGTGTGCAAAAGCAATATTTGTTGATTCTTTTGTATTTTCTTGGCAAGAAAATATATGCCATTCAGTATAAAAGTCTTATGAACTTTTCCGCTTATTTAGCTCCTTTGACAAACTTTTTATGTTGTGGTAATGGCTAAAAAGGCTAAACTAAGCTTATGTCCTGCTATCAGTACAATTAAAGTCCTTTAGGGGGAACTTGTAAATAATTTCTTTATGGCTCTAGAACGGTAAGAGCACAAACTGTTGCACTGACTTAGAATGAGTTTTTTTAGAATTCGATTTAAATTTTGGACTAAGTACACTCAAATTAAATAAAAGAAAAAAATGTAATTTTAAATTTATTCATTGATACGAGGGTGAATGCTTTCAGCGTCCATAAATTAAGATAATATTTTGTCGGATAGATCGCTGTCTCTTGAAAACACTGACAAAAAATTAATAGTCTGACGTTTCGATTACACCTGTAATCTTTGTCAAAGACGAAGAACTTCAAAATTTACCTGACACAAGTTCAAACAAAATTTTGAAGGTAAATAAACAAATCACCAAGGATGCGAGACGTCATAGAAGCAACGTGCCAACCTGATAAAAAAGGAACCTAACGATGAAAAAGGAACTACCTACCTACTAGATATACACGAACTACTTGATAAAAGATAACTACAAAATAGCCTTCCAAATGTCACCTAACTCATAATTTCCACAATCCCTATTAAAATTATTAGTATTCCTACAAATTTCTATAGCTTCTTTTATTAGACGTTTGTGATAATATTTTTCTCTATGTAAAATTTTTGTTTTATCAAAATCAATCATGTGTTGTTTCTATGACGTCTCGCATCCTTGGTGATTTGTTTATTTACCTTCAAAATTTAGTTTGAACTTGTGTCAGGCAAATTTTGAGGTTCTTCGTCTTTGACAAAGATTACAGGTGTAATCGAAACGTCAGACTATTAATTTTTTGTCAGTGTTTTCAAGAGACAGCGATCTACCCGACAAAATATTATCTTTATTCATTGATATTAAAATTAAATGTGCAGTTAGTACATTAATTACAGAAATTGAATGTCTTCTGGATTTTGGTTTCAGGTGTATTTCTATTTATAGTAAAATTAGCTATCATAGCCTGTGAAGTAGAAGCTGCAGTAGTAGGTAATGCATTTTTAACCCGAGTCATGCACACCTCTATTCTCCAGAAGAATGGATTTAATTCTTGCTCGTGAAGTGTATGTATTACCCGTCTTTGCGAAATATTTAATTGAGGGGTGATTCTTCTGGTGTTGGTCGTTGCATCTTCTTCCAATAGATCTAAAATATTTTTCACTTCTTCTATAGTTTGTCGAACAGCTTTTTCAAACGTTATTATAGCACTTGGAATAGATCCAGTCTCGCAAAATTTGTTAAAAACTCGAATAAATACGTTTTTGTCAGGAGCCTTCTCACGTGGAAAACGTCGTCGATATTCTTCTACAGCAGCTGTGGCATTGTCATTACAAAAGTTATAAATAAAAACCATATTAGCATACTCTAAATTAGAAAAAAGCTTTGGCATTTTAAGAAAAAAATGCCACTGATGTTGAGAGTTATAGTTTGTGATTTGAAAGTTGAGCCCACGTCACGATTTCACCAATCAAGCACCGACAACTAATTTTATTGTTGTGCCGTTCGTGCTTGCGTTGCTTATATGGAGTGGCATTTAGGACATACGTCTCCTGCGTATTAGACATACGTACCCGTTTCTCTCTCTTTCTAATAGTAGCTGTCATGATGTAGATGCTGCGCGAACTTATGTCGCCAACTAATGTCATTATTGACATTTCATCAGTGGCGTTGCATTATTATTTGTAGTGAGTGCCTCGTGGTTTATCTTGTGATTTTGCAAACATTTAAACATTGTGTAAGTTGGCGTACCTATAATATTAGTGTCTACAGTGTCACGAATTTATTTTATTTTAGTGGTGCAACGCGATATTTGGGCTTACGCTTTCCCATATTTAATTCGTAAGTATAAATATTTCGTTTGCTTTTTATGCATAATTTTTTAAATAGCAGGAAGTTTTTCGAGTCTTATTTCATATTTGTCGGTGTATGTAGTCTTTATGGAAGCGCACTTTTTTGGTCGCAGTAGGATGTCGGGCCGACGATTGACACAGATATAATAAATTTATTTTATGAATTGCTATAAAAATCAAAATTGTGGGGTATAATATCCAGAGCTTGCCTCTTATACATGTACCACCAGCAATACACATTATGTATAATTTGTAGCCCGCTAAACAGCACGCCACTGAAAACATCTGACAGCGGCTTTCAATCGATTTGAACCATACACTTTAGATTTATGACGTGAGGCTCAACTTTCAAATCACAAACTATACAAACAGACTTAAGCTTTAAACAAGCATGTTTTAATATGTATAACTATGGAAACAAACTTTGTATCCATACTTTTTCGAAGAAGATTAGATATTCATTATTTTTTTTTAATTTGGCTATAACTTGAAAACAAATAATAATCGGATACGAACATTTAAGGTCGTTTTCATTATTTTGATGTGCAGAATGCAGTCCTGGAGTTCGGTGCGATTCACCCGGTATGGAATAGTGGTACTGCTCACTGTGCCTTTACTAGGTAATTTGGCAATGCGGATAAGAAGTATTAAATAAAGCACGCACTTCTTCGAAAGATTGTTTATGGTCACCGTATCCCCGCATCATCAAAATGTCTGTGCACTCAGATTCTGCAGCTCTAGTGCCATTTTGGAAGTATTTAATGACTTTTAACAAGAATTTGACAGGTGCCATGCCTCTATTTCAAATGTATGTTAATTCATTTTCAGCAGTTATTTTTTTTATTTTTTATCGTTTTTTGTGCATAAAAATATGTGATGTAGATATTATTCAAATGTAGCTTTATATTATGCCTATAAAAGTACAAAGTATATAACATAGTTGGGTGCTATTTCCTGTTAAGCCCAAAATGATAACAAATAAAAATTTCGTTATAATTAAGTTTATTTTTCACTATATATCCACACCAAACTTCAAAGTAATTGTTTTTCAAATAACAAACTTATTCAGGGGTTCCGGAACACCGTCTACTAATGATGTTGGAAAAAATCTTGTAGTCTGTCATCTGACTTTATTTCTTACTCATGTATGTTTTACACTACCGCGAACTAAAACAGGTGTTTTACGCATTTTTGTGACGAGCAGCCTTGGTTATTACTAACGAATTCATTCGGTGCCTCATAATATTCCGCGATGTCTTTCTCCCAGGCATCTTTGCGAATATATTTAAATTTCGAGGCAGCTGGCGCCGCAATATTCGTAAAATGGGCGTGAAACTGGAGCACTTTGGTTTAAAATTCCTACGCGAGGGTCCCGCCGTCCTTTATCGAAAAAGTTGGATTTACTTTGCAAGTGAAAAGCTTATACGCGATGAAGTGATAAATTCATCGACAGCTGACACCCATTTTTCTCCTGAACGCGCCCTGTTCGCCAACAAAATTCCAGATATGTTTAAATGGAAAATGAGATTTCGAAACTTCCCGGAATCAAATCAGAGTAGATCGAAATTGATGGGGTATCCGGTGTAGGCGACGAACTGACGGAAGTAATGGGTTTTTTTGCCTCCAAAGAGTTAGGAATCAAGAGCTTCGCCATTTTCTGGAAAGTCGATGAACGATGGGAAATTTGAGGCAAATAGGAGGAATTTAATTTACAATAGAATTATTTCAAGTTACGTTTTGTCGGGTAGTGAACAAAAATCTATACGAACAAGAAAGCGCCCAATATCTGACAAGCAATATTAGTTTCAAAGTCAACAAGGGCTGGTAAATATAAACTTATAAACTCATAAACTGCAATTCACTTTATTTATTTACTTCTTTATTGTTTGAACGCTACAATATAAGAAGCACTTCGTTACAACAATGGCGAAAATGTTTCTTTTGTCAGCAAACTTAAGTATGTATTTTTAAATTTCAATTTAAAAGAAGACAATGTATTCAATAAAACTTATGAATATCTGTTTAGTAACTGCGTATAATTGATACTAATATTAAGCACAACAAAGACTATTTAGTCGCACCTCAAGAGCTATAACATGGTGGTGAAGCCTGTTTTGTTTTTATAATGCAACAACGGAGTGGAGCGATTTTCTGGAAGACTGATATAACTATGCTCAAAGTTCAATACGTTTCCCTATTTTACTAAGAAAAAGCCACTTGCTGCGTTTGTAAATTAGTCCTCATCCATTTGCAGTGATTCCTAGTCATCTTATTTAAATGATGTAAGAACATTATAACAATCGGCAGAGCTACCGCCACGGACTTATTTATATTTATAAGTAAAATAGAACATATAAATTGAGTTAGGACAATATTCTGTGTGGACCATTTTAAATAGTTCTTTTACTCAATAGATATAATAGGTTATGCGAGAGGCAAACTTGTAATAAAAGTATTCCGATTAATTTAGGTTCAGTTCCGTATAGGTACTATACTGAAGACTCCTCAGTAGTGAAGACAACATAAAGTAAACAAGTCCTGGACTATTTCAATGAAATAAGAATTCTTATATTATTTAGATTCTAGACAATGTTTCGCTTAAGATCTGAGTCGTTCAATTTGTCGAGTTTCTTTTTTTTCACTTAATATACAATTTAGAATTAAAACATTTTCTTCCTAGCCTATCTTATCAAAAACCCGCATAAAAAACTGACTTTTCTGGAAACTGCTTGGGAATAATTGTTGAATCATTTGTAACTATAATGTTTTGTACCTATGTTCTAAAAATCCTATTGTATTACTATTATTTGAAAATACTAAATTCTCAGTTTTCTAAAACCATAAATTGTTTTTTAAAGTACGATACGCTTACCGCCTACAAATTTCACGGGTTCAGATCTGGTCTCTATTTGTTAATATTTCGAGCAAAAAAATTAAAAAGTCTATTCGTCTTGGTAGCGTAGTGTCGGTCAGAACAACGTTATGCTTAAACTTTGGATGCCTATAAATCMTTTCCTTGTCATTACATTAAACAAATACCATAGCTAATTCTTCGAGGGTCAACATTTTTTACATTCTAAATCACCAATGGTATAACTTCAATCCTGATTATTATATAAAAAATAGTACCACAACGACAATTGTAAACATAAAATGTCAAGTGGCTTAAAAACATTTGGTACCGCTTGCTTCGTCGTCTTGACGTGCAAAAATTATATAATATCATAAATATCTCCAGATTTGCTCCAGATATATTAGAGATAGATCCAAACATACTTTAATAACAATTTTTTTAATTTAATTTAATACAATTTCTTACAATACAGAAATAAATATTTTTTTAAACCCCATCCGTTTATCTTTTATCTTTTTTTAGTTCCCGAGATATATTTTTTGCAACCTCTGCAAATGTTAAATCTATAAAAAAAAGTCAAATGACTGTAAAATGACGCCCAATAGGTACCTAACGTGTATAAATTAAGCTGCATTTATACCCACTATGAATGCAAACATGCAATAACATAGAGAGTGTTCTATTAAAAAAATAATCGGTAGAAAATATTTTCTGCAGACACAAAGCTAAAGTCTGCCAAGCTTTTGTAAGAAACTTTTACATTTAAATTGATTATAAAGGGTGATCGAGACTTGCTTCTTAAATGGTACACTCGGTATGTCTGGTAGACACATAAAATGAGAATTGTAAAGACAACATTATTAAAGCTTCACGAAAAATTATATAACTTCAAAGTAGAAGAATATAGCACCAAACTACTGCGGAAAGGCATAGCATGCCCTAATGAAGAAACACTGCTGCCAAAAGTATTTAACAAAGAAACAAATGCACAACGAGAATAACATTAATATAATAAAATCACTAAACTAAAATTTATAGGTATTATATTTTGGCAAAAGAAAGATTTAGCCTTAAAATAGAAATTTTTATTGACCAACAGAACAATTCGCGAGAAAAAGAAAGTAAACATGAGAAAGATGCTTTCCATTAACATTGTGAGATGTTTTATATCTTTTGCTACTGCGAGAACAGAACTGTTAAGTGACCAAACAAAAACCCAATGTGCAACAAACAAATCGTGTAAGGACATAAGGGTTGGATCTGTTTAATCGTAGATTGTAATGCACTTTTTAAGACATTTAAGAACTTCTGCTAGTAACTAATTATAATAAATTATAATAAAAATTATAATGGCGAGGACGCGTGTAGTTTGACATGCATGTATGCATGAGCAAATTAGACGCAAAAAGACTTTATCATAATTATCATAATATCATAATACGTGGTCAGGGTGTAATGACAACAGAACACATGATTATAAATATTTCAGTATTCATATTTCATATTTTCAGTACTCT
This sequence comes from Rhyzopertha dominica, assembly GCA_025024175.1. Classification (NCBI taxonomy): domain Eukaryota; kingdom Metazoa; phylum Arthropoda; class Insecta; order Coleoptera; family Bostrichidae; genus Rhyzopertha; species Rhyzopertha dominica. The sequence goes on from QCXZ01000137.1 coordinate 17,039,880, forward strand.
TCCCAGCCATCGGCTGGTATAGGTGTTACTGAGATGTTTCAAAAACACAATATTTGAGCTACAATTTTTATATCCAACTGATAACTATGGTGATCACAAATTAGCTTCGGCAGAATACAAGCATCCTGTCAGGTAGTTAATCACAAATATATTCTCGCTATTTATTCTCGCAGACACAAAAATTAATATGTGCATTATCTAGAAAAATTCAGAAGGTTACAAGATTATTTAAGAATTTCTTCTAAGCAGTCCAAACATAGCACTGAAGAGATGAAGGAATGCATTATTTTGTTGTATCCAGACGAACGAAAACTATTAAGACATTTTTTATTGCATAGTTTTATTATCCATTTGCGTCCCGCCCATTAAAGTAACTAGATTACATCGATTTAAGCATATAAGAATTACTACATCAAAGATTCATCAATACTGTTTTGTTTATCTTGCATAAACCCAAATTTTGAACAAATTATACCTAGACAAACCAGGTTTGTTTGAACATTACAAATCAATTTGCGGTAAAAGCTAAGAATATACAAATTCGCGAGCGTGTGTTGTCGTCACAACACACGTTTAACTTTTTGATGAATTATCACAAAGCCAAATTTCCACGCAGATTACCAGTTTCCGGTTTACCACGTGCACAGCCCTTCATAACAATGACCCAAACATGCATAGAGCCAGTCTCATGGTCATGAGCAGAAACTGTTGAAAATTTATTCCCGCCCCATGCATATACCGGTTTCAGGCTAAAAACACCCTCTCCGGCACTTGGAAACCGCGCTGCCGCAAACACGTTCAACACATTCCCGTTTAGCGAACGGAACGGATATAAATTAATTAAACTTTGCTGTTGCTACAACGTCGGTCATGTCCTGTCTATTACAATAGCGCGCTTGTCGCCAGGCGGGCGGTTTCAGGCCGAAATACCGAGGAGCAAAAAGCAGAGGAAGCACAGATGGGAGAAGCGCGACGTTTCAGGGAAAGTGTGGAAACGGACAATTTTTTGCGGATGTAGAGTGAAAGGCGGAAAACTGTGAGTTCTACATCCTAAAATTGTGCATGCAAACCGCTACTTAACGCTTAGCTTTTTTGTAGAACTAGTAGTATAATTTTTTCACTAAATATGTACTGTAAATATTTCTGCATCCTAAATTCACCGCATTTCAGTTTTTTTTAATATATCAGGGATATAAAGTGAGAATTTAGGATGGCAATGCCATCTGTCAGCATTACACTGACATGATGATAAAGCCACCTAGCTGCCTTTGGTATATAAGCAAAACCAGTTCTATGCCGTGTTGTCTACACTAGACCTAAACTGCACTGATGAGCTGTAATGACAGCGAAATAGTACTATCTGCAGTTGGTTGAGGTGTAGACAGCACAGCATAGACATGCATTTTAATATCAGGGATATGTTTAAGAAATTAAAAAGGATGAAATTAATGCAGTCATTGAGCAAATGTTCGTCAAACGAAATCGGACAGTAACTATTAGGCAAAATTTGCCACTTACGAACATGGGTTGAAAATTTCCTTACGGCAAACAAAGTAGTCATTCACAGGCTAAATTAGTTTAATCGCATTAAAATAAAACAAGGTTCACATAATTTCGTCTGTCACGTACATGTTGTAACGTGGAGAGTAAAATTTGGGTTTAAAACGATTACCTATAGTACGAAAACATTACGTTAAAGGAACAGTATTTCCTAAACAACTATGAGATACATGACATATACCATTATGAAATACATGTGTTTGCTGTCGCTTTTAAAAATGTTGCTTTTTATACTTTAATGTTTTGGGCATGCTCTCAGACCCTTTTTGCCAAAAAGTTCTCACTGTTGCACCAAAATGGACAACATCATAGGTACTGTTAAACGCAATATTCTTTAGACTTACTTAAAAATTTGCTGTGCATTTGTTAGTATAGTAAATTATTTAGTATGTAGATCTATCATCATTTACACAATTTTGGGATAGCATTTGTGATTAAGTAGTGTTGATTAATTTATCAGCAAATATTCCACCATTTACACAGAAACGACGATAGTACCCAGGAAATGTTTAGGTAGGGCCTAAAACACTTTAGTTTGGTATTAAGTGAATAATCCTTTCTTCCTTCCATTGCTTTTTATTTAGCAAGTACAAGTACACGTCATAGTTCAAGCAGCTTTAGTAAGATTTATTAAAATTTGTCATTGTAACGAAACAGACCAGCTCCGGTCGAATGCGCGAAGGTACCACCACTCTGCACTACTGAAAAGGTGGGAAGCGCGCTGAACTTTGACCGTGGCTAACCCTATAAAAGTCCAACGGAAAAGAAATAAGTGTTTGACGTGTCGGTTTTCTTGCAACAATCGTTGAGGTAACCTACCCCAGCTGTTTGGTTTTTCGCGGCCTCTCCTCCACTAAAGTCCCTCGGCTTTCTGGAACTCTACTCCACCAACGACCACTTGCCTTTCCCTGGTCGCCCCGCTGAACTCCTTGGCCTTCCGGGGTTCTGAACCGCCCTGAAGTCCCTCGGCTTTCCGGGACCGTCCACACCGTCAGACTTATAGGCCTTCCGGAGTTTGATATCCCAGACCACAGACCGAAGACACCACATTGCTGTAGTATTGACATATTTTCAATTACAGCAGTTGTGTCTCAATAACCTCTCTCCATCATCCTCTCTCTAAACCGTTCTTTTTACAATGTCTGCCTGAAAGTGAACCTGTTATCTTCCCTGAGGCTATCCGTAGCAATATCAATCGCTATCTGGGTGGCCGACCGCTATTATTTTAGTGGCTGATGTCCAACACATTCACAGCGTACGCTGGTTACTGAAGCTGAATACTTTGTGAGTGGAGTATCACTGCCAAAATACATGTAGATTTTGGCACCAAAGTGTAAGGAGTGTTACATAAATTATGGCGCCCGAGCAGGGACCGAGTTACTGACCGATTAATAAATATTAATTATCAGACAGGCTCATAGAAAGAATACTGGACTATGCAGGGAACTGAAGCCGATGCCGCACTGTTACCAAATAGAAAATAGAAAAAAGATACTGGATTAAAGGTTACTGGATTTATGATCTCCGAAAACAAAATCTGCAGAATCAGCAGGAACCATGTTTCTTAAACATGGCCTATCTGGCAAAATTTTGTATCTCCGCACCATGCATGTAGGCCTATTCCTTTCGTTTAGCCCTCCACTCATCGATATTTTCTATTTATTCCAATTAGCAGCTTATAGGTTAATGATAAAGATATTATTTTATTAATAGTGGCTTTAAGTCGATTACCATAAACACATTTCTATAACGAAAACGGTAAATGATATTATTAAATTCAAATTTCTAGTAAACAACTACAAAAATGAACTTGCTCAAAACGTTCACATATTCAGGTCCTCACATTTACAAAACCGTCAGTGCCTTCATAAAACATGGCAATTTCGTCATAACGTATAACACAATTAACCATTTTAATTTAATCGGCAACCACAAAAAAAATACAAAAATAATAAATAAACGAAGTGGAGTATTATTGGCTAAATTGTTTAGATTGTAATACAGGTCAAACATACATAAATTTTGATACCAAGATAAACGAACATTTTATTATTTATTATTAAGACAACTTTTTTGCTCAAACATCACACACAGGACGTTGTCAGTGTTTTTAAAACCAACGTTCGTATTATTTTTCACTTTACTTTAGGCAATATAATAACTGGATGAAACTGATTTTCGCCATTGGCCATTTAAAGTCCTTTTGAAGAATGCACGTAAAATGAGAATTTTGAATGCCATCATTTGGCTAAACAAATTCACAAATCTTACTAAGTAAATTTTATATTGGTCGAATCAACAATTACTTGTTTGGGCTATTTGTGGATTATTTAGATGAGTAGTAAGACGTCTTCAGCATACATTATATAGAATGACTGAATGAGTAATTTTCAACGCTTTCCCTCATTGTACATACAAACCTTGAGTGTATAGTAACACAACACATAAATAGCTTTATATTTGTAGCTGGCTTAGTAAAGCTTCTACTCCATCAGTTGGCTAATAATGTGTGATTATCTGTGATTTGATATGCAAAAGCTGCATTATACGATGTACATATAGGATATCCATGATTAAAATATGTTTATTTTTTGCAGTGTAACGGACCGGGTGAGTATTAAATACACACGTTACATAAATAAGAATATAATAACAAAAACGTAACAGGTAACACATGCAGTGGCATACAAGTCGATATCAACAATAAATACTGGTAAGTATAATTCAAGGTAATATAAATTTGAAAGAATATATATAAATAATAAAATCTAAACGCTGTATAAATAATTTCTGTTTCAATTTAATGTGTTAATATGTGACACTGGACTATTAAATGATAATTAAATATATATGCAAACAGTGGTGGTTTTACTAAATCGTTTGTTTATGAAAATGCAAACCCAATTAAAGAACAGATAGGTAAATATAATATAGAACATTCAATAAACACAATATACCGCAATATACGTAAGTTACTTGATCAAGTACCCCCGTTTAACATTTAATCTATCTCGAGATATAACACAAATAATTGTAAAACATTTAAATATTGCAATATGAACGAACGACACCTCCAGCGCTACTTATCTTGTTCTTTATACTCGTTTTTGTCAGCAAGCTATCGCATCAATGGCAGTTGTTCTCTCTCGCACCCTCGGGATGTACGGAACCTCGATTCTGGTTGTTCCTGAATCGTTATTAATAACTGCATCAATTGTTGACAATTTCCCTTGCAATGAGCTTTCCCATAGACGTTTACGTGCGGTTGTATGTTTAATCCCTTAATGATTGACTAGTAGTAGATATAGGTATAGATCTAGATTTAGAGCCTAAAACGAAGTACTAAATTGTGGGGACAAAAGCACCCCTTAACTCACCCCTCACTGCACTGCATACATACAATGTGTTTTAAATCACAAGGAGCTCTAATAAGCACAACCTAGCGAGCCAATGTGCTGCGCCGGAAGAAGTAATTCGGTCAAAAAACATTTATCTATACCTTCAATGACACTAACCCTATCGACAAATCACGCATGCACCGCTGCATAGTCCTGCCAGTTGATTGAATAATAAGTAAACGATTATTTATTCGATCAACTCCCATAGTCCTGTCAATACCCGAAAATTATTAAATTGCAACAACATTAATATTATCTTATCATTACTTAACTACAGACTACTCAAATACTTAAAGAACAGCTAATTTATAACTAAACAATATATGGCTTTAATTTTGTTATATTAAATATTCCTTTTGTTTCTCCTGTTTTTGTATCCTGCAATTCATAGGCATTGTCCCCTTTCTTAGCTGAAATTTTAAATGGACCCTCGTAGATCAGAAACAGTTTCTTTATTTCTTTATCCTCGGATGAAGAAAGCTGATTTGCTTTAACCCACACTATATCTTCGACTTCAAATTTAGAAAATTTTGATCTCTTGTTGTGTTTTGCTTGTCTTTTCTCCGCTTTTCCTAGTAGTCTATCTTTTACTAGCTGTATTGTTATTTTAGGTTGCGAGTTACCATTTTCTGGAAACTCGATTATTTTTCTTATGTATTCTTCCGGGTGAATACCTTCCTGTAGCTGTATTGGTGCTACTCCAGTGCTTTCGTGTACACAACAGTTGATCCACATCTCAATTTTCTCTACATATGTTCCCCATGATGAATGCTTACCATGGCAGTATGTTCGGAGTAAACGCCCTATTTCTCTCATCACCCTTTCACTGGGGTTACCTTGAGGATAATATTTTGATGAGTGCAGTTCCGTGATACCGTTTGACTGCAAAAATTCTTTCCACAATTTTCCAGTGAAATACGTGGCATTATCAGACAAGATCTTTTTTGGTTTAGTAACAGAGTTAAAATAACTATTTAGTTTGTTTACAATTGATTTAGTATTTGCTTTCCGCAACGTATATAATTTGACATACTTTGAAAATACATTCAAAACAACCAAAATATATTTTACACCCCTTATAGATGAAGGCAAAGGACCAAAAATATCTATTGCTAGTAGATCATCTATATCTTGAGGTATTATAGATTTCATGTGTGCTTGTAATATTTGGTTCGGAACTTTGGCTTGCTGGCATAAGGTACATCTAGCTATAACTTTGGCAATTGATCTCCTAATATTATTCCAAATAAAGTTTTGAGTTATTACACCATAACACTTCCAAGTTCCATAATGACCATAAATTTCATGATAATCTTTAATTAATTCTTCTTGCATATTAGTTGGTATGAATATTCTCCAAGTATCGTTTTCACGTATTCTTGCAAACAAAATGTTATTAAATGTCACGTATTCCATATATCCTATACGTTGTGATATATCTAATGTCAATAAACATTTAATCTTTCGTATAGCCGGATCTAAATCTTGAAATTTTGCAATGTCTTTTAACTTTTTAAGATTATCAGGGCCAAGTTTTATGTTTACTACTGTTATAAACACATTTCTGGAATCACCCGCTTCAAAACCATCTTCTGCAGGATTTCTGGACAGTGAATCGGCAATGATATTGTTTTTACCTGAACAGTGTTGAATATCAACAACAAATTGCTGAATTGTGAGTATCCACCTAGCAATCCTACTGTTTAATAATTTACAACTGAGCATGAATGATAATGCTTTATGATCGTTAATAACCTTTACCTTACATCCTAAAATAATGGTTTCCCACTTTTTTAAACACCAAACAATGCTCAACATTTCTCTTTCACTTGTTGTGTAATTAATTTCTGCTGCGTTAAGTTTTCTACTTGCAAAAGCAATGTTATTTTCTGTACCGTCTATCCCATATTGAAATAATCTACCACCTATACCTATGTTTGACGCATCAGTCTGTACAAAGAAACATTTATTTAACTCTGGATGATGTAACATAGGAGCTGATGTCAATACCTCTTTAATTTTGATAAAAGCTTGATCACTTTGTTTATTCCAACACCACTTAACGTCTTTTTGCAACAAATGAAATAATGGAAGTAAAATGTTTGCATACTGTTCACAAAATTTTCTGTTATAATTACAAATTCCTAGAAATGCTCTTAATTGTTTGACATTCTTTGGTCTTGGATATTTTGTGATTGCCGTTATTTTGTCTGGATCTACTCTAATACCCTGTGTTGACAAAATCATACCAAGAAACTTTACCTCTTTTCTGAAAAAATTACACTTGGATAAATTTGCAGTCATGTTAGCATTCTTCAATTTCTGAAACACGTATTCAAGATGTTCTAAATGTTCTTTTGAATTTTGTGACGTAATTAGTATGTCATCAATGTATGGTGTTATAAACTCCTTATTTTCCCCAAATACCTTGTCTAAACAACATGTTAAAGCCGCTACTGATGTTTTTATTCCGAATGGTACCCTTTTGAAAACAAATACTTTACTACCAACCATAAAACCCAAATACTTTTGATGTGCTTCCTCAACTGGTATTTGCCAAAAACTACTCGTTAAATCTATTGTAGAAATACAACAACAAGATTGATATCTATAGAGAATATGCTCAGGTGGTGGTGAACAATTATAATCCATTACTATCTTCTTATTCAATTCTCTCGCATCCAAACAAATTCTGACGGTGCCATCTTTTTTATTACTGGAACTATTGGACTTATGTATTGTGTATCTGATCTTTCAATTATTCCCTCTTCTACCATCTCCTCTATCTTGTTATTCACTGCTTCCTGATACTTAAATGGTATAGGGTAACTTTTTCTGTGCAATGGCTTGTTGTCATTCAGTTTTATTTTATGCTTATAAGCATTAGTAAGACCTGGTTTATTGGAAAATACATTTGAGAATTTCTCAATAAGACTCTGCACTTCTTTTAAGTCCTTCTTTTCACATTTCTCTTCCTTCTCTTCTTTTTCCATTGTTATGTGCTCTATCTCCACCTCCAGTTCTTGTAGTGTGTTGCATTTCTTAAGGAATGATATTGTAAGACCATGTTCAGCGATTACTACAAGTGATTTTTCAAAATCAATTACAGCGTTAAATTTAGTTAAAAAGTCTGTGCCTATTATTACATTATGAATTAAATTTTCCACAACCAGAAAGACAATATGAAAACAGCTTTTGTCAATTAGCAGTTTTACATAAATTTGCTCTTTAACAGTTTTGCTAGCATTTCCGGTGGCGGTTACTATCGTAACTCCACTTACAGGTATAGATTTTATATTAGTACACTGCTTTTGCAACAAAATATAGAAGTCTTTTGATATACATGAGTGCATGCAACCAGAATCTACAAGTATGTCAGTGAATAAGCCTTCTATCTTACCTTGTATAAATGGAACTTTATTATCGTTTTTAAGTTGAAGTTTGTTATCAGTTAGAATAGTGTTACAGTGATATTGCTGGTCCAGTCTACTTGGGTTTATTTTTCGTTGTTCTTCCTGAATTTCGTCTTCATTTCTTGAGTACACTTCCGCTTTGGTTTTGAAAACTTCTTGGTTGTATCGTTTCGTCATCTGAATACTCTTCAACGTTTACTGTCCTTACGTAATGATTTTCTCGTAGTTTTTCTTTCATCCTTCCCCGGTTCTCTTTAATCTGGGCGGTATTTAGATCTTTGTCTTCTCGTATACGCCAGTTGCTAGCCTTATCCTGCCTCCTGTCCTGCCATTTGTTAGCTCCGTCTCTTCTGTTGTAATTTTCTCTGTCATCTGTGCGATATCCATACCTAGGAGTATTTTCTGCTTTCCTGTAGTTATTAGGTGAGCGGTACTCTGGTCTGTCTCTATACTTTGGTAAATTTTCTTCATACTTCCTTTGGTATACTTGTCCTTTGTTGACGTATTCTTCGTTTGGTGAGTTTATATGATTGTACCCAGCGTAGTGTTGTTCATAACCATTGTAATAGTTCTTCTGGTAGCTGTTATGTCTTGAATAATTATGTCGTTCATTTCGTTGTTTGTTTTCTATGGTGTCCAGTCTCTCTAGAGTCTTGTATATATTTTCAATTGATTTTGGATTAGTACTTACTAAAATTCTTGCTACATCAATGGAAAAATGTGCTGCAATTACGTCAACAACATCATCTTGATTAAGGTATTTAATAGTTTTTATCTTCTTGTATATCTTCAGAAAGTATTCAGCCATATTTGACGAACCTCTATCTTCGTATTTTCCTTTCATAATACGCAGCAATGCCTCTTGTTGCTTTTGAGCATCCCAATAACGCTGCATGAATTTGTGACGAAATTCCTCAAACGATCCTGAATTTCCTGCAAATATTTCGAACCATATAGCCGCATCTCCTTTCAAACTTCTCTTAGCAAATGACAAACGTTGCTCCCTGGGTATCCATTTTTCTTCCAGCCAATTCTCCAATGATTCAATGAATTCAGTTGGTGATGCATTTCTGCCGTTAAAAATTGGTAAATCGCTAGTATCGATACGCCATTGAAAAGCTCTGAAATAATCACTTTCTGTAGGTTGAAAAGTCGCTCGTTGATAACGTTCATAATCTCTATCAGATGTCGTTCGTGGCTCAAGTTTCTTCTTCGGTTCATCCTTGCTTTTTCATATCTTCTCCCGCCATTTCTCCATAATTGTTAATTTTTAACTGGTAACTTTTCTTGATTGCTCCTGTAGCTTGTTCCACTTCCGTAAATTGTTTTACAACCTTTTCCACAGCTCCCAAATCTCTTGTATCGTACTCTCTATCCTCACCTTCACGTTGAATGCCTAAATCCTCAATTTCTAGATCTCCCAAGTTTCTATTCTCGTTAAATACCTTTTGCCTATTATTGCTTTTTATATTTGACCTTAAATTCCTATCATTTGCCGTAGCCATAATTGTAAAGTTATTATACTCATGCAATATTCAGAAATCTACTAAGCAATCTATAAATTATATGCAAACACATCGAAAACAAGAAAAATATGAATATTTACTCGGGCGCCATTTTATGTAACGGACCGGGTGAGTATTAAATACACACGTTACATAAATAAGAATATAATAACAAAAACGTAACAGGTAACACATGCAGTGGCATACAAGTCGATATCAACAATAAATACTGGTAAGTATAATTCAAGGTAATATAAATTTGAAAGAATATATATAAATAATAAAATCTAAACGCTGTATAAATAATTTCTGTTTCAATTTAATGTGTTAATATGTGACACTGGACTATTAAATGATAATTAAATATATATGCAAACAGTGGTGGTTTTACTAAATCGTTTGTTTATGAAAATGCAAACCCAATTAAAGAACAGATAGGTAAATATAATATAGAACATTCAATAAACACAATATACCGCAATATACGTAAGTTACTTGATCAAGTACCCCCGTTTAACATTTAATCTATCTCGAGATATAACACAAATAATTGTAAAACATTTAAATATTGCAATATGAACGAACGACACCTCCAGCGCTACTTATCTTGTTCTTTATACTCGTTTTTGTCAGCAAGCTATCGCATCAATGGCAGTTGTTCTCTCTCGCACCCTCGGGATGTACGGAACCTCGATTCTGGTTGTTCCTGAATCGTTATTAATAACTGCATCAATTGTTGACAATTTCCCTTGCAATGAGCTTTCCCATAGACGTTTACGTGCGGTTGTATGTTTAATCCCTTAATGATTGACTAGTAGTAGATATAGGTATAGATCTAGATTTAGAGCCTAAAACGAAGTACTAAATTGTGGGGACAAAAGCACCCCTTAACTCACCCCTCACTGCACTGCATACATACAATGTGTTTTAAATCACAAGGAGCTCTAATAAGCACAACCTAGCGAGCCAATGTGCTGCGCCGGAAGAAGTAATTCGGTCAAAAAACATTTATCTATACCTTCAATGACACTAACCCTATCGACAAATCACGCATGCACCGCTGCAGCAGGAACACAAGAAGCTTTCTACGAACAATTCTTCTAGAAGCCTGATCACTTCATTCTGCGTAAGTATGTCATCGCCATGCATCCGCGCACGCTTTCCAACCTTGTAGCATTTGAAATGGTACGGGATAGTGTTCGTTGATAGTTGACATTTCTTAGGATTAGTATTTATTTCATGGAGGTTATCATCCATGAACTTCTTCAGCTAAACCGCTAGACAATATTTTTAGGACTACGGGCTCGAAAACTGCGGACTTCTGACTTAACTCCTTTTTATTTAAAACACTAGTATCAAATACACTAAGTCTTAACACAACCCGTTCAAAGCGCTACTGCTTTAACACTACCAATTCATTAGAATACACACACTTGGAACTAAAACACCTGCTTCACTAGACCTTTCACTCGCTCGGTAACCGCTATTTGAATTCAAGAACTGCCCGCGCTTCTCTCCGTAGAGCTATTTATACCTCCCCATAGAAAATTTTAGAAGCGACACCTTCCAGACTCTCTCGCAACTTCGCGAAATAGAATCCTCTAGAGAGTGTCAATATCGGTATCTAAAATCACCAGATAGATATAGTACCGCAACTGTCCGCCATTTTAATGCAAACTAGCAGTGGTAAATTTAAACGTTTATGTAGAAGACCGGGATTAAACCTATTTGGTTTCAATGGTTTTGGGGCCATCAGCCATTTTAGTGCTTTTAATCTATCTAGTGACTTTATCGGTATCGAGATTCCCTTGCCATCTGTTTGTAGCTAGGATCACAATTTGCAGTGTCCCACTACACCGCATCTACACGTCTGTAACTCCCATCCACAGATGGCGCTAATTCAAAACAATATTCAGCGGATGAATAGACCATACATGTATACATCCCTTATTCTTATAAGCATCCTTTTAGAGTATTCCTATCCTCAAAATTATTTTGGGCGTAGGACACAATGTAAATAGAATGTTTTAGTTTCATTTAGCGTTTCTATTTAATAAATACAAAGCATGTCATGCCAGTTACAAATACGTTAGTATTGTTAGTACATTAATGCCATTATATGGAATGTTACCGGTAAAAAGAATTTCGGGAAGTTCTAATAAAATGTTGTTTGTGAGTAATAGTTAATTTCTAATTATGACTAAGAATATAATAGTCTTAACTAGTGGGAAACCTTTTTATTTTGCATATTTCGTATTGAATAAACATAAGGTCCACAATTCAGTGCAATACTATCGTCATTATGTACAATGTGTGTCGAATATTGATCTATTCATAGAATCTAAATCTGGAAATTTTTGTTATTAATTTAGTAACAATAACTACGCTGAATCTTTTGACAACAAGGAGCCACCTGTTTATGAAAAATAATTTGTAACAAAACGTGCCTAATGTCTTGTCTCAAAGCAGCTTACTGGTAGAAGTAAAGCCCATAAATACTAWAATAACCMTCCTTTCTTGAAATCCGTTTTTGATAAATCTCGAATATATAGTAGCTAGTAGCACCTTCAAATTTTCCAATACTTGCTTGTTTTATAAAATACTTCCTGTTTCTGGCAAAGGAGTTACCTTCAGTATACTAGTGAAAATATTTTAGGAATGTTTTATAACCGCATCTGTCCAATTTCACCTCCAGTTGTGTTTGTTTCAGTTGAAGCCTCCAATGTCATTGTACAGCAGAAAAACCGATAAAACAAATAAAAGGATTTATCGTAGTGTGTCAAACAGTTCCCACAACAGCGAAATGCTTTTAGACAAATAACATTGGCTCGTTTAACAATTAATTGAACGGCTGCACCGAATCGACCCACTGCTGCCAAGGCCGAAAATTTCCTGAAAATTGTTAATGTTTGTTTGTCATCCAAACCTTGTTAAAAAAAGAATGAAATGCAATATACTCATAATTCAACATCCGCGAACTAAATTATACACAGAAAGACATTAAAGCAGGCGGCTTCTCTTATACCGCGCTGACATGTAAAACGAAACGATAAGGGAGTGTTCGGGGTGAAAGTGAGCATTGCGAGAGCAGGGTTCAGCGCGGCACAATTCCTTTGAAGTTTCTCCCTTTGCCATATACATATGTATCCCGGACATTATCACGTAGTTCTTTTCCAGCCCTCGGCGTATTCCCCTGTCAATATGACTGTCCCGCTGTTATCATCAGACGTGCGTACTTTCTTTTGTCTCTTGTTAAACAAGCCGTGAGTAAAGAAATTTACATAAAGACATCAAAGTTACACTATAAGGTAGTATTTCATTATTTCGAGAATCTTTAGAATACACAGCAGCAAAACATTCAGAGAAAACCGAAAAAATGTAATACGAGTTCATAATAAAATAGGTGTTATATCTGTCGTTTGGGAATCATCTACCAAAATTAATAAGTTATTGACCCAAGACGTTTGGGCCAGAGAAAAATGTGGAGAACATTTTCATATTAGAAAAGACTTCCCTAGAATAAAAGGAAATGCCAAGAAGATGGCAGATAACCCTGTAGGAGGGATTTTATTTGCTGCTGCTCTAGATGTACGCCGTGAAACAGCTACAGATATATAGATATATCTTACTACGGCAAATTATGTTTTATTCTGAAGACTAGGAAAACGAACCAGTTAGTAAAAGAAGAGGTAAAATATCATGCGACGCACACAAAACCTCTAGAATCAGAAGGTATAATCCAAATTGTTAACAGTAAAGCGTGAATAACAGAAACCTTAGCATTGAACTGTCCGTAAAGAAAATAAACAAGGAAGTAGCAACCTTCTATTAGAAATAGAAATCACGTATTTAACTTTTAGTAACATATCTTTCAATAACCTTACACATTTAATTTCGAGAAATGAAGAGAAGCACAACATCCACCATAACTGTCGACCTCAGACACCAGGGCAAAGTATCGTCGACCTCAGCAACTTTATACCAAGCACTACATTTATAAAATGGTTTTTACGTGAGTTCTGTGTCTTAATCAGAGCCAATGAATGTCAGTCCAAAATGTGATCTTAGATAATAGTAAACCTCAATCAACCTATTCAAGAACTATTGATACAGGGTCCATAAAGAACATCAGCATAATTTAAATGATAAAGCCGATGACTCACAGAACCTGTTTTGGTGTCTGTGGCAAACAAACCTTTTAAGCCGCCATACGCTCTTATCAGCTGAAGAGCATGATCAGTATTATTTAGCTTTCTAGTAAAAATATTGACCGCATCATCTGTTTCTGAAAAAGAAAAATAATAATAAACTTGGGTGCCATCCACGTAGAAATAAGCACTGCACAGCTCAAAAGTAGATGGAACAGATAACAGAAAGATAAGAGGATCCAAAATAGACTTGCAGAGTACCAATAACAACTTTGCGCTGCTGAAAAGCAGAAGCAAAAACACGTACTGAATGTCTTCTACGGTATGATTAATTTTCTGGTAAATTTGAAGCAGTTGTATTGAAGCCATTATAATATGGCAATGCAATTAAAGTCCATTATTTGGGATGTCAATATTTTTAAAGGATTAAATTGTGCTTCGTTATAAATTCGTTTACAAGTTCAATTAAGACATTACCGTATACTTTAGACAGATACGAAATAATACTGATGGGTCTAAGGTCATAGCGATGCGGAAAACATTCTTTACAGTAATTAGCTAAATAAATGCATCAAACACATGGGAATAATTGGACAAGGCAGTTTAATCCAATTTGAATTTAATACAACTCATAATTTTTAAGACTTCATCATTATTAGCGGGAACTTTGCAAAACTCATCCCTAAAGTCGCATTTTAAGTTAGATTTGTAAAATTTGAGCAGATTAAGTTGAGAACGCGACATTTTGGAAAACACTAAAGATACTTAGCCAGTAGAGGTAGTAGAGCTAATAATGAAGCTTTTGAATGTTCTTCAATATGCTCTTAAATCACCACCTCTAATACAGGGCTCAAAGTAGGCATTCTTATTGACAACAGCGACATTGATGTAGGTCCTTAAAGATTTATAAAAGTTTATTTCTCTTCTGTTAGTTCTTTTATATTCTTGCAGGTTCTGTCTCTTAAATCACCGCGGATTTCAGGGGGTCAATTAGGAACACGGCATCTACTAAACCTTTCTAGTGGAAAAAGCGTGCTAGTAAAAAAATGTACCTTAACATCAGTATTATCTGAGTACACAAACATATTTCAATTTACCCTTTCCAAATCAGGCGTAAACCGCGGCAAACCGATTTCTTATGTTTGAATAATAATCTCAGACAAAGACAAGTTGCCAAATTTTTAAAATTGTGTTTATCATCCAGGAAAGTGGAGCTTATTTTAAAAAATAACGACTGTGTTATATACATATATAGCTGCTGCTCCTAACTTGTCCGTCACAAATACGTCTTGAAACTTATGGGAAAATTGAGGGAGACTGGATACGTCCGAGTTGTTGAAGATGAAGCTACCGGTGTTGCCATTTTAGCCCATGCTGCTTCCATGAAGAATACGCACTCAGCTGCAGTGACTATAAGTTTGTACAGTCACTTTAGAGTCTAACTAACATAGGTTTCATTATTTCATAATTAACTCGATGAATGATGCGATGAAAACTAGTTTACATTTTCCTTAAGTTGGCCGTATTAACAGGCAAAACTGCAAATAATAGAGAGATCTTAATCCTCACTTTATACGGAAAGTACACATTCAGGGACAAAAAAAACTTAATGTTTGGAAAGCATTAAAGTTACGACTAAAACATTTTAGTCGGGGTTAATACGAGCTATTTTGAAAGAAGAAGCGTTGAAAGGTTTTCAAAATGAGATATTACTCGACTCGTCTCTATTATTAAAAAATTAAAAATATAGAAATAGCCAAAGGTCATCAGAAGATCTCTCCCTCTCGTAATAAATTCACGCATTTCAGTATTTTACCCGAATGTGTTTCCCATATACAGGTACAGGTAATAAATAACTGGTATTATTGGGATCATCCTGTTCGCTGAATATCCTATATAATCAATCGGTGTTAACGAGCTGTAGGTAGCTCTAATCGAGTCCTAGCATCAAAACTCAAAAGGTTCAAGTTAAAAGCTTCCAAACAAAGCAATCTTCAGTAAGAGACAAATAAATGTTGTTTTATATAAATAACTCCTAAGAGTAAAGTAGATTCTCGAAAGAATGTGCTACAAAATTTGCACCGACAAAGCTACTGTCGACTGCAAAATTTGTGCACTTCATAGCATTAAATAAAGGCCTAAATCAGACGCTGTATGACGGGAMAGTACTGTATTACTGTATTTATGGATAGAGTGCTAAGAAATCATCTAAAGTCCAAAAGCACGACATTAAATGTAATTAAGATTAAAATTTTGCAGCGTGGAAGGTGCACGAATTTTGCCGCACGTTGACCGTACATTCAATCCTTTTTTATATATTTTATGTTACTGCTAACTTATGCAAGACGTACGTTGTGGAATAGTAGCCCTGTATATCCGTTGACGGTTTGGTCTAAATGGTTGTCAGTTTTTTCAGCTTTGCCAGTGTATCTGTTTAAGGAATATCACGAAAACCAATACTACGGCATTTATACCCGCTCGACCTTTATTGCTATATCGGAATGCCATATTTACTACCAGGTGTCACAATAATGGTAAAACACTGCCAATAACTCGAAATTTCCCGCTCAACCTCGGGCCGCAGCACATAAAGCACCCCTGCAAAACCAGTGGCTAATTTACCGGACAGGGTCATAGCGTTTTGTTCCGATTTCCAATCGCAAATCAGACAACCGTATCGATTGACCCAGTGGGCACAGAAAATTCGCGGATTTCACGGTCGCAGGGGACGCTTCGTCTCCCCGCTCCGTCGCTCCTTCCTCCGGAAAAGCTGAATATTCGATGCGCAGCACAAGGCACAAAGTTTTTCCGCGGGCAAGACAATTTTAAATTTTAATTGGCCTGTTCTCGGTTTAATTTCACAAATGGCCTGGCCGGCGTGTATATTAAAAGATGCGCTAATGAAAAGTGGTTCTAATCTAATATTAACTTGGTCCGGTGGTTGCTTAATTTTTCCCGGGGAGGGACGGCATTGAGTAGGCGGAAATATGTTGCGCCACCACCAGAGAGTGGAAATATTAATAATTCTCGTGAATTTTAATTTATAAGATAAAACAGTTTTTATGTTGCTCAATAACTTAGCTGTGATGAAGGTTGGGAGAAAAATGAAAATGAGGCCATTTATGCAACCGATGCGAAAAGCACCTCAGTTTGCTCTTATATTTGTGATTAATATTTACTTTTAGGCTAATGGGTTGTAGTAGGGTAGACAACTCGTTGTGCTGAACTAGGTGCAAAGCTTGGAGGTAGTTTTAATTTTAACGCTTCCTGTGTACTTTGAAAGAATGAAAMTGAACAGGTAAATGAACAACTCCTTATACTGATCAATTTCAAGTAAAGAATATACCGATGTGGATTCTTGCATGTAAAACGTTGATGCACTTGAACATGTTGGAATGCTCAAAATATGCAATAAAATTTGACAAAAATGCCGTAAATATTCAAGTTTTTTAAACAGTATTTACCCTAATTTAGCATTTCACATATGTTTTCAGCAACATTCCTTTTTTGTTATAAACACAACAACATACATCACAAATCATAATATGTATAAAGCAACATAAACATACTTGTTTTAATCACTTAATGGAATTGGAAAACAGTGTTCTAATTCTTATTTTTATGTATTATTGAACTGTAGCAAACGATAATTGGCACTTTAATCAGTTAAACTGTAGGATGCTTAAAAAATGTACACATTTTGAAGCGTTATTTTCCGTTCTACAAAGTTCATTTTTTAGAGAAGCTTATAATCTAATTTGAAAATTAAATGCACTTCCTGATGAAAATGGGATTAATGATCAAAAGGAGGCACTGTTAGGCATTTCTCTTCAGTTGTATTATTTTCAAGTTGGAAAGGCTGTGAGTCCAATTGCAAACCACACCGCAAAACACCAGTCAGATTCACAGCCTTGTTAGCTGGAACGATTATCTTTAACCCGGTACATACATTTGTGCCGATTAACACTTCCATTAAGTTTTAATTGAGCCCCGCGGTATACGATGTATGGAATCAGTGGTGATGAATGATTTATTTTTTTAAGTTGATAAGGATTAATACTGTATCCGCCTAAATAGCTTTCCCATTACCGCATTGTACGTGACCATTGTTTTTAGAAGATAGAATGGGTATAGTAAGCTAACCTTAAAAGATAGATATATGTCATCACGGACTTTTTTGTAGAACTACGAAAGAGGAATATCTCACCATGCATTGTTTTGTTATATCTCAAAGGGATTAGGCAGCGAATAATAGTAATAATAATAATAATAATAATAATAATAATAATAATAATAATAATAATAATAATAATAATAATGATAATTATAATAATAATAATAATATATTTGCCCAACTGACCAAGGGGCTAAAGAGGATAAGGAAGTGTACAGAAAAAGTAAGTATAGCATAACAGAAATTAGTGCGAAGTATATCACACAAAGAAAAATTATCTAAATGCTACAAGAGTAATAMAGACWATACAAATTACAAGACAGATTTGGTTAATGTAACACATAAACGGCTTAAACAAGTACTAGTGTCGCCTTCAAAAGAAACAAAAGTGTTCACAGATGTAACTTTAGAAAAAAACAATCAATCAAAAATTGTAATAGGTGGACGTCAGCCTCCTACAATTTTTTATAAAATGTCGTATATCCCATCTAAAAATGTCCACTTCAAACGTTATTGTATCGTAATTACGGCACATATTAGTGAGCGGCAAAAAATAATGCTGGTTTGTACGGCAAATTTTAATATTAAATGTAATGTTCTGCCGAGGAATAAGGAAACCTATCCTTTTTAACAAATCAATGCTATCTGTAAATCTTCGCAGTAATTTATATAAGGAAACGTTGCTTGCCAACACTCCTTTAAATTTCAGTGAATTTAAATTCATTTCACTTAACAGAACAGCATTTTGATCATGTTCTTCAGGATAGATCCCATGCTTAATTTTATATAGAAATTTATAAAATCTACGCTGATATTTCGCTTCAGACTCAAAATGTGAATATTGTAATAAGCATCTCATACGATTGTGCAGTATTCAAGCTTAAAACGTTTTTGAAATAACAATAATAATAAAACTTAACATTTTAGCTGCATAAATACATATGTAATTAATATGGGAAACAAATGATAGGCCGGAATCCATCACCACACCTAGATCATTAAATTGTATCACACTATCAATTGTCGTGCCGTTTAATTTATAGTCAGAATTCATAATCGATGGTATTCTTGAGAATCTCAACAGTTTAATCTTTGTTTCATTTATAAGCAGTTTATTTTCCACACATATTTCAGCAAAATTATGTAGGTCGTTTTGTAACGGATCGCAGGCTGTCTTACATTAAATAGTCTTTACTATTTTTAAATCATCAGCATTTGCAAAAACATGATATTGTAAGCGCGATAACATATAATTTATGTATATGATAAACATATACATATTTTAAGCAATTTACACAAAACTGTGACAAATAATATACCTAAACCTTCCTCATCAATCACTCTATCTATTGGTGAAAACCACATGAAAATCCGTTCAGTGGTTTTTAAGCTTATCGCGAACAAACAGACAAACAGAGGTGACGGAGGGCTTTTGTTTTATAATATGTAGTGATGTAAACTAGTGAGTATTCGAACTCATCCACTGGAATTGATACTTAACTTGTCATTTGTGTTTTCAACAGAATGCATTTGATCACTGGCTGTAAGACGGCGTCAAACCCAACGGCAACTGCTGGGTTCGGAGTACTTGTACTTGATCCATAAAAATAAGGGATTCGTACATCCCTACCATCTAATAAAGTGAACACACAACCTGCGAGTAGCGTGTAACTTTGTAGAGTAACTGTAAGCTATAAGGTTCATAGCGAGTGGCGGGTGGTGAATAATAAGACTGTAGTGTGACCCATAACCCAAATATAAAGCAAGATACCTATTCGAATCATGACATGTAGGATTTTGGTTCTTTATGCCAAATTTATACGTTGATACGTACGATAAAATTTTATGCCTAATAATCCTGAAAAATGCAAAACATGCAAAAATTACACTACAATTGCCTACATAAGCGCAAACCCAAAAGCTCAGACCAGTCATATTATTAATTTAGAATATGTACCATCAAGGGCTCTGATACTTCAATATGTTAAAAATGTTACTAAGGATGACTGTTTACTTACATAATATATGACCTTCTATAGGTTAACTTTGGAACAAATTTTAAGCATTAAAAACTGAAGTTATCAGACACTCTTACTGACAAATTCGTTCTTCAGTTATTATCAAACATGATGTTACATATAACATGTACACATTACACCTACTATACCAAGATAGTAGAGAGCAGTGATTTACTCGTGATACGACCCGTAGGTACTATATCAGATTAATTAATAGTGTGGTCATTGTTATCTCTCTAGCTCGTTTACCACTGTCGGGTAGAGTATAGCAAGTTAGCGATGAATTCCACAGTTCTGCTGGAAGCCCTAGGCATTTTAGTTGCCCTTATGCTCTGTTCATAATGTTAAGTTAAATCGCTGAGTAAAGAATTTCATAGAAATATAAACCAAAGAAAGGCCATATCTGTTATAGATGCACTTATTTACGCACTTAAAGTCTGCAACGTTTGTCATGATGAGGAACCACTGTACTGGTAAAAAGAATATTTGCAAATAAAAACATTTAGGTATATTTAAATGTCACCCGAAAACATCAAATAGGTATACCAATTAAGCTGCGTTTGTGAAAATTATACGCAGCACAGCGTTAAATAAAATATTAAGCAAAGCAGTTTCAGAGCAACAGGATTCTCTATTGCGAACTATTCGTGGCATAGCATGACGCAAATCACTTCAAAGGCGTAGCAATTCTTTATGAACAGCCTATCATGATCAGGAAGATATCAAACAACTTTACCTTACTGTCAAAGATTGCTATTGATATTATTCACAAAACAAGGAAAAGCAAGCAAATAAATTTAATAAATCAAATCTCAAGGAAACTGTTTTTGCAATATACACAAGAAAAGCCAAAGCAATATAAGAAACTGCCTATGGGTTGCCTCAGCGAAACCTTTGTTTGTTTCTTTTTTCATTTTTGCAGATCTAATTTTAATTTAAATTGTCCATCTTACGTATTACAGATGTGAGCTTTAAAATGTGATAAAAATAAAACAAAATTCAATTCAGAGGAATGCAAATAAAATTGTTACAAACTCTAAAGTTTTATCTTAAAGTCTATGAATCCGGACATATAGCGTGCACTGCTGATCAGTTTTTAAAATTTCTAATGAATAGAAACGGGATCTTAATGCCACTACAATCTTAATGCCACTACAATCCACGCTATGCCAAACTTTCTGATAATTTGCAGATATATTTTTTCTAAATATAGATCCTTTGGTATTCCTTTGTCCCTCTTTTCATAAGTATCAACCATCCTTAATGTCTTTTAGTTTTCGTTATTAATTAACGCAGTGTACTCTAGAGGCATACACTGAATACTTCCGGGAATGTACCTACTTTGAAGGTGGTGAAAATAATTTACCGGTAAATTATTTTATGCACTATGCGTTTTAGTCTCGAAATCATAGTGGTGTAGCCATGAGTCGGCCATGGTCACATACCGACAAAGAAGGTTTTCTTTATTTGCTTGGCACCTTTCCAAAAAAACGCCTACAAGTCAACACCCGATTTCTTTTTTAATCAATGATTGAACTCAACCTTTCCACAACAATGTCTCTGATAGGTACTTGTAGGTCTTGGAGTACTCTATCGTGTACTTTTTTAATGGTCTTGGTCCGTTGATATCGTTATTGGAGAACAACCGTCATGTTGAGTTGGCGTGGTGCCCTTTTTCTGGAGGTATTTTATCATGGCTCTTTGTTCTATAGGATCAATTTTTATGAACAATCACCGCATAGTTCAAAGATTACCCAAAGGATACCAACGCTTGAGACACAAAGTTGATATTTTTTGTAGATATGATCTACAAATGTCAGTTAACTAACTTCTCGAAAACATTATAATCAAGCAACCGCTTAGAAATAGGTCACGGGTGAAGCATAAGGTTCAACCGTCATAAATTTCAAACTTTTTTTAAACAATATCAACTTTAAGCGTTCGGCAAACACAAGCTAAATACAATAGGGACAAATAACAGCATCTCAAAGGCCTTGAACGTTACGTTTAGGAATCTCCATATTTGTGTAAATTAATAAACATCCGGCACTCGGAAGGTATTCATCATTGTTCTCCACATAACCAAATACACGAGCTTCCTGCTATCCCGCATACTTCTCGTTTCTCCCTGGCGCAACAACAAGTGTAAACTCCGGAATGAGCGTGCTAGAATTCCTGATCGCCTAACCCCCGACCCTCTGGTTAGGCTAGAACTCCCCTTATGTAAATGCGGTTAGCTGGCAATCAGAACAGCCCCCAAAATACTCGCAGTCAGTCATTAGTTAGGGACCGGGAACACGATCCGATAAACTCTTCACACCCTTCACGGCAGCGAAGTTAGTTTTAGGAGTCCCCCGTTCCCCGCGTTCACCCGCCACATGAACCAATTATTTCCCTACAAGTTGCGTCCAGTTTCCAAGTGCCTGCCATAAGGCTGGATTAGATATGGGATTGAACCAAATCTCGGCGGTGTTTGACATAGCTCACCAACTTAGAGCAAGTTTGTGAACTAATTCCGTCGACGCTTCGTGGTTGTCGAATAAATTTCGAGTGTTTTTCGAACTAGAAGGGAACTTGGTGTGGTATTGACCGGCGAAGGGTGCTGTGGGTGGAGTCCATAAAAGCGCCTACAACTTTTCTTTATATTCAAAAGAAATTCTGAGAAGGGCACAGGCCTTTCAAAGTGCAGAAGTTTGTTCCATTGAATGTGTATATGTATATATTTTCACACTGTACGTAACACTTACCAGATTCTTTAAACATCTATTTTCATTTTATATTAGCATTTCTTCTTCCTTTACAATGACGTGTGATACAAAAAGAATCACCCGATTTGAAATGAAAAATATTATGAAAAATATTGAACATAGCAATGTAGATAGAAAAATACAATCACTTTATAAGGACAGTGGCGACAACAGACGCGCGTCGTGTCGAGATTTCATGGCTAATTTGATGTTGCCGTTCTATAACTACACTTTGTTTGCTATAAAAACTATGTATGTGTTTTGCATCACTATACATATATTATAAGACAAGTCCTCCGCCGCGTCTGTCTGTTTGCGATAAACTCAAAAACTCAACGGATTTTCATGCTGTTTTCACCATTATATAGATGATTACTACTATAATAAACACAGATTTCGACTAATGAACCAAACTTGCATTTTTTAAAATAGAGCCACCTAGTTTTTATGCCAGTGGCTCTATTTAAAAAATAAAAGTTTCGTTCGTTACTCGAAATCTGGCAACGTTGCATAAATATGCTATATCGCGTTCTCGAGTATTCCCTGATTGCAACAACTTTTATTTCAAACGCTTCTTTTCTAAAACTTCAAATAAAACCCTCATTTGGGTGAGTACGATAACTGGACTACCCCCTAAAAGGTCTACAAGGATACATACTCGTATATTTTGGGTACAAACTGTTTAAGAAGCACCCATTAAAAATTAGCGTAGTCACAACTGCTCTAATCTCAAAGAATCAACAAATACGTTTAGGCTTCTTTCTGTATTGTTTGATTTAAAACAGTTATAGCAATTCTGGATTCTCCTAAACAGTTGTAGTTTCAATAATGTTGTCCCGAAATAGTAATCATAATTATACTTTATAGCATTCATAAAAACAATCGTGGACTTAGTTAGACCAAGATGTTGGTTTCCTGTTAAGTACGTTACAATGTTCCTAACGAAACTCCACTGTTTTACTATCAAGGGTTAGGTACTGGTACTCCTATATTTTTTCCGATATTTTGAAAAGCATACTACACAGGCACCATCTCTTAATAAAACTTTCCTTCCGAGAGTGAATGGAACTAGGAAGATTTTTTCCAGGATTAGCAGTCAGCCTTACGTCACTTCTCCACCAGCTTGAGAGCCCTTTTACAGCACTTTACAAACGGCGCCCTCGAATTTCCCAGAGTTAATAAAACAAACAAGAAGTGGTAATTAACCAGAGGGCCAGCAAATCATAGACAATAAGTACCTTAACCCGAGAAAATGTTGAAAACACCGTTGCATACAATAAGAAAAACTCAGTACCCCCCTGTATGTCTAATACCATCCAAGTAGAAGTAAGGGAATGGTTGTATTTTAACCGGAAAAAAATAAATTTAAAAAGTCTGTCCAACATTCTGTTTTACATTTCTGATTTTGTCAGAATTTAGCAACTGTGTGGAATGTAATTCTCTACTTAGCAGTAACACTACCTGCTACAGATACATATACTTTTGAAGTATTAGATATAATTGTGAAACTGACAAATACTGATTGATTTTATTTATCGAGAATTATCGTATTGTACTTCAATATAAAAAAATTGTAATAAGCTAGTCATTATTCTGTTACTACTGCTGCTTTCAAATTTATTGGACAGGGAGAGCAAAGCGGCGTCAGTAGTTCATCTCATATTAAAATTGCGATTGGCTCCCATAAATAATAAATGTGATGGTTAAACCGTAGGTAAATATTGGAAACTGGAACACAGCCAACCGTATATTACAAATTTGCTAGATTCAGTTTCAGGTGCAATGGACTATCAAACGTCAGCTGGTAATTATCTCCTAAAAATAATATTTGTGCTTTTAGAAGCGTGTTAGCCTTTTTTCTATTATTTTGAAAATTCACTAGGTGAATTCTGCTAATGTAGAGCCATGTCTAATGCTCTTATTAACAATTTTTCATTGACATTTGCCAATCTGTTAAATTGTTACATAATTAGCTAAAGGACATAGTTTGGCTTAGCAGCTACGCACAACCAGAATTGATACTTAATTACGTTTTAGTGCTCACATTCATTAATAAGTTTATATGAAATAGTATAACATATTTGAACTTAACTTACCCATACATATTAGCAAAACATCACCGATTCACGGTGTTTAAAAAGTGCCAGCTGATTAGAGGATGCTGAATGGACATCATACACTTTATCTTGATTAAGTTTAATCACTTCACACAATGTTCCAAAAATATATCTTCCAAGTGCAAGAATTAATTGTTGGTTAAACACATATCCCCTGGCTGTAGGAGTGTCGCGTTTTCCCTGCCTCTAAGAAATGTAAAAAGGATGTTCTGCTAACTGAAACATGGATGTTTCATCATTTATATTTAATTTTGCAGACAACAGTTACCTACTGTCATTTCTACGCCCTGATAATAGCTAATAACTTGAGAACAATGCATATAACAATGCTGAGGACTGACTTTTACTACTAAGTTCTAAATCCGATTGAACTTATTTACAGTTGTCTCAAAAATAGATTAGAAAACACCATCATTGTTCTAATTTATGTGCTAGTTTGAAACTACTAATGAAACTGGCATAATTTAATGCGAGAAAACAAAAAAAAAATCATAAAATGCCGTAGCTAATTTCCTTTCCTACTTTTATTAAATAAGAACAGAAACAAAGTGTTAGTTGTTCACCCTGTACATAAATTTCTTTCCAAGTGCAAGTGTCCACCTGCTTTTTCGTATGATTTGAGCTTTGGTGTGGTACTTAAAGCAGCATGTTGGAATTATCTCATAAAATATCTTACTGGGGCAGTAGAACATTATTATCTCCTTATATTACAAGAACATGGAATCTGGAATATTAATTCCGTCTACAAGGTATTTTAGATGAAATAGTTCCGCTTTTCATTTAAGGAGTCAAAGGTATCTCTAGCTGCTTGAAGTGCTCGACTTGTCGACGTTGTCATCAGGCTTATTACCAGGTGTGAACCTATCAAACCAGCAAACCTCTGAACTAATAAAAATCATCTATATCGTGACTTTGAGAAACAACAACTAGTTTGTTTCTACGTTTCCTCTCACAAACATTAACGATGGCTACAGAAATGCGGCATGTATTGAATGCGTAATCCTCCGGTCGCTCTCTGCAAGCTCATTAAAACTCGTACCTATTGAATGTATTCTCCCCGCGCCATGCCTTCTCCGCTTCTCTCTTTGCGCTATTCACAAATTCTGTTTGCATTCACACGAGAAACTACTTCATGTTACTTTAAATTCCCGCTCGAGAACATAAGCGGGACAAGCACTCGTTCTAATACATATTACATAATTTGATGCTTGAGGTCTTTTGTAAGCTTGCCGTCTATTAAATATGCACGGTGCACTCCAGGCCGCTCAACTAGCATCCTGCCGAACGCAAACTCAACCCTCAACGTTTACCCTAAATGAGGACAGTCAAAGGCGTAGGCTTGGGGCTGAAAACGATTGATGTTCTGTGGAAAACACTCAGTTCTTACTTTGTTTTTGTTTTTTTTTATTAATCATTCACTGTGGAAATTTGGCTATGGAACAACCAAAGCGTTTTTCTGTTTTTAAATTTGGGTTTGAATCTTCATCCCCATTATTTTTTATATGCATAATATTAACAGTGAGAAATTTATTTACCTGAATTATCAGGAAACTAAAACTTCTACAATGCTCTAACTAGCGAATAGTATAAATAAAACCTACCTGGGCTGACCTGCCTTGACAAACGTAGTACGCATACATTGTCACCCACGGGACGCCCATGTTGTTATACGAGCACCATCTAAACACAACCTACCGAGAAACAATCTGTTGATTTGTTGTATCGACGGATAACTGCGCTCCGGTAGGGTCCCCACCTCTGCAAGCGAATTCAGTTTCTTAGGTGGCGCCCCATGATGGGTGGAAGAATATCACTTATAAAACTGGTAAATATACTCTTACCTGTGAAAAGCAATGTACTTCCTTCCTTTATCTGCTTTTTAACCAAATACATAACATTGCAACACTTTAAATACAAGTATAGCATCTAAACTAAACTACACTGGCGAGCTGTAATAACAGCGAAACAGATCTGTCTGCAGTTGATTGCAAACAGCATAGCATGGATTTGCAATTTAGCATCTAAATAGTTTTATATTAAAAATAATAATTATTATGTCAATAGAAATGCATACACCTGTAAGCTACCGCCACCTACCGGTCAGATATTGTACGTTTATCTAAAAAAAAGATGGCAAAGGCTGTTATCGTTGGTGGAGTTATTCGTAGTTGTACATATCCTTTAACTTTGATAGGATTTGAGCGGAGTTGAAGTTCAATGTGTCATGGAACGAAATTATTTCAAAGCAGCTAGATTTTTTAACTGGATTTTTTTACATTTTTTAACTACTATTGTTTGTTCTCTTTAATTCATTATGACTTAGATACGTGGTTTATCGGAAATGTAACAAGCTCTTTACTATGTCATTTTAGGAAGTGTTCGGTCAATGTAAAATGGGTCGTTTAATTACAGTGCGCATTGGGTAGGAAACAATTAATAGTTTCAGAGTCTCCACAAGTCGCCCGCAGGACTAGAATAAGATAAAAAGAAACTCGAACTCTAGCCCTATGAGCTCCAGAAGAGCCATTCYCACAGGCAACAACAAACTGGGAGGGCAGTAAGGATTCCGTCATCTGAATGTTACGGCCTCACATATCGTCCTGTACATCGTAGAACAAGCGCACAATCGTCTGAACGACATAAACTGAGCAAAAGAAAGAGAATCTCCTGGGTTGTTTCCGACTATGAACGGAACACTGAAAACCTCCTAAACCAAACCCCTTGTCACTCATGTTTTGGATGGCATTTACGTGACAAAACATCCCAAATTGCCTTCAAGCCCGGTAGATTCAAGAGGAGTGTCACCAAGAGGTATTGCAGAAGGTGCTTGCGCCATTCCTAAAGAATTCGGTGCTAGTTCACAAGCCGAAAATAACCCTTTCCATTGCAGCCTGGGGATGCCCTACTTACTCACTGGACCAAAAACCAGTGTACTTGAGACGCGTTAGGATCTTTGTATAGGTGTTAAGGGTGTCTACTATGACACTATTTGAGTATGTTGTTGCTAGGGTCGCACCGTTATTCCTTGTTATTCTTTTGAAAACAATTAACTTTTGTATTTTCAGTCCATCTTTCTTTATCCTTTAACAGCTAAACCGTTGTGTAGGTAATAGCATATCACGCTTCTCATACGTAGGTACCCTTCCTTCATTAAAGTAGCATCTTAAGTAAAATAATTTTGGTCTACATCTTTTTGTTGGCAATTTAAATGTATTCTAAAAAGCACGGCGCGGGAACAGGGTGTCTTTTGGTACGGTTCGTGTCAGACCATTAAGAAAAGCGAAGGAATACGACAGCTTTTAGTTGTCATCATGCAGCCGCATGTTCGTAGCTATATGATTTCTTTGTTACAAGCGGCAAATTGGTTTGGCGGTTGGTTGGTGCGGTTCCTGAAGTCTAATATTAATCCAAATTATTCTTCATGTGCATCCAGGAGGCCCTGCTGGGATACATTGAACCTGCATTGCAATTATTGAATCTAGTGTTTAAAGATTGGTTACTTAACGTACGTCTCTGTTGTATTACGCATCCTGCCGCTACATCAGTAAAATGCTACGTTTCAAAGAATTAACTCCACCAGTGATGGACGTTTATACATAAATTACAATTTCTACCTTACATGCACAGATAATGCATTTTAGTGTAGATGTTTAGATATATTATAGTTAAATGAGGAGATTGTCTTTTCATCTTTTCCGAAAACATGATTAGCTTCCTTGATTTATTGTTTCAAACATGTCTCAAATTACAAAAATTTTCATTGTCATCATAACATCCAGAAAGTTCCTTCTTTTGAGCACAATTGAGAAAGAATATATTTGAAGTTTTTTCTTCCTTGTTTAAAATTTAGATTTGGCCACGGTCCTGCGGGAATGATAAAATCACAACTGACAATCATTGAAGCACGCATTTGACGTTCACGGGAGCTCCAAAGTGTTGTAATAATGACAGCACGTTTCATCGGGTTTTCAGGCACAAATGAATGCATTGTCAAACAAGTTATAGTTTTTTTTACATTTGTATAGTTAATATATAACAAATTAATCTTTCGTTCATCAAATACGAAATAATTTTGGCATTTGTGGCGTTTTGGGCTATATTTATGTAATCATAAGTATAAAACTAAATATTTCTACAATCCTGTTTATCTACGAACTGGTATTTTCTATACAACATTTTTAAATCAGAATACTACATGGTTGATATGCTTATCACTGTGAGCCGTCATACTCCCTCCTCAACTCGTATATTATATAGGTACTTCTGATTTATTATTTCTTATAAGCTCCAATGATTGGGGTAACCATTTTCTGTTTTCAATGTTTTCCCATTCTATGTAGTCTACAGTTACATGCCTCTAATCGCTTAAAGTATTACCTATGTAGTTTAGCTGCTGTTATACTAATATATGGAAAGAGAAATTAACAAGACTAAAATAATTCAGTGACCTTGCAAAGAAGTTTTCGGAGTTTCAATTTTTATTTAATTATTTTGATGGTCTGGACAGCGTGGGCCACTTATAGGTAAATCGAATTAATATATTCTGTATGAATGAAGAAAAGTGTTTGGGCTAGCGGTAGCTTTGAGCACTATCTTTGCGCGCTTTTCAAGTGGACTTGGAAAAAAAGTAGTTCATTAACTGGCATCTGGATTCTGGAATGTCGTGCAAAGTTGAATGTAATATTTAATTGTCATCCGTTAAGGGATTTACTTTTCACAACATAACTGTGGTGACTTTAATTGGTTGTTGGTTTGTCGTGAATTTGGGCACGATTGTATTTTGGTTGTATCGAGCCTATGTAGGTACATATTTCTGCATGACATTGGCGTTTTCAACAACCTGCGCTTTTTCCTTTACATATCCAAATTTCTGTTAAATTTTACCAGCTTGACCCCTTGTAGACTAAGCCAGTGCGCCCATGAGCTTAATCCAGACTTCCCGACTGAAAGTAGCCATCAAAACATCCTCAACTTAAAATGCAAGCTAAGCTCATTTGCCTCGAGGATTCGGCAGACGGTGTTGCGGTTCAGATTACAAATCGATACGCCATCCTTGTCGCGTGTTGTGAAGCGGAATGGTGAAATTTGAAAGACGTTAATTAATAGCTCAACATTTGAAGTACATGAGCCGATGTGGATCAGCGTCACGTCGAGTGTTGCATACTGTTAGTGATCGAGCCTTGTTGATTACGTTCTTAGAAGCTGGGTTCTAAGCAGTTTTTGGCGCTACCTTTGTAGTTTCTTGTTTATAATTACTGCATGAGAGATTGCAATTTTAGGCTGACGTTGACTCATGCCAGCATGATGTAAAACAAGTTCACTACCATATAAGGAAATCTTTGAGCTTGTTTCAGATGCATTACATGTACGTGTAAAGGTATATGATACCTTAAAGCGCTGTGTATTTTTTGTTTATCATTTGCATATATGACGTCTTATCAGTGGCAGCAGCAGAAGGAAGGTTTCTGTGTATGCAGACAACACTTCATTTATTGCTAAAGCAACCGAGTATGTGAAATCTGTAAAAAGACGGAGGAAGTATACAATTGCTTTGACAAACTATAAATCAATAAAAACAAAACGCCAAACACCATATTCTCGACCAGGGGATAGTATAGCATCACCGTAAAATTTCTAGGCCTACAAATCAGTTGAGGACTAAGCTGGAAATTCATTAAGTCCCTTTTCATAATTTTACAGTGTAGCAGCATATGAAGTGAATTTGCAGAAAAGGGCAATCAGGATGCTCTGCAACCTACAATAGGAATAAATTTCGTTTAAGGAAATATACTTACCACACCATTCGAATACATCCTGGAATGTGACGAATATATTATAAAAACCGCTGCAAATTGAATCAATACTTCCACATCCAATTGTCAAAATGACATTTATACTATTTATACTATACGATTAGTAATCAGGTTTTGAACATTTTTTCTCTTTAAACATTTTTTCTAAGACAAACAGTCCTCATGATATTAGCAAAAATATATACATTTTTAAAATCGATTTTTCCAAATAACTCGAAAATTATTAACTTAACAAAAAAATTACAAGAGCGCTTTCTGATCAGAAATTTGATTTTCTATATAATACCAAAATTTAAAAAATCGTACGAGCAGGGTCCAAAATAAGTTTTTTTGGAAATATTTCGAAAATGTCAAAATTTTGGATAAATTTTCTAAGACACTTTTTGTGAGAAATTTTATTTCCTATCTGATGGCATTTTCATTTTTTGAATATATTAAATATATTCGGAGATATTTAAGAAAAACCGTTTTCTTTAAGTGATGCTTTTTAGCTAATATCTTCTAAACCGAAAATTTATAAGAAATAATAATACTCGCAGTTATACTACTAATCACATACTAAAACGAAAAAAATATAAAAAATAAAAATTTGCAAAAAGGGTAGTTACCCCCCAATTTCGCCCCCTTCCCGATACCCTACTTACCCCACAAAGAATAGGTCGCTTTGGGTAGTTGAGATTTATACGTTTGCCAAATTTCAAGTTCATATATTAAGTCTTTCGAGATTTATCGTGTCCACAAACAATACCACAGACACACAGACAAGAAATTTGTTTTTGCTCAAATTTTGTTTTTTTGCGTTTTCGACCATTTTAAAGCGAATGAGCAAATAATTTTTGAAAATTTTTTTCGCGATACAATACTTCCCATCCGTTGGATGTAGAAGTAAAATGAAGCAGTCCTAGAAATCTCAAACCAACCAACTACCTTACCTTACCAACAAGTGCTTTAACACAACAATTTGTATACTACTTGGGTGTTAAATTTCATAATAAGCTGCAGCGGGCAAGTTATTAGCAGTTTATAAATCCAGTAAACATACTGTAACCAGAAAACGCTTGGAGAGTTCTTTGCATAATATCTAAATTAGTGACGAATACTAATCATATTTTCCTCTTTTTATGTATATATATGTGTATACCGAATGATCTACTAAAAACAAGTTACCCGAATTTTCAACAAATTAAGTCAATTTATAAAAAAAAACACTCAAACAAGTCAATTTGTTTTTATTAAAAGGGGTCACTTGAACGTGTTTTGCGATCGCGCCACTTTAGTTCCTAAAAAGAAGACAGGATATACTTTTTCTTTAATAGAAACAGGGTAAAGTACTACATTATCTCCAAATCTATCAAAATCACTTTACAATAAGTGTGTTTTTTCAGTTTGTTGCAATAGTTATCTAGAAGTTCCATTTTAAAATTTACATCTTATTTGTTTAATGTTCGAAGTGTCTGGTACTGACTTCCATGCTATAATACATCGTTGGTCAAAATGAACAATCTAAGGCATATCTATCGTAACTTGATTAAACTGGATTGGGTTATGTATACTTTATTCATTTAGGCCTTCACTCGTTAATTATGCATTTCACAATTTTCATTTCATCATTTCCTATAATTTCAATTAATACTGCATCAACATGATTTTGTAAACAAGTCTAGGTATATTACATTTGTCCCGTTACATTGGCAAGTATGACCAAATGTCCAACAATATTTGTCCAAACATTATTATTTTTTTAGGTTCTTTCGAACAGCCTCTGATTTAAATCAGATTAAGAACTGTATATAGTTATGACAATTAATAATAGCTACCAGTAAGAAAAACGAACAACGTTAAACAAAAAGATATATGCCATATTAATGGTTTGTTTGCCATTAATTCACACAATTAGAAACGCTGGTCATAATCAACTTGCGGTTAACAAATTTTGTATGAACCAAATTGATAATCCTGTAGAACCCTTTAAATAGTACTCGTGAAACTTACGACACTGTGGCAGTGATGGACGCGTAGAATACGCCATGTAGATTACGCTGTTTTCTACGCATAAACTATGTGATATTCTACTTCAAAAGTCTACTGTAGAAAATAGCATTGTGTAGACAGACAAAAATCTAGGAATACTTGGCTTTTTAATGGTGTTTATCACCAATACTGCTCAATTTTAGTATTATCTTTATTTTTTTTAATAAACGAAATACAAAAATTACCCTGTTGTAATTAAGTTAACTAGACAAATGTCTAAACAACAACTTTTTTGGGTATTACGGCCAGAAGACCTGAGTATGCTGTATGAGTGTGCCGTCAAAAGCACATTGGAGCCACAATGGGCCAAGTGGATTCCTCAATGTCTGTAAACTGTGATTTTATTGTTTTTCTTCTCTATAAACCGAAACGGACAGTTTCACACGGTACCCTTGTTCTTTTACCTCAACTTTTCTAATCGGAGGTCAATTTTATTGTGCTATATTGACAGGATATACAAGCAGTTCCTATTACTAGACATATTAATATAAAGAAGCAAGTGGCAGGTGATATTTGTAGAAAATACTTAAAATCAACTTGTATGTGAAGCATGCGTTTCCTAATTTTATAGCATCTAAAAATGGGCCTCTCAGAAATATGCCTAATATAGCCACGGAAGTAAAGATTTCGAAATATATGCTTTGTCTTTTACGTCCAAAAGAAGTAAGAAAACCGTTTGGATGACATATTAAAATATGTTATGCAAGTTTGTAATACAGATATTAAACAAACCTGTACTAAATTTCAAAAATTTTGTGGAACTCGGCACAAGGAAACAGGAAAATTAGAATCAAACTAAATTCTATTTAGTTGTTGGTGTTTATTTTGTGGAGTCCTTCTTTGTTAATTTTTCTTATAGTATTTATTTGTAGGTTCTGGCTCCTTATTTTTATAAATTAAAGACACTTTCTTTAATAATATGACGTTTCGACCTATAATTTAGGTCTTTGTCGAATATTTTATTTAGTAGATTGACAAATTATTATGACATTTACAATTTTGATATTAATATAAAATGTACCTTCAAGTTTATTCCTTTGTTATCATTGTGTATGGTAAATGTGATGGTGAGAGGGTGTGTTTAAATGACGGTGTAGTAGGTATTACTTAGTCCTTGTATGTCAGTCCTGTCGTTTACACATGTGTTTAGATTTTTTTGAATATGTATCATTTCTAAAAATTGTCTTTTTTGTTTATGTTGTTCCGTAGTAATAATTTTGGTATTATCAAAGTCAAAAGTGTGGTCAGTTTGTTCTTGATGTTTTTTTAAAGCTGTGTAGTTGTTATTATTTTTATGTTGTTGTAGTCTGTTTTTTAAGTATTGTCCTGTCTGTCCTATATATTGTTTGTTACATTCTTTACATTTTATACTGTATATTGTGTGTGTTCTTGTTTCTTTTGGTATTTTTGTTTTTAACGGTGTGTAGAATTGTTTAATTGTGTTAACTGGTTTATATGTAATTTGGAAGTTATGTGGTTTTAGTAGGTTTTTTATTTTTTGAGTGAGTGGTGGTATATATGGTAAGGTTAAGTATGTTATGTTTGTGTTTTTGTGTTTACATACCACTACTAAAATACTAAAAAAAAACAACTACCCCACTAAATTAATAAGTAACTCAATAAAACAACAAACCGAAAAACTATACAATAGTATTCAATACAAAAAACAAGACAAAAACACAAACATAACATACTTAACCTTACCATATATACCACCACTCACTCAAAAAATAAAAACCTACTAAAACCACATAACTTCCAAATTACATATAAACCAGTTAACACAATTAAACAATTCTACACACCGTTAAAAACAAAAATACCAAAAGAAACAAGAACACACACAATATACAGTATAAAATGTAAAGAATGTAACAAACAATATATAGGACAGACAGGACAATACTTAAAAAACAGACTACAACAACATAAAAATAATAACAACTACACAGCTTTAAAAAAACATCAAGAACAAACTGACCACACTTTTGACTTTGATAATACCAAAATTATTACTACGGAACAACATAAACAAAAAAGACAATTTTTAGAAATGATACATATTCAAAAAAATCTAAACACATGTGTAAACGACAGGACTGACATACAAGGACTAAGTAATACCTACTACACCGTCATTTAAACACACCCTCTCACCATCACATTTACCATACACAATGATAACAAAGGAATAAACTTGAAGGTACATTTTATATTAATATCAAAATTGTAAATGTCATAATAATTTGTCAATCTACTAAATAAAATATTCGACAAAGACCTAAATTATAGGTCGAAACGTCATATTATTAAAGAAAGTGTCTTTAATTTATAAAAATAAGGAGCCAGAACCTACAAATAAATACTATAAGATAAATTCTATTTAGTTTTAATATCTACCTACTACACTTTAGCCGTAATATACTCGTCTTACATTTTCTACTCAAAATCTATGCCAAAGTGCTTTATCTACATTTTCTATGCATGTAACGTAGAAAATTATAATTTACGCGTAAACGCCCATCACTGCACTGTGGACAATGTTCTGATGCACAGCCCAATAAGATATTTATGTTAATATGGCCACACACCTCAATTTTCATTCTAATAGTTTGATTTTCTATTTGTAATTCCAATGATTATCGCGTTTATCCGCATTGACACATTTAACGCTGTAATGAGTCTTCTAGTTGTGGCTTTAAGTACTACGACGTAGGTTCGTACGGTATACTGACATGATGATAAAGCCATCTAGCTGCATTTTAATTATATGAGTAGTGTAAATCATTTTCTTTAAAAATAAAACTTCAAAAATCTRAACCAGTTATCCAATATAACTGAATAATAGTGCACTGACCTATTTCAACCTGATAGCACCTATAAATAGTGTGGCAAAAATGTTCTTTTTTTCAAATCTGGTAAACTTCAAGGCGTCTGGATGTCTTTTCATACTCCATAGACGTACGTGCATTTTCGCGTACAAACTCAGTCTCTTTTAACCTATAAACCATCATGAAAAAAAACCGAAATCTGTCATTTTGCTTAAAATGTCATGATGTATTATGGGTTTAGGCCGAGACATCGCTTTCGCAGTCACGCATCACTGATAATATCTTTTGGTAAATACATGCACATAGTGTACACGGAGTGAAGGATTAAAAAGACTAAACAAATGTGGAGTAATCAGACAAATGAAATCTACTTTACTCTCACGAGTTAGCAATTACTATATACCTCAATAGAAGCGCAATTTCAGGAATCCGCTTTCGTTAGTATTTCCACTCATTGTCCGACAACTCTTAACGCACCTAACATCATGGTAATGACATGAACTCTGGACTTATTTCGTCCACTAACTTCGCTATATCGCGTTCTACGTACGCCTTCATTATCGCTATATTAAGGAAAGCAAGCGGTTTCTGCACTACGGCTTATCTACCATGAAACGTGCTATTTCGGGGATCGTATTGCGCAAAAAATTCATTGTTCTGTTGACTACTAATTAAGTATTAATATGCACTTAATCGTATTTTTGTAATTATGCTTTATTTTCTAGGTAAAGGTAAAACGTATATTTGTGTTAAGATTTCAATTCATGTAGGGCACCTGTAGTAAGATTTTATGCTGCTTTTCGTCATCATTTCATTCTGTACAAAAGTAATCCACCAAAGCCCTAGCGACTGCTCTAGTTTGTCCCGAAGGGATTTACTATTCGGGCTATCGTAATGCTGTTCAAAAAACGATCCGGTAAGCTTAACTAATTCCAAAAGAAAAAAGGCTGCCCCCAATCCGGAAGTCTAATAAATTCGACCCGGCCATCAAGAACACCCTGCGCAAATTGTTAGGGCAACCTTTAAATTACAAAACGCGGAACCGCCGGCCCAGGGCTTTCTATTTTATCACCAACCTTTGTCCGTCACAGGGCATCTAGGGAATCGTATATTTATTCACCCCAAGCGCAAATACCGGGGGCTAATAACGCAAGACGTCTAGAAAGGGTGCGCGGCAAGTTATAAAACCACACCCCTAAATGTATTTTTGCCGCCTTGATGGAGCGATAAGTTTATCAGGCAGCTGTCAGGGCAAAAAGCCCGAACGCGTGTGGATTTGTCGGGAAAAAATAATCCTCTTTTTTTGGTGTTTCAGATTTCGTGCACCATGTGGTGAATTGATGTGCAGCATGAAGTGCGTTGTGCTGTTGGCCGTGCTGCTGGGCCAGGCGACCGTGCTGCCAGCAGCCGACTGTAACACGTAAGTTTTAGCATTAGAAACAATCAGACTACGATATCCTTATTGTAATTACTAGAAGACAAAGCGTTATTTCGAAAACAAAATTTTTGACACAAATGATGACATTTTTAATCATCTCGGTTGTTCTAATTTCATGAAATATTATTAAAGCACAAGTTTTTTTTTAATCAAAATTGCCATCTTCTTTCACTCGAGGACACCTTCGTTTACCTAATAGATACTTACAAGACCTCATGGATTACTAGCATATTCATTTTCGTCTGTCCAAGTCTAGTTGTATGTTACGATATGTAAACAAAGAAACTCTTCTAGTGCACACAGGAAGTACACATATACGTTGAACATTTTTCATAGATTGGCAACACCAGATACGTAGGATTAGCTGGGACTGTTCTGGTATTCCTCCCGAATGAAAATTGCAGAACTGCTGCAATTAAGCAGAAATAAGCTAGTTGAACCGCTTACGAGATATTGCTGTTTAAAGACCAGTAATTATGAGAAAAGACAATATTTTTTCGAAATACAATTTGCGGAACTTTATGAAAAAGCATACTCACCCATTGACTATCTTAAAGATTGTTTAGATTAGGTACAGTATTGATCAAGCAATATACGTCTGGTCTACTGGTGGCACAATAAAGCAAAAGTTTCAGTAGAATGGGTCTTTAACGCCACCTTCCTACGCAATAATTAATTAATTAATCTACTTCAACTTATAGACGTTAGGTGAAGAAGCAAGCAATAAGTTCTTTTCACAACTGCAAGTAACTATCACCAGTCAATGAATACTTGTAAGAGTACAATTTTTAAGGCGTTTGGGTGTGAATTTCAATAAAACTGTGTGGTTTGTATCATTCCAATAACCACACTTAACCGAATAACATAAATGCACTTTCATCAGAGAAATAAATGCTGTACAGTACACCTGGGTCATTACTCGAGCGCTTAGTAAAATTTTTGCAAAACTGTAAACATCGACCCGGATCATCATTGTTTAATTCTTGAATTTGAATTACTTTTGAAGTGTTAGATTCTTGAGAATTTTTTTTCCCACAGATTGCCTGTTAGCCATTAAAAGATGACCATAAACTGCCAGTTCAACGTGAATAGGAAGCTCATCGTCATGGTTTTTGTATGTAATAGAACTCAAATTTTCAATTAAACTGGCCACGTACTGACGATTATCTTGGTGTTCTACATATTATTTGTCAAAAAGTTTTACTAGATCAATCTTTGTTCTCCACTACAAACCAATTAAAGTATTACCGGTTTTTATTTTTAGCTTGATGGAAACTGAACGACAATAGTTTATAGAATCAAGAAGAAATTATGCAAAGTATGATGATTTTTACCACCTTGAGTCGAAATGCAGATAAGATACCGTTTCTTAGTCCATCCATACCACAAAATACTTCTTGTATTCAGTATTCAGAAATGACTTTTGTGAAAATTTTAATCAGTGGTAAACAACTTCGTGATTACCTCTCTGCTATTTAATTTTGCTGTAAGGATGGCTATGGGCGTTAGAGAAATGCGCTATAATTAGGACACCAAGTGTATTCGATATATGAAAGAGCAATTTCAAATGAACAAGTACTGATATTGAGCTAAAATCACATTAAGCACTATCCTTCAGTGTATCATGATTGTTTCTACACTTTCACTACATAAAAGAGGTTACCCTAGGTTCGCTTAGTTGCTAAAATGATAAAAGAAATAGATTGCTCAACAGGGATGGTTCTGCAGTCATTTTATTTATCTACCTTAGCACGTTACGAGACGAAATATATTCAAAGGGAAAAACAAATAAAGAGGTAGATGCCGTTTTAGCGAGAAAGACGCGCGGATATCCAACTGGGAGACGTATAGACAGTGGCGTATGTAGCAATCCGACGACAAAAATTGTTTGTTGGCGTTTTTTTAGCTGCTCCAAACAAATAGTCCCACTTGCGATCGTTGCATATACGGTCAAGTGTTAATGTTGCATTTGCGATCGATTAAAAACCTTGCAGATTGTAAACCACTACGTCTACCTACAATAGCCCTGTTTTCAAGAGTATTTTTAAAGTACTCGACTGTCGGTTTCAATGCAACATTCTTAATACTTGCACTTTTCTTAAGTAGTTGATTTCTGAATTCTTAGTGCCGCCTTTTTGTAATTGCTGCCAAATAAGCCCAATGTACTCTACATAAGGGAAGTACATGGGTATATTGCAAGCCTATCACTTTGTTTGATAACTACAGACTACAGCAGCGCCCCACAACTAGTAGAATCAGAAGCTTTCGGCTCGATAATGTTGCCACGTATATGAATTTCTATCTAGATTTAATGAATTTTTAGCCCAGTACATTGTTGCCTTATATTATTAATCTATTTCTATTATTTGTTGTAACATATTATTGCAACAACAGTTTGCATACCTACCCCTTTTTGCTTTTCATATTTAAAATACACCACAAAACAGAAAAACTGGTCAACAAAATTATTTTTTTCTTTCAATAAGAGCTTACTACAGTAACAAAATACTAAAATGATAAATTCGCCTACTGTACTAATGAAGCTTAATAATTCTCATTTATTATCGAGGACAGTTACAGATAACGTATAATAATTATTGTTTAGCGGGTACGGTAAGTGTTATGACGAATATATTGTACTGAACGCAATTTATTACACTGACTACCAAACTAATCAATATACTTGTTTCAATTACTTTTAATGTACAAACTAAATACTTATATCTAGCATCTAATTATAAAAAAGAACAATCAGGTCCAACTGCAAATACGTTCCGTATTTAACTACCTTGAGGAAATTAATAAAAAAAATTATCTAGTCAAGTACAGAAACTTTGCTTTAGTCTCTGTATTGTATAATATGTGTATGATAAGTTTTTCTCCTTATCATAAAGTCTTCATTCAATCTCTACTCTGATTCTTTATTTGACCAGCCATAAAATGTATGTAGCCCGAGGAATTAGTTTTGGATTCCTCTTTCACTGCTCCCTTGAATACTCTGAATCGGGATATAGATGCAGCTCTTCAACGAAAGTTCCTTCATTTTACTGTAGAAGTTTGAAGGCTGAATCTGTAGTTGTGGCTTAAACAAGTTAATTTAATTTCTTATTTAAATGGTAAATATTTCACCGTCGCGTCATTTATCTGTCATCGTCAGATTATTTCGGATTACACCGCTCTAGTTGATCAATTTCCTTTTCTTTTCTGTGAAATGTACTGTATCTACTGAAGGTTGCTGGTCAAGTTATAGTCGCGAAAGTTATGTTTTTATAAAGATTTTCCAACAAATCACAGTTCTCTTTTCTTTTCAAAGGCAAATAATAACAATAATATGCTTGTACAAAACTACACAATATTACTTTAATATACGTGCGTGAGTGTTAGCAAAAGAGTACGGCACTACTTATGAGATGTCTTATTAATTACAAAATATACTATTTTATGTGAGGAAAAAATAAAATAATTGATTAAAACTTTATTAGATTCTGAAAGCATTCACCCTCGCATAGGTATACTTTAAGGTATTTCGGAAAGAGCAGTCAGTTATATGATAATATTGGTATTTAGGTAGTACAAGTTGCAAATCAATTTTAGATTCTAACATAAGATAACACATATCATACCTCCAGCACCACTAGGAAAATTTAATCACATAAAGCATAGTCATAAAAGTTACTGGTGTGTAAAATCAGAACTAAAAGTAATTGCTAGTTCTGAATTTATCAATTCTGTTCGTAGCCCGTTTCCTGGCGGATTCCTCTGATTTGTCAGTAGAGATAAAATCTGTTCTACAAATGCAGTTGTTGTATAAAAATATTCAATATAAAATTTAACATACTGAAAATGTTTGGGAGATCATTAATATTTTAATTAGTGTTAATTGTTCGTTACTTAAGCTTCTAAATCTGCAATCCACATTTTTTTCTTTCCTTCTTGTGATGTGTGTAAGGGTCACAATATGAAATATGAAAATGATAATGTGACATCTGACATAAGCCAGTGTTTAAACCAGTAACGCAAACAGCGGTGGGTTACGCCACTGACCTAAGGTACCTTAGATGCGCTCCACCGCCGTTTGGTGTTTGTTTTTGTTGAATTGTTTGCATGGGGGCTATTTGGTTAGGATAGCAAGGCGATATGAATGTTATCTGGTGAAATTAACTTGTTTGAGGCATGACCCGGAATAGATGCGACGACGTATTGGAATCCGGATAGTTCCGAGTTCCGGCTCGGTGAGCATATCTGCATAAAAGGACGTCTGGCGACAAAGACGTGCAATATTCGTAGAAATCGTTATTACACCCCCAGTTGCGGAGAGAGAGCAGCATAACAACTGCAATGGTTTCGCACCTGTTTCTTACATCCAAAAATGCAAAATAGTGAATTCAATTGGTCTATTGGAGTTAGCGCAAGGGATACGTGTACTAACAAGTTTTTTTGAATTTGCTACGACATGATTGAAATGACAGAAAACATTGGTTTAACTATTTATACATTAAAACAAGATCCACAAGACAATAAAACAACCTTCTTGCGACTGTAACAATGTTTTCCCCGTTTGTGTATAATCTATATTCAATGTTTGTTTAATTCAATACCCATTGCATCTCATCCAACCAATTATATTCAAACTTCCGATAACAGTTTCCAGCCATGTTTCCAAAAGCATTCATCTTTTCATAACCACATCCCATACATTTTCATTTTAGTTCCACCGTCATTGTTTCAACTTTTTTGAGTGTCTTTTCACAGCAGGGCACATCAGCGTGGACCCACTACTTCTTTTGACGAAAAACATGTTTAGCAACCCAGCCACCGTTACCTTGCTCACAAGCTTACCGCATGTATACTTTCTAAATTACAAAGTTTACTTATCCAAGTTGATTACTGTAAGGAACTACCTATTCATTTCGTTTAAAGATCAACAATTAAAAGAGCAACAGTACTGCACAAAACAGTGAATTAAAATTTTGTATTGATGCAATAAGATCTATTAAAATCAACTGTGCTGCCGAATAACATTATACTAAATATTCCTCGCCCGAGAATGTTGGAAAACCATCAAAACATGAGCAAAAATTTTTGTAACAAGAAATGTTCACGGCTGTTTTGAAGGTACCTACTTCAGAACAATACTCTGTCGCCCTGGAAGTAT
The DNA here is from genome assembly GCA_025024175.1 of Rhyzopertha dominica. NCBI lineage: Eukaryota > Metazoa > Arthropoda > Insecta > Coleoptera > Bostrichidae > Rhyzopertha > Rhyzopertha dominica. The sequence continues at coordinate 17,082,228 of QCXZ01000137.1, forward strand.
TTCCGTAACTCATCTTTTATTATTGAAAGTTAAATATCGTTTGTTTATTTATTATAATTCAGAAATGCTTTCTAATAACTTTTTGAATCAATTCAAAATCCTTTTTTATTAACATCCCTGAGGGCGCAAGGTCAAGTGTTGTTGCCTATTAGACTATTCGTATATATCTATTTCATATTTCAGTACACTCTACATACGTGGATGCTCATTACAAATTTACTTAATGTTACAGTTCATGTATTAACTACTGCCAATTCCATTACTATACCATACATTGGCTGACCAGCTGCTTCAACAGCTGCTAATAGAGTGTATGATCCACGCTGTTTTCTAAATAAAGACAAATAAGATAGTGACGTTGTACAAAAAGAGCGCTGGAAGCTATAATCAACACGCAACATATGTTTGTTGCTCAGTTTTCTTAATTTGAGAATTATTATGTCCAATACAAAGATCTTTCAATTTCACAGCCAGTGAATCGCATAATTCAATATAAAATAGGTACAGTAGAAAGAACCTCCCTCTGCGAGAAAATGGAACAACTAGGCATTAAGCGTTATTTGTTAATAAATAAAAATTAATAAGATGTTTATTTCTTAATCTGCACCAATGCCCAGGGAAATTTTTTTATCGTATTTTTGTTTGCTTAATACAATCATTAATCTTGCAGCTGACTTGGAATATCAAAGCTACTTCGAGCGTATTTGAACCATGGTTGAATTGCTGAAATAAATTTTAGTTCATGCCAATTACATTTTGGAAAAAAAGTTGACATGCAAAATAATTTAACGTATATTAGTTGTATAAATATATTTAGTAAATTACATTGTATGTTAGTTAAAGATAAAATAAACTCTGAATTTAAAATGTAAGTCCTGCCTCAGAATAAGTCTGAAATATTTTCTCGACTGAATTAATATATGCTGCCGTCCTCAAATCGATCCCCAATTTATAACCCTTGCAAGTCTTCATAATAGCTTTGGCGGAATCCTCCATTGTGTGTTCCAGTCCCGAGTGCACTATATCCTTCTCAGAAGCTAAAGCTATCCTTTCCAGAAAAGCCTTGGAAGGCTTAATCTTCACTTTGCCCTTCCCAGAGTACCCTCCAGCGACTCCTCCACGGATCTTAGCAGGTGATAGTTCGAGTCCCGCTCATATTTAAATGTCATTTTTCCGTAAGAAACATGGTTTAAGTTTTTCAGCCATTCGAAATAAGAAACGGTGACGCCTCCAGCGTTCACAAACAGGTCTGGGAGGATGAGGATGTTCTTATTTAAGAGAATCTTGTCGGCTGCTGGGGTTGTAGGACCATTAGCCCCTTCAACTACCATCTTGCACTTCAAGCTGTCAGCATTCTTTGTCGTGACCTGCTTTTCCAGAGCAGCCAAAATGAGTATATCGCATTTCTCAAACATTAGATTGCCCTTTTCAAATTTCTTGGCTCCGGGAAATCCCAGAATACTTCCACCATGTTTGTGTCGGTATTTCTCCACTTCTTCTGGTTTAATCCCACTTTCGTTGTGTATACCACCATCGATTTCTACAATCCCAATGCATTTGGCTCCTGCTCTAGCGAAGTATCTGGCTGCATGGTATCCTACATTTCCAAAACCTTGAATTATAAAAGTCTTTCCTTCCCATCCCGGTTTAACATTAATCAGTTTCATGAAATATTCGTCGTTAATGAAAATATCAGTTCCATGAAAGACACCTCTACCAGTAGCAGATACTCGTCCCTGAATTCCTCCTTGATTTATAGGTTTCCCCGTTACACAAGCGTGTGCGTTTATGTCTCTAAATCCAACTGTTTTGGTGTACTGGTCTGCCATCCATGACATCTCTTTCAGACCAGTAGCAACATCTGGTGCAGGGACATCGGTACCTGGTCCGATAAAACCCTTCTTTGCAACCTCTAAAGTATACCTTCTAGTGATCTTTTCGAGTTCATACTCGGAATACTTCTTAGGATTAATTTTAATTCCGCCTTTGGCTCCACCAAAGGGAACATCGACGCAGGCACACTTGAATGTCATCAGAGCAGCTAATGCCATAACTTCGTCTATATCTACATTCATCGCAAACCTTATACCTCCTTTAGTCGGTAAACAGTGCACGCTGTGCTGAGCTCGGTAGCCTCTGATGGTTTCATAACTTCCATCATCTCGCTTAAGCGGAAAGTTCATTTCGATTAAATGCGCACATCGCTCCATCAGATTCAGTATTCCTCGTACTTTATGGGCTCGAATTTGTTTGTTAATCTTTGGTCCAGGAAGTTTCTTTAGTTCTGCGATCAGCTTGCTTTCAACCAACGCACGCGAGCGGTGGAAGAAGAACTCAACCATTTCGAAAAACTTCGGATTTTCTTGCTTTTCAACATCCTTAAGTCTAGCTGGAATAGTATGCTTGGCACGAAAATAATTTAGATTTACGGGTCTTCGGACTAGTTTAAGGCCTTGCATTTTTATTTTTTAAATAAAATGACGTAAATGACATATAACCAGACAATCCTGATGTTTAAAAAATATGGAACATTATAGCAATCGGTGAAATATCTACAAGAAACTAAGCTTCGGGTAATGCTAGTTTATTATGTACGAGTATTATAGGGTATATGGTTAATTTTGATAATAATTTCATATACATATGCTAATTTAAAAATATATGCTTTATTTATTAAAATGTAAGTCCAGCCTCGTTATATGTATTGAATATCTTCTCGATAGAAACAATATACGCTGCAGTGCGAATATCTAATCCCAAGTTATATCGCTTTGCCGTCTGCACTATTGTGTGGCCAGATCTTTCCATGGTGTTCTCCAGTCCGGAATGCACTATATCTCGTTCACCTGCCCCGGAAATACGTTTCTGGAACGAATCTGATGGAGTAACTGATACCTTTCCCTTTCCCATGACACGTTCCAACGACTCCTGTACAGACTGTAATAGATGTAAGTTGGAATCCCTTTCGTATTTAAAAGTTAATCTTCCAAAGGAAACGTGGTTAATATTCTTCAGCCATTCAAAAAAGGAAACCGTTACACCACCTGCATTGATGTAAAGGTCGGGTACAACCATAACCTTGTTGCTTACAAAAACTTTATCAGCAGCAGGAGTTGTGGGTCCATTGGCGCCTTCCGCAATTATTTTAGCTTTCATTCCTTCTGCTCGCTCTTTCTTGATAGTTTTTTCGTGAGCAGCGGGAAGGAATATGTCGCACTTCTCAAAGGCTAGATCCTTTCCCGTATACGCCTTTGCCTTGGGGTAACCTTTTATTGTGCCTTTCGAGACTTTGTACTTCTCTAGGTCGATTGGATCGATTCCGTCTGGATTATGGATAGACCCATCAAATTCAATGACTCCTATAAGTTTAGCGCCCGCTCTGACGAAATATCTGCACGCGTGCATTCCCACATTTCCGAAACCCTCAGCAATGAACGTTTTGCCTTTCCAGCCGGGTTTTAGGCCGATCATGCCCATGAAACTGGATTCGTTGATGAAGACATCCAGGCCGTGGTAAACACCTCTGCCAGTAGCGGCAGTTCTCCCGTGGATGCCTCCCTGATTGATTGGTTTGCCCGTAACGCAAGAATGGGCGTTCATGTCTCCATGTCCTATCGTCCTGGCGTACGTGTCAGCGAGCCACGACATTTCCCGCTCGCCAGTCGCCACATCCGGAGCAGGCACGTCGATTCCGGGCCCAATGAAGCCCTTCTTGGATAACTCCAGTGTGAAGCGACGCGTTATTTTTTCTAGCTCGCGCTCTGAATACTTAGAGGGATTGATATTAACGCCTGCCTTAGAACCTCCAAAAGGAACGTCCACTACAGCGCACTTGTACGTCATCAAGGCTGCCAGTGCTTGCACTTCGTCTTTGTTGACCTTCGGGGAGAAGCGCATACCTCCTTTGCAGGGCATTTTGTGGGTGCTGTGCTGCGCCCTGAAGCCCTGAATAATTTCGTACTCTCCACTGTCTCTTTTAAAAGGGAAGTTCGTTTCTAAGATGTGGTCGCACTGTTCCATTTGGTTCAATATTCCGGAGACTCTGTGTTTGCGACCTTCCAAGTCCATCGGCTTTTTACCTTTAATGTTCTGCAGTTCCTCAATTAACTTTTCTTGGACAAATCCACGTGCTTTATGAAAGAAATACTCAACCATGTTGAAGAATGGCGGATTATTTGCTGTAGCAACGCCCTGCAGTCTCTTCGGTATTTTGTGTGCGGATGCATACCTTTGTTGTAAAAATAACACTGCATAATTTCCTGTCTTAAGGTATTTTGCGGCTAACATCTTCATAGTGTAAAAATATATGCATAAGCTTCAACAAAAATCAAACTTTGGATTGAAGTGTCAGTTTCAGATTTTTCATAGTTGACTTTTACGACTTTTATCGAATCATCCTTTCACGCAGCTTTCATAAATTAATGATGCTTTAGCGTGTGGTTCACTGATATAACATAAACAGAAAAAAGCATTATTTTCTCGAGGTTGTGTGCTTCGTGGGCAGACATCCCAAAATCGAAAGAGTTCCACAGTTAAAAAAGACACTGTCCTAGCCTATACTAAAAATGCTCATTGTATAGAATGGTTAATTAAAATGAATGACGGTACAATGGTGCAATTACAGAATAGCATTCTTTACAATATCGGCCTAAAATATAGTTCTACCTACTAGAGGTACCCTGCGTTCCTTCGGAAGCGCGCAAGCTGTCAGGCTCGGAACGAAAAGCCATTTATTTGCAGATTAGGTTAGCACGCGCAAGTATAGATTATTGTGAGTTTTAATGAAAATTCATATGAATTTATATATAAGAAAGGAATGAACTTTGCATGTCATTTTCCTTATAGCCACCAATAATTTGAACATGTTAAGAGCATTTTGCAGTTAGGGAATTTAAACGTGATGCATAGCAGTATGGTACACGATAGCGAAAAATGAAGAAATAGGTAGTGCAGTAGCAAATCAGTAATGATATTTGTCTACAATTGTTACCGCTCAGTAAATGAAGGAATATAACCAGAGCCTGCTCCTAAAATGGCTAATAATTATACAGTGAGCTTCGTAAAGTATGGAATACATTCAGTGAGTCATTATAGAAAGGTTTTCATATAAAATAATTCAAGCGTTATACTTTTTACGCTATTTTTTGTTGAAATTGATATTTCTTTCCGAGTACAAAAAATGGCGAAAGGCACGGTCCTGATGCGGAAAGTTTTCAATATTTTCTGTACCATAATGACTAACAAAATTCCGAATTTATTTCAGAATGGTCCGACGTTTGAGTGCTTAAAGATTTGTTTGTTTACTMACAAMTATCCTGATARAGAACCAGCTAACAGTTCACCATTAGCAAGATCAAACAAATATTTCTGGAATAATGAATTGATTCATCTCTAAGTGGAAGTAAGTAGTAATGGATTAAATAAAATTATTTTAAGTCAAAGCGCTTTCGACTACTAAAAGTGGTCGTCCTCAGCCCAACATCGTGACTGGTGAAATAATAAATTAGACATACCGTGATAAGCAGTCAAGAAGATGTTTAATTAAACGCTCTACCTCATTTTCAAGAAAATGCCCATTTTATTTACTCGCCAGGTAACAGCAGACACCGAAATAGTTGAAAGTTTTGTCTTGAAATATTTAAAATAAGTGAAATGGCACTCATAGTACGAAGATGATCCTGACCGCAGGTTAAAGTTCTGCGAAACCATGTTTCAACGTCTGAACGGTAATTCCTACGCAACATTGTATTTCCCGAAGCGACTGCTTTTTATCTCGATGGCGCAGTAAACGACAAAACTGCAGATATTGGTGTCCTGGAAACACACTGGAAAATGGCAACTCAGAGCGGTAGTCATATAAAGTAAAACAAGAAAAAAAACGCTAATAAAAGATAGTAAGTTATAAACTTGTATAAATCTTTATTGTTACATTTTATAGAATCATTTTATAGAATCTCTTATATGCGAGATATTCAAGGTCAAAGATCAGAAAACCCCGTTTTTGTTAATATGTTATTTCCCTTCTTTTAAATGACATTTGGAGTTACCTATTAGAAAAGTTAGTATAACACAAAGTTTTCTACAAATTTTGTCTTGGGTAATATTTTGCACGATGAACTATTCGTGAAATAAAACGCCAAAATTTGGTAGTGCTTAGTCGCTGTTTTAATAAGATGTATTCAATCACGTAAGCCAGAAATTTTCTTGAAAAAAATTTGCAAGGACAATGTGAAAATATAGAAATACATTCTTCTAAAAGCTTCGACAAATATCATTGTTTTGCAAGACATATTTTATTTTTCCGCGCTTCAGTGGACAAAGTGTTAGAGAAATTTTCCATTTTAATCAACCAACTAAGGTATTCCAGCAAAAAAATTGCCTTCCATAAAATCGCTTAAAACCTGAGTATAAGTAGTTATAAGTACCTGTCTTTTTAGTAATGTACTATGGTCCAAAATCAGGAACAGTATTCAAAATTTTCGATATACCTAATTCATCAAATCAACAAGACTCAACAAAACTCGTGTCTTCCACCTACAAGTACAGCAGCTCGACAGCATATGGACGATTTTTACTTATCAGTCGTCAAACCACTTAATCCATGATTTCAATAGATTTTGGCTATTCAGTTGGAACGCTGTTTTCTAAAGCTTGTTTGCCAATGTTTTGTTCTAACTTCTGCAGAATACTATCTGGAAACAGATTTTCAAGTATAATCCTACGCAAATTATTGCCGTGCCAAAACCACTAGTAATTTTTAGTAAGGTATGAGTGAGTATAAATCATCTAGTAGCGGTCGAATATCCACCGAGGTCAATGGCATTTGACTACACAAATGCGTGGTTACCTTTCACAAATATGTGAATAGTTAAGTGTTGTTTAGTGCATTGGAAATGCAAATTGTAAATGCTGGGCGAAACATGGGAAGCCAAAAATATCCAGTGGACTACGGTTGCTGAAGCCTCCGGCGATAAATATTATTTTAGTTAGTTCTCAATATTCACTTAAGTTTCCTCCAGTTTCATATCAATAAGAACCCCCCTCGGTTTGCCTAGAAACTAGCGATAAATAAGGAAATCGCCACATTCTGCAATATTAAAACGTTTCTGGAATTTATATTCAACTGTACCCGGTAGTCGGTGGCTCGTTACGGGTCACTCCGCAACGCAGAGATACATAAAACATGAACGCATCGTTAAGGCGACCCGCGAATAAAACGGGACACTGTTCGTAATTTAGTTAGCATCCTGAATATCCTGGGGAGGAGAATCCCCAACGCGCTTTGTACGTGAATGCAGAGAACACGTGTCCGATTTCTTTGCGGAGCTTATAAAAGCTGCAGAGTTGCAGGCTTTGGTACGCAATTAAGTTCGTCTTACTTTACCGCTGCAATTCCAATACAACTATAAAAGTACCTCTGGGTGCGTTTAATTCAAATTGCAAAATGAATTTACAAATTACTTAATAGTGTAGACCGAAAAATGCTGTGGAGCAAGAGATAATTTTCCTCTAATCAAGAAATGGAGGTATATTCGCAAAAAATAGCACCCAGTAACCCACAAAATTTATAATTGAAATGCCGGGCAAAACATTTATCTTGCAACAAATGCGAAATGTAGATTTGATGTTTTACATATGATTTGATTACTTAATATAACGGAAACTAACTAAATACCGAACCGTTTATAAAACATAACTCATGTGTAATCAGAACACTTTTCCATTGTATTATTCACAAATGGAAGATCCACAGGCTATGCAGCTCCCTTTAGATATATATATCTTGGAAAGTTGACGGAATTTTATGCTGAATTTGTACGCATTCAGCAGGGCGAGTTGAAAGAAAATCTTCCTCAATATAGTGGATTTATGGTTGTGTCGGATTTTAACATAAATGCCATTATTTAAATGTATATTATTGCACTTTTAAATTCCTTGTTAAATTTAATTCACTATAATTAGATGAACAGTTTATTAGACATTGGCTCTTTTTTAACTTTGACGTTTGTAATGGTTCCTAAAGAACTACTTAGATTTAAAGTCACAGAAGCCACGATTGCACAGTTTTCATCAGCGTGTTGAGCATAGACCTTATTATTAATACCTCATAATTTTCAAAAGCTGCAAGGTTGTTTTATAAGCTTTTAAATATAATAAACTTCAAACACCAATAGCTGTCTGTTTAATAAATGTTCAAACTTTTAGAAAATGAAACCGATCAATGCGCTTACGTGAAAAGCTATTCACCTATGAACTTTTTACAAGTCGGGTATTTACTTTAAAATGTTGATTTCGTATTGACAAAGGACTCCCTCCTGAACTATGCAAAAAAAACAATATGATATATTCTTGCTTTAAGTGAACAATAATGCAAATAAAGAAAAAGCGTGTGTGTACTTTAGAGGTTCAGAAAACCAAAACTGAACTGAAAAAATAAACTTCAGTATTTTGTCTTGCTTCCTCTAGATGTGATTATTACTGGTAAACAGCTTGTCTTAGCAGTAATGAGCTCACGAATTGCACCAGTGCAATATTTTCAAATTCTTTTTGAATTGCTGCACGAAGCTAGTTTATTGTGATTGTGCTATATAGCATAAGTTCTAAACATATCTGCCTTTATTAGGTATGCTTTTTGCATGACCTAACAAAGGAATCACAAAATCACAGTGCACAGTATCAAAAAATCTATCTAAATATAAAGAAGACATTAACAGAAAAAAATTACAGGATTAGCGACCAAAGTTCTGAGTCATTGGAAGTAAATATAGTTGTCATTTTTACATATCTTCTGCCCATTTGACAACGCTGTTCAGCGGATGTTTGTATTATACATAGCAACAAGCAGTTACAGCGGCCTACAAGCATCCTCCTCGGAGGACAGCCGACTGGAACAATAAAAAAGTGCTTTACCTAGAGGTAGGATGCACAGACGCTTTGTGAAGATACCAACTGGTGCTGGCCGTTCTTGGGTTCAAAATACTTCGAGTAAGCTTCTTACCTAATGTAGACACCTGGTAAATGAGTCTATTGTACCTAGGCATCTAGTGCACAATGATGGCTCAAAATAGGAAGACGTGGACAGAAATATTATTCTTACCAGGAAAGGGTCAAATTAATGGGTCATGTATCACATTATATATTACTCCTAAAAACTAAGTTTATACGCAAATAAGAGTAAAACAATTTACAACCTCATCTGATCAAAAAGTAAATATAACTAATAACTATAAGTTAGGACAAAATGTATTTAACATGAACCTAAAGTATAAAGCAAGAATTTATCGATGTAACTATTTAGTAATTGTGATTATTTGTGTCTACATATTAATGTTACAAAACAAAACTAAATCAATTTCCCGCAGTCGAGTTCCAGATATCCCGATTCACGAATTTAACCCTTATCTAACGCAAAGTGGGTTGCCAACGACTGGATCCAGTTTGTAATGTTATCCTGACAACGCATTACATCATGTTAAAGGTGTTGTATTCTTTCCTAGCTCACGATTAAGATTGATGACGAAGCAGTTCCGCTTCTTACCGAACCGACTTGATGATAAGCAAGACGTGCATTTAGTGGTGTAATTATAAGGAACGCCTTGAAATTAGCAGACAGCGAGCTGTGATTTCAAAGGGGTGTATAAAGAGGATTATGGGTGCTCTTCAACATTATCTCGCAGTTTCAGCTACTTACTTGTAAGATTTCTAATGGCCGCGATGGCAAGAATTTTAATTAAATTAATTTACCAAACTGCAAAGATCTGTTCGTAAAATACAGTTAGTTGAATACTTTTACAGCATGACAAACGAATAAATTGTATATTCGACTATAAAAGTTGTGATTGTTTTATAACTCTTTTGATTGTCCAGTAACCACCATAAGTGTACACTCTTTTCAAAATATGAAAAACGAATGGTAATTTTTTGTATAATCAGAAAGCCCTTCTACACAAATGTGAGGTAGGAATACAACTATAAATTAGATACATACTAATATTCTGCTTTGATCATGGTTCTTCAATTTTTTTTTCTCTCGAGCAACTTTGAATGCCTCCAGTCATAGCTTACTTCTTCGTTTCATGCTTATGCTATCGCAACCTCCCAGGTTTTATGTTGTCTTCCTCGTTTTCCCTGTCTTTTCTTGTTGGCACCCCMTGCTATTTTTMCTTGTCTCTTGCCATCGTAGCTATCTTCGATCGATTAGTTATAGCACATACTTAAATTGCAACAGCTCCCTCGGTCTCTGGTTTGTTATTAACTCATGTCTGGCGACGCCTTTAATTTTTTTCGGATGTATCATCTCCCTAGATTGTACTAGACAGCAAATCTAGTTATTTTTGTTAATCAACCACGTTTTGCTTCCGTAACATACTTTCGTACACGTTCCCTTCTTACCGGAATGAATATGAAATATAGCAGTCGAACTACATAGAAACAGATACAAATGGAATAATAAATATACGGTATCATCACAATGCAATGAATTCACGTATTAAATCGAATCAGTTTTTGTGCTTGTCCTACCAGACAATAGAGAAGCTAAGAGATTTCAAGTTTAATTTGCTGGTTTAACGCCTATCTATTAAGATCTTTCTGTAACTTGTATATTTGCAACTTATAATTTCTAAATTAAAAAGTTAGCGATTTTGGTTGTGTTGTAAAAAAGACCTTAGTCATTCTTTTTCTCTAATTCCAAAATTGCAACAGATTTTACCATCATATACGGCAGAACAATTATTGAATCTTTTAAGTAAACCTGTTAATTGCAACGTCTCTAAGTAAAATTTACCACCTGAGTAATTTTATACTTAATTGTTTTTTTAGATCTAATTCCTGATTGAATATCAAAAAGAGTACTGTGGGATGTTGTTACTGGCAACCGTCTCCTCCACGTGTATCGTTTACGCGGCGTATCGCCGGTAACACAATCAGGTTGAAAGTAGTCAATAGGCCAATAAAAGGGCTAACGATGTTTGCTCACTCAGCGCGTTGTGATGGTCTTTGATTGGCCATTCAGCGGGAACGGTCGTCCTGTGCTCTCCTGTACGACAATAATGAGCAGCATTTCGCACGGGGTTACGAATTGATTTTGTTCCGCGTTATTCCGCAGAAGCTGCAGGTTGCAAGGATGTATCTAAACAAAGAACGAATTTTGGAACTTGGCCAAGATATGCGGAAAAAAGAATGTACACGATGTTGCAAATTGCGGTTTCTAGTTATGGATTCCAAGCTGTACATGAAGACAATTACTTTAAGGAAGTTATTGACTTTTCAAGCTTTAACTTACCTACTTCTGTTCGCACCTGTGACATACATTTACTCAACTCAGCTGTTACATTATTTTACGTTTGATTTTATACACTACAAATATGCACCTATAATTAGTAGTGTCAGTCACAATTCGCCGCCACATCGAATGGTATCCCTATATTTAACTAATGTAATGAATTCTGTTTTGTTTACTCTGTAAATGTAACAAGAGAACTACGCTAACATTCGGTCGCCCTGCTCTGTGAACATTCTGGTTTCACCTCACTCACTTTACAATCTTCAATTTCCTTTGGTATGTGCCTTTTTATCTACCTTCATTCTACTTTGTAGGGACTACTTCTTTTCTTCTTTTTAACTTTCTGCTGTTCATTTTAGCTGTTCGTTTTCGTCTCCCTTTTTCTCTGGCCCTCATCTTCATCTCCGATCTTTTTATGACTTCTCTGACTTCTAAGTCTATTTGCCATCAGGTTACAATTCGTCCATATTCGTCAAAACGACGATTTATTTTTTGTAAAGTGTGTTGTTCAGGGAAGAAGCTACATTCTCATGCCCAGGCGTGTTAACATTTAGCGATAAACATTATTGGGACACAGAAAATCTCCACCTAATCACAGAAAGATACTATTAATATGAGTTTAAAATTAATGTTTGGTGTTGAGTTATTGACAATTACATTTTGTACCTTTCAAATTTAATTGTACTTCAATTTTCTTTAAAAGAACCTTTTTATTTAGCGATCTTGTTATTAAATGTAGACAAAATATAATACTCATGCATGGTACATGAATTTAACGCAATTTAACATTCTCGAACAAACATTTATTCAATTAGGTAGCTTGGAAACAAGCTGATTGACCGTATGCGCTTTGTCTCACTTGATTTATCAGATAACTCTGATGATCGTTTCGACCACACGGTCATTGTCAAAGAGATAACAGACATTTATTATTTAAAATTATGCGATAGCTTAATAAACCAATTGAAAAGTGTATTGGGATGCATGTCGAAATCGTTTAGAATATCTATTGCTGAGAGAAGGCCCACTCAAAACATTACACATTCTTTAAGTAATGGAAATGCGTTACATTACTAAAATGCAAATATCTCGACAACGGTCTGAATCTTGTACAGTACAATTCTATTCAATTCTATCTTCTGCGGTGCCACCCCTCAGGTGGGCGAGGCGCTGCACATAGACTTTTCGATCCATTGTGCTCGCGCCGTAGCTTAGAAGGGTCCTGCCTTCCCCAAGAAGTGCAGCATCTCTTTCTAAGGTAACCTATAAAAATCTTCAGTCTCAATAAATTGAGACCCAAATTATCCAAACCTTTTGCCTCCCAGCGGTCCGCGGTTGGTAAGGAGGTGAATCGGAGTTTCCTCCTCTTCTGAGCAAAACCTACAGGTGCTACTCTCCACTACACCCATATTATATAGGTGTTTATTGAGCCAGCAATGTCCCGTAAGGACACCCACCATTAAAGTACGGCACAATACAGTAACAAATATTTATGGCAGGAGTTTAGACCTAGTTCTAACTCATGATGAAATTCATACGGTTCCAGACGACATGTAGGTACTATCCGGCACTTTCCATTGTTGCCAAACTGCTAGAAATCAACTCAATCCGATTCCCATTCGCTAAATCAGTTAAGATATACCTTTAGACGTGCTAATTTTCTGAGATTATACAACGATTTCCAAGAATTTGACGTTGAGAAATATCGATCGTGGTCCTTTGAAAATTATGTATTTGTAATGATGATCTTCTACTAGGTTCTTTAAAATAGCAATTCCACAAAATGTTCAATTTGTCCCGAGAAATTAATTTTTATTAAACACGCTAGTGAAGCTACCTGAATCTGAATTAGCTCGTAATAACGTTAACCCATTAATATAAATATGGAATTAATGTAAGGGACATCTATATAATGTAGTGCTGCTTCCACCAAGAATCGATATAGTTAAGTGTGATTTATGGCGTTCCACATCACGCCTTAATGGTTAATTATGTTACACAGCGACAGCATAGCTAACTAGCATACAACCGAACCATTACCCGAAATCACTTAAATCAGTGTGCCCGCACAGCAGCCAAAACGCGTTCCCATACCAGATAAGTTTAATTAAAAACAGCGATTTAAATTGGGTGTTTCCCCGGGCTTCATATTGCAGAATGACAGAATTACGGACAGGGTCCGCATCAATCACGCAGGCCGGACGGATTCTAGAGATGGGAACAGCTTTATAGGGTTGTGCAGAATTAAAACTGCCTAATTTTTATTTCATTGTTAATATGTTTGCTGATGACATAAGTACGTCGTATTTACAAAAGCATTTCTTCTATATACGAGGGTGAATGCTTTCAGCGTCCATAAATATAAAATAATATTTTGTCGGACACTGACAAAAAGTTAATAGTCTGACGTTTCGATTACACCTGTAATCTATGTCAAAGACGAAGAACCTCAAAATTTGCCTGACACAAGTTCAAACAAAATTTTGAAAGTGATTACAGGTGTAATCGAAACGTCAGACTATTAACATTTTGTCAGTGTTTTCAAGAGACAGCGATCTATCCGACAAAATATTATCTTATATTTCTTCTATAATTGGAATAAATAAACCAAACGCTTAATGCAAAAATAATGCCCTTTTCAGTAGTTACGATATTAGTACTAAAACAAAAATTCTTATATTTTTAAATAACAATGGAGCTCAATGTTTGTAGTATCCCTTTGTAATACTAGACTTCTTAAAAAACTCGCAATATTGACCTTGCGTTTCACCCAGCAACTGCTTAATGGTTTGGTGGCTTTCAGCGGCCAGTTAAAAATAACAAAAAAGTGCTGAAGATCTCCGTGTTAACTATTTAATTACTGCTTATTCTTTAAAGCAAATTATGAAGGCGATAAACTGAACAAACATTCGAATTTTGCGATAATATATTCTCACATGTTGCGCAACTACTACCCTTTTCGTCATTGAATTGGACGTTCGACACAGTGGCTGGATTTTAATTAAACTCCAAAGCATCTGCCGAAGCCCAAATATTTATCCAAAGTAAATGTGTGTGTGAATTTTCTTCTTCAGTATTCATCACTAACAGCATACATTTTTTACAACTTATTTTGTAGATGCCTCAATTCCTTCAAATAAGTTATAACCTGATTAAAACCGAAAATGATACTACCGAAACGTTGTTAATTAATCTTTTAACTATGTTGTATAATTTTTGCCTTTTCATCAATGAAACCATAATTTCCGCGTGCTCGCCATTCCTGATGATAATGACTGGTGGTCTGCTGCTCATCTGACCTATAACAGCAGGAACCTCCGACATTGCTCATTATGGCGGAAACAATCCTTCTATGTCTTGACAGATTACCTTCTCAACAATCAGGCGTAAAAGTTGATTTAGCTGATGTAACAAACTCTAAATCACCCCATACGCGCCAGACCTCTTGACCATCGACCATCATTTTCTAAAAATAAAAGGCTTAAAAAACCAAAACGAAAAATTCACCCATTAAGTTGGTGGAGTGTACAAGTGTGAAAATACACGCTACCGGCATAACTAATATACTTGTTTCTCTCGTATTGAATTTAATAGTTGTTATTTCTGAGCTAAGATGTACCTAAGCATTTCAAATTATCTACGAAATCATACAGTATTTATGCACGTCTAAACGTCTAATATACAAAATAGGTCTTACATTAGACATAAAATTTCTTATTATATTAACTATGTTATATAAAAGACCAATCAATCATACCAGAAATATGAGTAAATTGTATAAATTTCATGTTTTTATAATTGTATTTGTTTCTTATTTGTCTAATCATAGAGCATTTCACATCATAATATACGAACATAAAAATCTTTAGAAAAAACCTGTAGTTCAGAGTAAACATAGCTGACTACAACAAAAATAATTCCAAATATTACTTGTAGGTTATTCGGTTCTTTCTAATCAGTGTAATTTTGCTTACATATAAACATAATATACAGGTACAAATATCAATCTTGGATGTGAATTCATGATGCAGGTATAGAATATATAAGTTCCTTCACAGGCTATTAGAAATTTCCCAAGCTTGATCTTACCACTTCACTTATTGAGCCAGAAGACGTTTATTTAATATAGCCTTTATGTGAACATATTTTACCCAATTTGTGGCATTCTCTAACGATACAAACTAAAAATTTAAAATATATTTAATTGTGATTATTTTTTTATTTAAAATATACAGAAATGAGAAATGGAGTTTAGAATTACAGCAGATAAGAATAAGACTATTTTATGTGTAAGAAACCACCTTTATGTTTAAGTCCTAATCTTTCACGTTTTTTGTTCCTTCTTGGAGTTAAATATTCAATTCTTTTACTTTACAAAATGCTGAGCAGAAGTGATCAATAAAGGTTTATACTAAAACCGTTTTTAGTAACATTACTACAAGTCAAAGACAGTATATGTTTGTTTCTCAAGTAGGTATAGTTCTTTCTTATTTTATCTCAACATTTTAACATGTAAGGTTTATAAAAGGTACAAACTTTTTCCAAGTACGTAAGTATCTACACGAGGAAGTTGGATTAAGAAACTGTTGTGAGAAACGAATGTAACGAATGACTACAGTATTTTACCAGATTTTGTAAAAAAGAAAACATTCACTTTTCATCATTAAAACATTAAGAAACCTGTTATATTTAGTTTTACACAGGTGTCTGTGCATTACTCGCATGAAGGTGCTCATAACTAACAAAGCCGCCGCAAAATTTATTTTCATTTTTGTAGTTTATGCTACACTTTACGAAAACGTGCAGTGTTTACGTTACGCAAAGCGTATAAAGTCAAACACATATCCTTCCTATAACTTGTATTGGTAATCCCTTTAAATGTAAAATTTCAATAATTAAAGGTATCCCCAAACCAAAGCATGGGATTGCAGTGCGAGATTACCTGAATGGCGGGAGACGACAAAATCTTATTGCCGTAAATTGATTGATTGCTTTTAAGCCTTGATTATAATATCGGAGTAATAAACTCAATGCTTTTAAGTAAACTGAAAGCCTCAGTTTATATCCATGTTACTGAGAATAAATACAATTTCATTTTAGTAGGTTCGTATGTTCATACTATGCTCTTATAATAGCATGGCTCTCTATCTATGTTACTTGCTAGTGTCGAGTATCATATGTAGTGAACTAGCATTCAAGTGGTGCTTAAAAATCTATGTTAAGGTGCCTCTTGCCCATCTCTACCAGCTTTTGTCGCTCGCCTTTATTCTATGAATCACAGCGTACGCAAGCCAAATAAACTCTGTAATCCCGTTATTTCACTAGGAAATTAAATATTAATTCAGATATTTAAGGGGCCTTTGTGGAACAGGGGCTTTAATGGAACGAAAGACAAAAAGCCTATTGAATGGGAGCTTTATAAAGTGCGTAAAATACAACCCCTGCAGGGGTAAAACTGTCAGATTCAGGAATTACTATTAGTTTATGCAGCGAGATCGTGCCTTTGAAGGGCATTAATTGCCAAAAACTACAGAGGAACAATGAGAAATCAATCACTTGTTTTTGGGCTGTTCTGATTTTCCAACTTTATTTGGAACATTATATACGGTTCGCCGGTTCGTTTTAGTGACAAGTTTGTTTTTGACACCGGTATGTTCAGCCTGCTGTTTTGCGCAATAGAAGCATTCAGTACACGTCTGCCACAAATATGAGATTCAAAAAAGCGTGTATACCTGCCCTAGCAATATAACTTGCATACTGAAACTCTTCATACGGTTAATAATGTTATAATGTTTAGTTGTTATAATGCACTAGTCAACAACAGGTGCGTTGTTGTTGTCAAAGTGATAAAGTTACTTTAGTAGTAACTTCAGGGCTGGACATGAGATTCTTGCTACGGTAAGGCATATTAGGTACATACCTATTTAATGCAAGCAAGCAGAATCTCTTTGGGTAAAAAAGAAGGCTGAACTGAAAGTGCTGCAAATGTATCATTTGAATAAAAGAACTGATATCTTTTACAAGAAACTCTACCTATACGAGGTACACGCATACGTAATTATTGACAGTTGAACAAGCGAGGAAAATCATATTGCAGCGTTTTACCATGTTATATACGAATCTGCTGTGCAGATTTCCAACTTAACTTTCTTAATTTAAACATCAGTAGCGTAATACACTAAATCCAAAACACAACTGGTTCAATACACGACAGTTCAGCACTTTAGAGCACCTGGTTCTCTTTTTTCGCTTATTTCACCACCTTTCAAGTGAGATTCAAACTTTCCGCAATGCACCATACTGCATTTTATATAGAATAGCTTCTCACCTACGCAATCCGACCAAATATTTCTAGGAAGTTACTAGAGTATTCCATGGTCAAAATTCCCATACCATCTACATATCTATTACTAGGATTTCTATCTAACGGTGTTTAGGTAGCGGATCCGAATGCCTGCAGCTACGGTTTATAGATGGCACTGATGGTGTCACGTCATCCGCTGACGAGTACGAGGGTACTTTAATAATGTGCAAGAATTAGCTATGAGGTGTAGTACTTTTGTATTTAATTCATATAATCAAAGTTATTTATTACTTGTATGGTTGATAATGATTACAAGAAGATTTGATTGGGCTTAATGCAGGTAAATTTATTTTTTAAAAAGTTCTGCCAGCTTTGTCTAGGAATTGAACTCGGGACATTTTGATTGCTAGTCAAATGTGCTAACCACTACACCATCAAAGCCTTATTCAAATTACAGGTCAAATAACTTTGATATTACAATATTTTTGATTGTAATTAGCTGTTACCAGAATATGGCCACCCCACTCTGAAGTTCGCAAATAACTACCGACGAGTGACAGCTAAAAAAGCACCAATGGCGTTCAGTTGCTTTACATATAAACTTTGACCTGAAATTTGAATAAGGCTTTGATGAGTGGTTCGCACCTTTGATTAGTAGTGAAAAGGTCCCGGGTTCAGTTCCAAGTCAAAACTGACAATACTTTTTCAAAAATTTACATGCAAGAAACCCAATCAAATATTCTTATAATCATTAATTCATATTGTTTGCACCTGATTATCTACTGCGCTCGACAGAAAATGTATAAAAATAAAGATATTTTAAATTAAACAACCACAACCATGAGCAATCTGTACACGCCTGATTTTCCATTTACTAAGGTTATTACAGGGTTATCGATATTGACATTGTAACCTTCTAAAATATTCTTGTTAAATGGGTGTCTTAGGGAATCACTTCCGATAGATCATATTAAATTTAACCTATAACTGGGACCATAGACTCTGTTCTATAATCTGGAAGTCTATAACTACATACTGGTTGTCCCAGCTAAAGTTTGAAGCCCTTCAAAAAATTTAAATAACACTGAAATTTTCGCAGTTGTCAATTAGTTACACTCTTGGTTGAATTGTAAACGAGTTTTTGTGGTGTGAAGGGACTAAAAATGATCATCTTTTATACAGTTTCTACCTGATTCCATTAAATATTTTCGTTCAAAGATTAGGTTAAAATAAAAATCCGTAACTACTATGAAAATACATGTATGCGAATGTAAATTTTCTACCAAAAACAGGTGTAATACGTAATCACCAGTACATAATTAGTTTAGTTGCATTTTGTAAAAGTTAGCTCTTTTAACAACAAAAAATTTCACGAGCGTGGTATATGAAATGAAGCTGTTGAAGTTACGATTCTTGGTCATCTTCTAATGAATAACACGCATAACTGTCGTTATTAGAGTGATACCAGTCCACACATTTTCAGTGAAAATCAAAACTCAAAAGCCTCAAAAACGTGTGGCAGGGCATTCCTGGTATTATTAGGGCAATTTGACTGGCGATGGTTATTTGCGGTCATTAGGAGGCTTTATTGACCACTTAAGAAGAAAACTGAAATCCCCGAGAAAATTAACGGTATTGTGTTCTCATAATCACTTTTATTTCCTCTTAGAGTAATCTACACAGTGTTCTCTAAAAAAAATCGTTTAAATTTGAAAACAAACATGATTTCATAAACAATGAAAACAGATTCGACCTTTCATACCATAAAAATTWTTTGAAGGAGTCACTCTTTGCGCTAAGAAGATGCAGAAATTACTTTAAAACCAGGATATAATTTAGTCTCCTTTGAAGTTAAAATGGACCGGTTTATGCATATATTCTAAACTTGGACAAAATTGGCATTTTAAGCGTGTAAATTTTAGTTGGGAAGACCTGTACTATTTATAATTGTATATTTGTTGCTTATATTGCCCACACGCTATTATTTTTGTTGTCGATACAATTTGCATAACTGAAAAAAAATTAAAATAAATATTGTGGGAAACAAACTGATAAAGTATAACTGATCCAATCACCACAGCAATTACAATGTCGATCAATACTTGTTTAAAATTTTATTATTGATATTCATTCTAGGACTTGTTAAAGGCATACTTTTATTTAATTTTAAAATAATGGACGTATTCTGGTTTATTAATTCCTAGACTGTTTCTCGTGTTTTGTATTTGAACAAACATAACACCTATTATAAAAACAAGAAAGTATACCTTATTGCGCAAATGGTGTTAAATCCTATCCAGTCTACATCTAATAGAATGCTGTATTTAATGACGTAGGTTATAGCTTGTTAACAGTGCCAAAAATTCTCAAAACATTTCATCAATAAAAATGGAGACAGACAGTTGTACCATATCACGGTGAAAAATTTTGCTGGGTAAACGTAACTTTCCATAAAGACGGCTGATAAGTCAGTATCTAGGTTAACAATAAATGCAACAGAGAATGTATTGGACGCAACCCTACCGAATTGATTGCTCGTTCCTCGGATTTGGCACGATTTCATTATTTGTGGGTATATTTTTATCAAAGTATACCTTATTCAAGTAGAAAGTATCTGAGACCTGCAGCAGAAGAGCTTCTATTAACCGAGAAACATTCCATAATATACAGAAAACGTATTTGTTATATGGTTGAAGGTAAACGTTTTCAGGAGTACTTGTAAATAATAAAAAAACTTTGGCCGCGCACTGTATAGATCCTATTTAGAGTACCAGCACTTTTTCTAAATAGCAATAATTTTTCTTAATTAACAAGAGTCTCAGACAGAGAAAAAATGGTTTATTATTTCAAGTGCAATGTTCTCGTAATTAATGGTCCTAATTTTACATTTAGAAGATTACAGGGAAATCTCACAGACGGTACAAAATAAATTGTTGCCAATCGGGTTCCTTTCCAATTTACTAGATTAATGCCTCCGTCCATTTTTTAGCACTCTTTGTTTCCAGTTTCTCTTAATTACGTTCCTTATCCAGTAGTATATCGTCTTTCCATTAGGACAGCTTCGTACTTGTTTCGTAAAAGGTAATATGTTCTAAGATACGCGCCCCGATGCATTAGCTTACAGATAGGTACGGTTCCTTTTATCTGCCTGTACATTTTTCATTCTAGCCAGTGCAAAGGAGAAGCCAAAGAACAATACTCTTTACTCTTTATTATTTGAGACGAGACACACCTCGTTTGAATGCTATTTAGATTTGTTTAATAAAACTTGTGCAATTTCTTATCAAAAATTTCCAGGTCAGCAGCAAAGTAATATCAATACGCAGAACTCGCTGTATTCTAATTGCAGAGAAAAGTTATCTTGGGTACAGCTTTAAGAGTCATTACAGAAAATACAATTAAGCTTAACTTGGAGTCTTTTTTAATCAGGCATTTTTATAGTCCAACTATAAACAGAAATACGGCTCGGCATACAAAACGGTAGCACAAATGCGCAAACAATTACAAAGAACATTAGTTAGTGTCGTAGTCAGGAGAAAATTTGAATTCATTTAATTATGCATTACTTTCCTTTCTGGAATAAAGAGGGCGCGTTTAAAGCCTCTTCTTCCATTCCAGGTTGACATTTAGAGGCAAGAAGTTAAAGAATTCTGATAGAATGCGGCTAAGATCGTTGAGCATGACCATTTTACAGATGATTTTAAAGAGTAACTGGGGTGTAATGGCTATTGCAATCTGAAAATACTTTCACATATCTGACTTCGCACCTCCTTA
The DNA here is from genome assembly GCA_025024175.1 of Rhyzopertha dominica. Taxonomy (NCBI): domain Eukaryota; kingdom Metazoa; phylum Arthropoda; class Insecta; order Coleoptera; family Bostrichidae; genus Rhyzopertha; species Rhyzopertha dominica. The sequence continues at coordinate 17,103,590 of QCXZ01000137.1, forward strand.
CACTTGTCCTAATTTTTCTAACGCGTTAAGATAGAAGGTTTGGATAGAAAAGATCACTGAAAAATTACCTCCATTTTAAGTTGAAATGTTTTCCTCAAACTTTGCATAATCAGGTTTAGCAAAGTCGGGCAGTCCATTCTAAAGTTATGAGAGTTGCAATCTGAAAACGCTTCGAGGTTTAACTTACAATGCTTTAGGATGGATTATTAGATTTCAATATACTAAAGTGGTCTTCTAGACAATGAAAGAGGCTTTCACACGAAGTGTAACATGATCCCCATTGAATCTTGTAAAAAATATTACCTTTAGTTAGAGACGTAACCCCACTATTATCTGTACCTTCAGCTTTAAGCTTTTAAAAGTTAAGATAGGAGGAAGTCTTATAACGTACAAAAATGTTTCCAGGTAGAAACACACATAGCTTTAGAATACATTGTACAATTATTTTTCTAAACGTGAACATGTGCTGGATAAAAAAAAACTTTCAGATGACACGAGCTACTACTTAAAATTTTTGGGACTTCATCTGGATTTTAAAATATTAACTGCAAAAGGAAATAGTTTTTCGGCGTTTTTACCCACACTCTCCAGAACCTCCTAATTAAAACATTCAAAAGTTAGCAAGGAATTGTGTGTAGTGTAAATTTCTACTATTGTGTATTAATTAAAACTGCAAGTTAACTACAGTGAAATTATTAGTTTTGCGAATGAGATCCTTTGTTGCTTTATGTAGTACGAAATACGGTTGGACTATAAACAACCTTTCTTTATCAGACTTTTAGGCTAAGAAGAACGATCAGGTATTGGAAAGTGCCACTAGGTTGCCTTGCCAAATCACTTCGCACCTATTCTAAACTACTACCTCAATAATTTTATAGTTTCCTCTCATCGCCACTGCTCAGGTTTAAAAAAGTGTTACTAAATGAGTCAACATTGTATCCCAGATATTGTACCCTATTGTGTAGTTAATTTTGAGCTCTACAAAGTAGAAAATTTTTGAACAGTCTCCCACCATTAACGATAACTGTATCTTCCATTTACCTTACACGTTGCACAATGTACCACGAATACAAAAATGTTATGAATATTTTAATGCTGTGCATTTCTAAAGCAAGTCTGCCTTAATGTTTTTACAACCCAAATTATAACCAAACAAGGTATAATAGTTTGGTTTAAAAATTTCTAACTGAACTAGTTTTAATAAATTCGCAACCCGTAGTGAAATATTTTATGTAAAGAAAATCAAAGCATTTGATTGTTTTCCAGAATTTAACTGGCTAGAATAGGCTCGGTTGCGGACCATCATACAGAACGTAAGCAACCGACATGTGCTCTGAGTTTGCACTTTTACTTGTACAAAAAATAAACCACGGAATACTAATTACTAATTACCCATACTACTTATCGGTATTCTATCAAATAAGTACAGCAAACCTAAAAGGCAATAGATTCCGAGTGCTGGAATGAGCGCAGTGCCACATCTGCGACTAGCGGTCGAAAGACTTGACGTGTACGGTATTAATTGCTTTGGAATTATTTTGAATTAAGCCGTCACAATATGAATGTTGATTACCATATAAGATGTGGACTTCAACGCATTGTCCATCCCAAATTTCGAAGTTCTGCGGAAGAAAGAAGACTATTTCTAGTAATATCTGAACAAGTTTATAACACAATGGAATAATGGAATGCAAATCTGGTTTCATTTGTAGAGTTTCTGCGCTAATTGTACAACAAACTTGCATATATACGGTCTTTCAATAAGCGAGCTAACTTCCAGATTAACTTGAGGTTATTTTTTGATTTATTAATAGCTCCGGAAGCTTATGGCGACTACCCAAACCCAAACCTTTTTTATAAACCACTCTATCTACTGGTGAAAATCGCATAAAAATGCCTTTAGTAGTTTTTGACTTTATCGCAAACAAACAGACAGATGCGGCGGAGGACTTTGTTTTATAAATGTAATGCTTGCTGCGTTGTTTTTCCCAATTTTTTAGTTATTTTAAGCGGTATAACTTGGCCTAAAGCTGAGAAGAGCAAAGGAAGAGACCTATGAATAAACAGGCAATGCTCATTTTTACCATTAAATAGTTTTATTTATTTAAAGCACCTGTTCAGGGTGCCATAATCCATTCAGTCAACTGCTTTAGAGAAGGATTAGTAAATCTCCTGCTCCGTGACCTAGTAGGCTAGAGACAACGAAGTAGTACCCGTTAAGGCAGCTAGGTGGCTTTGTCATCATGTCAGTGTAATGCTGACAGATGGCATTGCCATCCTAAATTCTTACTAACGAATTAGAATTTTTAATGTCTTAAGAACTACAAGATATGCATCGTTCATTTTTCATTTAAAGTTTCTTTTATTTACTTAGTTTGCCATAAAAGTATTAGATAATATTCTTGTGAAACTAGTTAGCTAAATACATTCTCAGAATCAGTTCCATGATAAACATCAAGATCTCCAATTTATTTAAATAACTTATCCCTAACTATATGCGAGCGACTTCACGTGATTCTCGCACACAAAAACAGTAACGAACCAACTCCGGGAACAGGACGAGCCAAGTTAGTTATATCCGTTGTCTAATTGCAACGGCACTCCCGGAAACCCATTCTGGTCCCAGTTGCACACTCGCAAGTTTTATGGCAGCCAACTCGCCGAATACAATAATGGCTTGTTACATATTTGCTTGTGCAATTTCAGCATTATTGTTATGGAAGCTCAGAATGCCATTACGACGCCGACAGATGTCAGCAGCGAATCTCGTAGAGGCAATTAGCCCAAGCTCCTCGACGCTCCGTATTGAGATTCATAAGGTCTGCCGAGCAAGGGAGCAATTCGATTTGGATACACGATTATGAGACGCCCCGTGATAAATGACAGGGAGGGTAACCTGCATAATAATAGAGTTATGACCTGGTGGCCATTTTTTAAGGTGACGTATCCCAAGGTGAGCTCAATAATTTCATTTGGAAAGGGAAAACGGGCGTGCCGGAAGCAATACGAGTATAACTGATGCAATGCAGTGAGTTGCGGTTAACAGCCCGTAGCATCCGAATATTTTGGCACATACATAAATCAAACTAGCCCAAAGAACAAGAGAAAACTGTGTCTAACAACGTCTAATGAAAGATTTATCATGCGATTAGAAAATATTGGCGATATCAATTGCGAGTGATGATGTTTTCTTATTACTCCTGTTATTACTACCTACGGTGTTATATCAGTTTCTCTTGCACTTTTCTTTTCATTTCCACATTATTGTCGGCAAAATCATCATAAAGAGTAATTAATCTTCAATGAGAGACATAATGAAAGTCGATTTCAAAATTTTGTAGATTCACTCAGTAGATACAAGACGCAAAATAAGAAAGAAGACACAAAACCTCCTAATAATATATTATTTCTGAAACGGTGATAAACCCCACCCAATCTGTATCTCAGACTGTCACGTTTGATGATGTCAGTGCAGAGAATGTCCTGCTTGTTCTCCAGCTTGTAACAACCGGACTTACGCAAGCCTGGAACTGCATCGCGTGACGTCACAGTATTGGCCTGTAGCGTTGTGTAGCAGTAAGTAGTAAAAATCTAGTAAAATCGGGACGAATACAAAAAACTTACTTAAATAGATATGTGGAAACGCTATCCACGCGTCTGTATTAGTTTAGTCGAGGCGTGGCCTTCAGTATTTCCATATCTTAGAATATATTTGCCTTATTACATGGATATCTGTAATACGTAACTGTAATACAAGAGAGGAAAAACACAAGTTGTATCATGCAAATTATCCAAAGGGTGTGTAGACAAGCACTGACAAAAAAGGTAAGAGACAAATCTGTTTTAAAGTAGTACCTAAGCAGATATTAAAAAATATAGGCAATCTCTCTGCAGTCGCAGATTATGCGACACAAAACATGAACTATGGATTCGACACAAAAAGTGGTAATTAATGCAATAATTATTATACAACTTGACATTGCCCAAGTCTCACACAGTTACTTTTGATACTGCTTTCATCGACATTTTCAAGTAGTAGAATACAAGCTTGTATTGTATGGACGGTCTACATATACCCTACTTTATAAATGACCTCTGGGAAAAAAGGAGTCATATCTGGTGATCGGGGTGGACATTCTACAACTCAACTGCGACATATCAACAGTGATGGGCGTTTACGTGTAAATTATAATTTTCTACCTTACACGCGTAGAAAATGTAGACAAAGCATTTTGGCGTAGATTTTGGGTAGAAAATTCAAGACGAGTATATTATGGTTAAAGTGTATTAAGGTGGTACGCGATAAACCTGAATGGAAACCATTTTGTTTCTAATTTCTCTGTTTTGCTAACTTCTTCATGTGTCGATTCCCTTTTTATAAGTTTTCTTTAGAACATAAAAGACAAAGCATTATGTTTTCCTTCCATGACTATATTAAGTACATTTTTAAGAAGCCTATCTGTCTCCTGTAATCAATTATCACTCTTAGATCAATGTACCTAGTTCAGCATACATATATACGACAATCAAATTGACTTGCAATTAAAAACGTCTGGTGAAAGAACAAGGATGGCATATAAAATTGCCCGCGTATTTCCGTTTATAGAGAATAAAGATAATAAAATCCAAAGTGCGCCAAAGTGTTTTTGGACAGCACACTTAGCCTGCTCACCCAGGTCTTCTGGCTATAATTGACGTATACCCAAACAAGTTATTGTTATTTAAACATTTATCTAGTCAACTTAATTACAACAAAGTAGTATTTTGTTTAATTAAGAATAAATATAAAATAATAATAAAATACAAAATAATATTGGCATTTGAGACGTTTTGAGTGGTACTGATGATGAACACCAAAACACCACTAAAAAAAACTATATATTTCTAGAGTTCTGTTTGTCTACACAATGCTGTTTTCTACAGTAGACTTTTAAGGTAAAATATCACATAGTTTACGCGTAGATAATAGCGTAATTTACATGGCGTATTCTACGCGCCCATCACTGCATATCAATATATTGGCAAAAGCGTCATCAAAAAAGCGACGCACCGCTACACAAAAATGTGCCGGTGCACCATCTTTCTGGATTTTCATTGTCTGTAAGCTAAATGACTTGACTTGATTCGTTAGACAGTGGGAATGACACAAAATGCATATGGTTCTATTATATCTATAAAAATATTTTATGACGTCATATCTTCGTCATACTAATAGACTATTCTGTTTCAATCGTCCCAAAATAAAACCTTTCTTAAATATTAGGTATCTTTATTTGGTATTTTATGCGTTATTTTGTCGACACTGCTATATTTATCATGATTACACATGTTAATTTTTTAATTAAAGTTAATAAAATTTGTCAAATTAGATATGTGTATTTATGTTTACATATAGTTGTTGTTTCTTTCTCTAAGGAACAAAGTTTTCCTATTATTTTGTATTTGCAGTAGCAATAAGAATTATATTAAAATATGCTAGTGCTTTGTTTGGTTCGCAATACACAATGTCACAATGGCTCGTCGCCATTCCTAAACAATCAAAGCACCCGCATTACTTATTTTGGATATATACTTCCATATGGAAAAGACGTACTAACACTCAAACTAAGTTAATTTAAACTGAAATGAGTTCAATACTGCAAATTCTTTGTAATGTTCGAGGAGTTTGGCAATTGTAAACTTTCGCAGTCCGCTTGTAGGGCTATAACATTTGTAGACCGTATTCTTAAAGAATAGCGCCTGTTGTAAATGAGTATGTTGGAAGTTCTAATAAACGTTAAGTTTATTAATACAACAAAATGTTGAGAATAAAATTTTATTTCTAGTTAGTGCAACTACTCACATATAAGGGTAACAATAATACAGCATCAAACACAACACATGGTTGGACAAATCAGTGCATGTGTGAGCTTACTCAGATTTGATCTGAAACTTCTAATTGCGAAGGAGGGAGGAATAGGCTTTGTATATCGTATACCGTGTGCAATTAAAGGAATACTTATCTTATCTAGTTAGCTATATTTATATTTTATACTGAGTAGGACTCGGCCTAGGTAAATGAAATGGAAAGGTAAAATTTCAAACAATGAGTAAGTTCAATGTAATAAAATTCTAAAAGCTAATATCAATTTAATAGGAATTCGTGTAACTAAAAGTTCATACACTATAGCCATAAATTGAGTTCCAAACTTTAGGCACTCAAAATGCTTAGCTAGAACTAAGTGAAAATTGCATTTTCTCAGCAATTAAAATCAACGAGCACACCCTTGAAACTCGTTCATGCAATTCAAATCTACTCCGTAATCCACAAAGCGCAATAATGCAATTTTATGTGGGACACGCTTAAACTTCAACAAGCCAGCGGAACAAAACGAATAACGGAATATTTCCTCCGCAATACATTCATCCCGAACTTACGTGCGGCTCGTTAGAGTTCCCTGCTACGGCAGTTTCTGGAAGTTTAATTTATAATTTCGGATTACAGGCGGCCAGCGGCGGTTCGTGGTTCTGCGCTGTGGCGGGAACAATTTTATCAAGGTATAGATGTTCGTAAAGTTAATGTTTGAATTCAGCCATGTTTTATTATGTAAAATTCGACAAAGCGTAGTTTGGGTTATAAAAAAGTTACATCATAGAGAGTTAAACAGGTCAAAGAAAGTGTAAAAATTGATAGAGGTAATAGTATGAATCAAAATAAGTAGARGCCTTAATAAACATGAGTCACCGATGAATCGGTTTTAGAGGTGTGAGAGATTCCCTTTTTCAAATATACAATCTATTTGTAATTACTTATAATTTATTTATTATGTACAAACGAACAAAAGAAGCAAAAATAAAGTTACGTTAACGTAAGATGCTCACAGTGCCTTCGAAATCTGTCTAAAACCCTCTCATTGGCGCTGTTTTATTGGGATTGTTGATTAATTAGTAGCTGCAGCTCCTCGAGGATATTTGCAGTAGTTCCATGGATCCCAAAAAAATCTAGAGAATTTAAACCATGCGATTTTACAGGTCCTAGTAGAGGTCCGCCCTTTACTATATGCGTATATACGGGAAAGTTTGATGTAAACGTTCTCTCTCTCTCTTTCTGTCTCTCTAACGGCAATAAAAACATTCGCTGGAGCACCATCACTGGAACCACATTTGTTGCACTTGGCCGTAAGGACATCATTGAAAAGATCACATTGTGTTCTGCATAAAGTTTGGGTAAGTAGCGTTTTTATAAAACAACAGGAGCTAGAAACCTGCCGTCTACAATACTCATCCAAATGTTTGACGAAAAAAATGTTTTATCTAAGTTAAGAGATTTCAGTCAGCCCAAACATGCTTCTTGTGAAAGCTAACAACTCCGTTTCGTTGGCAAGTGTCAAGAAAACGGGGGATTTCAGTATCAGTGCGTAGGAGCCAGCAGCAAAAAAATAAACGTGCTCGATGTTCAAGAGGATTTAAGGCCTGAACTAGTTTTCCATAGTAGGAATGAAACATATGCTCCTGGAGTATTCTCCAAACAAGAGAAGCACTAATTCTACTTTAGGAGTCGATCTTCCAAATATACGATGTGAAAGAATCTGGCGATTTGAATAGGCTTCAACAACAATGTCACTAGCGAACCATACACGAAAAGCGTGTCGATTAATTTTGCTATATCAATATAACTTATGCTATGACACTCAAATACGTAATGTATATTTTGCAAAACATCAGCCAACTATGATAATAAAATGCAAGTTTTTGCACAACATAAATGGAGGTAAAATATAACCTTCCATATCTCTGGAACCGTCACTTTATGCACCCCTGTCTGTTAAGATCTTTTTGTTTATTATTACATTTACACTTTTTAACACCCCGTATACTGCGTATATTTACTGAATATAAAAATGATCACAAATTCAGCCACTGATCGCCTATACTTTTTGTCATATATTATTTTTTTAATCTCTTAGCATCTAAGTAGTCCAGCACAATTATTTAATTTCTTCTATCATTCATAACTAGGGATGCCCACGAGAGGAGACGAGAGACTTTGAAAAGTATCGCCTTGTCTCGCAAGGAAATTGAAAAGTCTCGTCTCGCAGCTAAATGTCTCGTCCCGTCTCGTTCGGGAGTCTCGCAAAATTTTCCTGATGCTTCCTATGTACGTGAAATGCTTATAATTTCATTTCCAGCTTTTATTGTTGCAAACAAAAAGAAATCATTATTATTTAGCTGCCAATAAAAAAAACGAATATAATGTCTAACATTTATCGTACATAGATAAATACCTCCTGTACACTTCAACTTCCCAGTAGCAACAGCAAACTAATACTGAAGCGAAAAGAGACACGAAAACGTAATCCATTTAAAACTATCTACGTTTTTATAACCCAATGTATATCAAATTCCTATCAGCGTCCAGAAGGTCATAACATAGACAAAGGGCAGCCCGACAAATATTTCTTTTGTAGAAAGTGCCAATACCGATTGCAACTGCCGAATAGTTTTTTGCTGTAGTTTATCGGCTTGCTTTTCAGAGATGTTATTAGATGGCGACCACGACTTTGTTTTGCCGATTTGAAAATATTTGGTTTATATTATATATTATATTATATTCGAGGTTAGACTTTTCGAAAGTCTCGTTTCGTCTCGCATGGGAAATTTAAAGTATCGTCTCGAAAGGATAGGAGACTCTCGCAAACAAGAATATCGTAGGTATCACTATTCTTAACATTGCGAAATCCTGACTCCAGACGCATCCGAAGCGTAACCGACAGTGTTGAATACTTGCACTTATTTATAAAATGGKTAGAAAAATTGTATGACTAAGACATTATGGACATGGAGAACGTAGATATAGACGGCATATCTTATGGTTTTCGAGATCCTCATGGAAAGTCCCAAAAGTGAAACACTAACTCCTTTTTTAATTTATTCTTAAGCTAATACCGTGGTTATAGGTCAATGGGCAATGCAAACTACACTGATATTTAAATGATATATGAAAAAGCCTTACCATATTCATTTAGAATAACTAAATATGTATTTCAGCAGCTATGGTGGCATCTTCAGTAGAAATAAAGCGACTTCTTGAAATATTTTGCTCTCTATTTAGACTAATGCTCTTGGCCAGCCCGAAATCTATATTAGTTGGGAACACGACAGCCAGTAATAAAATTAAAATTGCTATACCGGTTCTAACGTATCATACCCTTTTGCAAATCAACTTCGCACTACTTTCTGACTTTGTGCAACGAGTCGCCTCTGCGCGAGCGCCAAAAATCCGTTTTTGTTTGCAGCTCACTCGCGAAACTAATGTCATTAATTACTTTGCCGGGGGACCAAAAGTGCTGGAAGGACGTTTGGGAACAATGGACGTGTCGTTTAAAACGGGCTGCTCAAAATTCTGTGCCTTTGGGGGAAATTAGGCCGCAGCAGTGATAAATCTCGATGCTGTATGAATAAATTGCAGATCGACAGGGGGGTGTGGAACGTGCGCCCGTGAAGATCTAGATGGATTGGCTGGATAAGGTTATCGATGTCGCTGCAATCTTTTGAGGTCGAGGTTTTAAAGCGCGACGGGATCCTTTACGAGATTGCAATGGCTGAATGGTATACTAAAATGCAACATGTATTTTCAGACCTATATTAACGTCAAATAACAATTATCAGGCTTCTGTGTTAAACATACAAAATGGGCATCTACTTTCCTCCTGCCATAGATTCAATGACATCTGCACCTATTTGCTGAGTTGTCCCATCACCACTGCGATCACTACCTACTGGAGGTGCTAGAATTCTGAAGCCCTTTGTATCAACAATGTTTTTATCTTCAAACTGTACATTTCTGGGTTCCTCGCGAGTAATTCCATCACTGGTGGGAAAGCTAAAAAAGAAATAACAATTATTGCAATACAGCTGGTAAAAGTAAAGTCAGAACGAATGCAACATGATCCTGAAAGGCTTTATTTATATTATTTGCCTGAGATTGATGAAAAGAGAAAGCAGCCTAGAGAGTATATATGTTACGGACAAAGGCGTTAAATGGTCATTCACGAAAAGGTCCTAGTCAATATCGCTAATAGCCGGGCATTGACGTTGTGGCCCGTTGCGGACGGACAATGCTGTTAAGATTTTAATGCTAACATCTTTGCCCGGTCATTAACGGTACCTAATAGACAAGAACGGCTGGAGAATGTTGATATAGGTATCATAATAATTATTATTGTTTTCTTTTATGATTTTTATTTATTAAGTCTAGAACTTAAAAAAATATTACACTCATTTATTAAATTATGCTAAGTAAAAAAAATTAAAAAAGAATGGAACATTGTAAAAATATTCATTTTTTATATATATAATATGCAAGCAACTGAAAATAAATCGTTTTTGTTGTGACATGAGAGTGATCCATGCCACTTAGAGTTGCAAAGTTTCTTGCTTGCGTGACATGCATATTTTTTGTTTTGTAACCCTGGCCCTGTAAAATACTCTTCTCAGCAGGAACTTCTCTTAGGGAAACTTCTTTATTTTTTGGTTTTGATATACCATAATGAAACGTTAGTCGGTTTTCTTTGCCATTGCATATCAACTAAATCAAACTTGGCACGTGAATTAAAATTAGAATGCAAAATGGGTCTCGCAACTAATACTTTTTCTGGAAAACTACTTTTTTTGACATTGGGTGCAAAGTCGTAGGTATATCATTTTTGGATCCTTGGTGATGTTACAGTAGAGTTTATTATTTCAGAAGTGAGCATTATGGATAATATCAAACAATTCTCCATTCTTTATGTAGTACAAGWCCTTACTTTCCGCAGTTTCAGTTACAGTATTAATTGGACGGTCTTTTCCGCTTATTGTAATCACGTCATATTTACGTAGCAGCCTGTGGTGTTTCACTGATTTTTTTATCCTTGCCGTGGACAGCAACATTTTTGCCTCTTTAACCTCAGCAATTCGGTTGTTATATTCGTCAATGTTTAAAAACGATTTATTGCCATCACGTTTAGTTTCAAGGATTAGGTTTATATTTTCAGTAAATTGACGCTGCATTTCGTCATTATGCATGGCAAATTTGATTTTTATAAAACTAACTAAATGTCTGTAATTACACAACATAAACACTATACCAGGGTACCTCTAACATAACGTAAGTTTTTGTTTTACCATAATTGACCGCTGTTCAACCGACAATGACGACATCGCTCGGACAACGATGTTAACAACGCCCTTGTACCTATGAATTATCTATATAGCCCAAATTATATGGACATTATCGTTATTGGCCGGTCATTATGGATAATATCCAACTTGACTGGGCATTATCGTCATTGACTAGACAATAACGTCATTGGTCGGATTATCGTCTTTGTCCGTAACATATACAGCAATTGGTATGTACTTGTTAGATTAGCGTTAGTTGTATATTGGGCTTGTACTAAGCGGCATGTAGCTTTTCCAAACGTTTATAGGGGAACATATAAGTTAATCCGGTATACAATCTGTATAATGCGGGAAAATATATTGTGTTACAGTCACGGAAAAATATCCTAGTAAGCGTTTAAGTGTTAAGCCTGTGGTCGTTCCAGGAGGCTTGTCTTTCTCTCAATTTGGTTTCCCAACTAATCGCACAGAAAGCTTATGTCTCTCGAATAATTTTAACTAGACACACCTTATTAAATAATTTAACTTCATATTATAAGTTTGGCTATGATTAGTAAGGTTCAATATCAAATTGATTTGAAAGCGTTTGGAAGGAAATATCCCAAAGCATAGACGTGTACAGCTGCTTGCACGAACTAAAAAGGGTCTGCAATCTAACACACTTTCGATTATTAATCAGTCAAAAAGTAAGTATAATTGTGAATCGACCGCCTGGGCTATACTTTACACTCAGCACTGTCTACTGCGTGCTCCTCAAAAACTGGCAACTTTGATCAGTTAGGTGTTAGATTAGCAAGTTGGAGGTTCATTTTGGTATTTTTTAAAGAAGATTTGAAAGGGTGAGACAGTTAATTTATTCGTTTTACGGAAACAATACAGAGAGCGGTCTATCACAAAGGGATGTCGCAGAAGTTGAACGAGCAGTGCGAATAGAGGATTATAAACAAATAATATAGACAAACTAGCGTGGACTAAAAGTCTATTCTCCTGCTATAAATATTGTCACGAGCCACACTGTTTGCAAGTTAATGGATAAAGTTATCTTAGATGTAGACCTTGTGGAATTTTAGATGAGCCGGGCGAACTCTAGCGACCAACGCTCTGACTTCGTTTTGTAGCGACCAGAGTTCATCCAGTCTCCTAGAAAACCATAAGGTAATACGTGTTAGTTTCCTGACCTGTCCGAGCCGTCCGGAGCATCTTCACCTCTAGGAGCATTTAGTGGTGCTGCGATGATGGCTTCTAAAAAAATGTAGCAAGCTACTAGCTGTAAAATAACAAAGTTGATTAATTGCGATTATGAGGGATCTGCTATCTATCGTATCTTATATTTTACTGCTCATATTATGTTCATTTTAAGAAAAGAATATTCCTTGATTTGATAACATGCTCATAATAGTTAACTCCGCTATCATTTGCAATTAGATGCCTTATTAAATTCTCGTACCTCGCAACAAATTTCTTTAAAATTGCTTCGCAATCTTAAAAATACACATACTGGAGTTACAAAAGCCAAAAACTATATTTCAGTTACATGAACAACGATGATAAAAAAAGAAAAATGTAATCTAGATGACTTAATGAAAAATGAAGATTAAAGATTAATTAAAAGAGTTCGGCCATAACACCTTTAGCTTGCAACAATGTGCAAGCAAAATGCCTCATGTAGTGAAGATTTGCGTGTTTCTGTCTGCAAAGCCTATTATACTAGGGGCATTTCGGAGCGTCAAATAAACAGGGTTAGATAAAAGTATAGAATAACCGGTTTACTTGTGTAGATATGAACTTCATGCCAAAATGTATTTAACAAAAGTTTTTTTCAAAAACTAGTCATCTCCCTCTTGTTTTTGTATGTCAACGCTCTTAAATGCTTTTTTGTTAATTTTTTTTATGGCAACCAAACGATTTTATTGTGGATGTATCTTTTTTATCCTTAAATATTTATATGAAATTAAATGTTTAAACTGAAAACCTCCTGTAGCTTAGCAATAACCTAATCTATCACATAAATTGCGCAACGGACCTTGCAGCCAGGTGGCTGTATTTCTTGAATTTCGTGTCTGTTTTTATAATACGGATAATGAAAATCAAATGATTTAATTATCTTAATATAATGTCTGATTATGACAATCAATTAATCCCAATATTCAAATAATCATTTAATGTTAGATAAATAAATATAATTGAGTGGTTACTATTTTCGCTCTGGACTAGTATAAATATATGCGCTTAATATCATCAAATAGATTGTCGTGTATGATCATACGTTGTAGAAACCAACATATATATCATAAATATTTTCTTGCTGTAATATTGAGTTATTGAACTTAGCATCTACAGTTTTACAAAAAATGTCATGACTCTGAGTGACTCTAAACGTCCTACTTTATTCCTTCTCGGTAATACGGTAAATAGAAAACATGCTAACAGAAAAACGGCGTAAGTCAGGCAAATATTGCTTGTATTTATTTAGCTTATTAACCATTCTCAGTAGAAGTTGCTTCTGCTGACTTATTAGAATGTATTCTTAATTAAAAAAAAACTGTGCAATACCCTACATGAGCGAAGAAGTTTTTAAAATAATTTACAGAAACCTCATTTTGACTATAATATGCAGAACCACAGAAAATAACAAAGCGTTATTGTAAACAATAACTAAGTTTTGAAACACTATACTCAGAAATTGCATGCTTACCTGTAGTACAAAGTAGCAGTTCATGGATATACGGTTAGTTTCCTTTAAACGGATTAATAACTATACTAGGGTATAGAAATCGTGGTAGAAATATATATAGTACCAATAGGCCACTCCCCCTGTTATAGACACGTTTTTTTAACTTCAATATTATGGAAATAATAATAATTAAGTACTAGGAACTTTAATGAAGAAGACATGAACTACTTAAAAGAGCTACATGCATGATAACGTTTGCGCATAGTATATCATCAGGAAAAGAAATTAAATATACGTTAAAAATACGTTCGGACAAGAAGTTATCGCATTCAACGAAGGATTTCTACACTGTAGTAGGTATTAAGCCACACATTTAAAGGGAACAAACCGCATATCCATTGACGGTTACTTTGTATTATATGTAAACGTACGATTTCTTTTCCTTTCAAATCTTAGCTATTGTTTGCAGAAACGCTGTGTTCTTCCTTTCAATTCTGCATATTAAAGTCAGAATGACGTTTCTATATAATACAAATGCAAGTAATATTTGCCTGACTTACTCAGTTTTTGCATTAACATGTCTTCTACTTACTTTATTGCCAAGAAGAAATAAATGAGAACTTGCAAAGCCACCCACAGCCTTTACGAAATTTGCAACGCTGTAGAATCTACGTTTTTTAAATACTGAAAATTACAGTCCGGTCAAATTTATGATACATATTTTGGCATACATACGAGGCATGTTTTTTAAGTAAGTACCGTTTTGCGATTCCGCCGCCACAGCGCTACGGTCGGCGTTCCGCGCATGCGCGCTGGTTACCTACATCTCTTGTCTACGCACTGACGCCATTACAGTTTGATTTTTCATTGTATACGTTGTTTACTGAGTGTTTAAGATGCCTCCGACAATCGTGAGTCCCGCCGATTGTGAAGTACGGGCTGTTATACGATTTCTTAGTGCTAAAGGCGTAAAACCGATCAATATTCATCGTGAGATCTGTGAAGTTTACGGACAAAACATTATGAGTGATGAAAGGGTAAGGAAATGGGTGAGAGCATTTAAAGATGGCCGAACAAATGTGCATGATGAAGAACGGAGTGGGCGTCCTTCGGTCGTTAATGAAGATTTGGTGCAGAAAGTGAACGAAAAGGTGAGAGAAAACAGACGCTTTACAATTTCATCATTGTGCGACTGCTTTCCTCAATATTTTGTAGTGTTTTGTATCGCATTGTGACTGAGAACTTGAATTACCGGAAATTGTGTTCACGTTGGGTTCCGAAAATGTTGACGGATTTGCACAAACCCAACGTTTAGGCAGTGCATTGACTTTCCTTGAGCGGTACCACAATAAAGGTGAAGATTTTTTAGACCAAATTGTTACTGGTGGCGAAACAAAAAAGTGAAGTTTAAGCAAACAATTTCTGCCCGGAAAATCATGTGCACAGTTTTTTGGGACAGAAAAGGAGTATTGTTAGTGGAGTTTCTGCCTCGTAATGAGACAATCAATGCAGCGTCTTATTGTAAGACATTGAACAATCTGCGCCGTGCAATCCAGAACAAAAGACGTGGCAAGTTGAGTAAGGGTATCGTTTTGCTGCATGACAATCTCATCAAATCTTTTAAATGGGAAACTCTAGATCATCCTCCATACAGCCCTGATCTGGCGCCCAGCGACTACCATTTGTTCCTGCACTTGATGAAACACCTGGGTGGTCAGCGTCTTCAAGACGATAACGAAGTCGAAACATTTGTGATACAGTGGTTAACAAGTCAGGCGGCAGAATTTTATGAGGAGGGTATTCAAAAATTGGTGCCACGTTATGACAAGTGCCTCAATATTCACGGAAATTATGTAGAAAAGTAGATTAAGGTACAGGCTTTCATGTAAGATAAAATTATTGCGATATCTTTGCACGTCTTTTTTTAATTCCAAAACGGTACTTACTTAAAAAACATGCCACGTATAATCAGGTACAACAATCTATTTGATGATACTAAATTCGTATATGTATATTAGACCAGGGTGCAACTAGCAAACACCTAATTATATTGATTTATGTAACATTAAGGAGTACTTTATAWTGGGATGAATTATCATAATCAGACATTACATCACGATGATAATAGATTAATTGATTTTCCGAATCCGTAAATATTATAAAAGCTTATTTAAATGATAAAATCTGTTTCAAGTTATTTAAGTCGTCGCTAGTTTACGATCAATTTCGCGATGTGACATCCTTTTTTACGATGTCTGCGGTATCATTTATCGGTTGCAAGTCGTGAGTAACGCGATATCCACATTAGGTTTTGTTAGATCTTTGAGCTGACACCATATTCTTATTTTCTTGCCTTTGGTCAGTCAACCTGACTGGGCTGATATTATGGCGCAATTCGTTATAGAACAGCAGATATCTATCTGAACCTATTGCGTGATAATATAGTACCCGATATTGTACATTTTATTTCTTCATAAAAATCGGCGATAAGTGCCAATCTGCGATCCATGATGTCTAGTTTCAACAAGAAGGCGACGCTGTGCGCTGCCATACTTTGGAGTTGATATTCGCCTGTATCTGGGAAATATCTTCACAGGTCGGGGAATCATTGAATGGCTTGGTAGTTTTTCTGATGTAGATCCATTCCATTTTTTCTGTGGCAATTAAAGAGACATATACGAAATAAAATACAAAAGTTGCAAGAGCAAGAGTCATGAGCTTTGTAGACAGAAACATTTAGTTTTTAGTTAGTTAAAGGTATAGCTGCTTTGGACAGATATTTGTTTATTTATTCTGCACGTGTTTTGTGCGGAATGATACCTTGTCGAACTCTTGCGACCCGTCAATTAGATTATATTTTTTGTCTTTTATCATCGCACTTCGTGTAACTGATCATAGCCGGGTGAACTAAAATGGACCTTGGATCAAATCTCGGTAGAGAGTTGGATGTTTTCTCAAGCGGCAAATGAATTGCTCTGCAAAATTTCGGTTGTTGATCCACCTGCGATTGTTCACAATCGATAATGTTCTTTATCTACAGCCACCAATTCACTACTAGAGACCACTAGTGAAGAGGAACCTCCATCACCATCAGTTAATATAGTTTCAGAAGTATCAAACAGAAGGAAAGGTAACCCACTTTCAGACGACATTATGCTGAAGATGCTCGAGCGTAATCAAAAGCACCATGAAGCAGATCTGCAGGAAAAAAAGAAATCTAATATAGTACATAATTTAGTATAAAAAATTAATAAGTTGTGCGATATCTAAATGATAGCTATTTGTTACTAAATAATTTCAATATACACTAATTAGTAATATTTATTGTAATTTAAACTCTAAAAAAAAACAATAAGTAATAGTCAAATCTGAGTAGCTTTTACCTAACGTAATCCAATGATAATGTTCAATATTGAGAATATATGTTTATTCTATTTACTACATAACTTGCTATTTCCATTTTCCATTTTTAAGCATGCCACACGTCACGTCCGTAATGATTATTGCCCGAAATGGCTTCCCCTAAGATATTATCAGCGTACAATTATGCAAAAATTGTGTAAAAAAAAACAAGCAGCCATGATTGCGGCATGCAGATAATCTGTGCAATGTAGTTCGAGGTAAATTAAACGTCTCCGGCGTCCTTTTAACGTTTCAAAGGTTCTTTCTATAGCAATCCTTGTGAAAACATAAGTAAAATTATATTTTGTTTGTTTTCTGCTAAAGCGACCATTTTCTGACCGGTATGTCTATTAAGAATATGTTGAATCTCGTATAGTAAATGAGACTTTTCTGGAATAAAAGAGCTATCCAATAAGCGTTCAGCCTMGCCCAACTTGAAAAACACAGCATCATGGACTGTGTTACTGTGCAAAATCGTATTATGACCTATCTGATGCGCCTCCTATGGTCTTTTCTCTTCTGTAGCTGAAATGCAGCATCAATTTGAGAGCTAAAAAGGCTGGTTTTTATCCATCCGTTTTTATGTGTTTTGTATGGGCAGCTGGTTTTCGGAGGTTCACTGTTTTGGACACTTAGCAAAAGGCAAAATGCATATACATCAGAGCTCTCGGTGTGCTATCCTAACAGTTTGCTGTTGTACAAATTATTGTACATATTTTTGGTCGTTAATGCCGACCCAATCTGGGGAGTTGTGACACATACTATTCAGTGTTGGGCTTCCGTTTGGGTGAGTTTTGTTTGAAAGAAAACCTGTAATTATCAGCGTTTGTGGGAGCAACTACCGCGATTGCGGACGTTCCCAAAAAATACTGGCCTTTTTCACTCCAGATTCCACTAGGATAACCGCCTGCTATCAGAGGATGTTCCTGCTTAGTTTATATCGGGTGTTTTGCGTGGTCATAGTTATTTCTAGGGTTTCTTTGGGTACATACATACACATTCGTGATTCGCTAGGTCCTAGTCGACTTGATGCGTTTTGCTTTAAAGCATTTGCATTTGTATCTATTGACATAAATATTGCCTTTTCTACTGTAGGCAGTGTCTGTTCCCGTTTTGTCCATACTAAAGATAAAATTTTAGTTTTAAATCATTCAGGTGTATATAGCTTTACATGAAACGACTGTAACTCTATTTATATTGGGGAACTGAGCATCTAAAACATTTTAATAAATATAAAAATACAGACATTGTAACTACAAATTCTTCATTAGCGAATCAATTTATTATCATCTTATCGTACTTCTACTTTGGATAATTTAAAAAGTTTACATTTTTGTTATAAATCATCAAAATTAAGCTATTTAGAAATTTTAGAGATATACAAAATTTTAAATGCCCAAAATTGGACAATACTAAATGATTTTTGCAATTTCAGTTGTCTCATTCTAAATTTTTTATTCGAACGCTAATTTTAACATTACTGGTTTGAAAATTGTTTTTTTTTTCATTTTTAGTCAAGATTACTTGTTTAGATATTTAGTTTCATCTTATATGTCATAATTTTTTCCTGTAATTTATAATAATGGTACTGACTATGGCATATTCGCCGAAAACGCTTTATATATATAATCTAGCTCCCCTTATACCATTTAAGTGTCGGGGAAAGTGCTTTACCTAATAAATGTATTGTGGATTTAACTTGAAGAAGTTATTTTACAAGAATTAATGTATAATGCTGTTTAAAGCTTTTTAAATCAGTACATATCGAAATCGGATGTGAAGCATAACTTAGTATAACTTCTCATTTCTAAATGTGGAAGCAGGGTCAAACCTAAGATACAAACATTTATCATTACAAAAATTGTCAAAACAATATACCCTTTTCAACATGTGCACAGTGGCACCCCAGTATTGTTTCCTACGCAGTTCCGTCTACAAATGCTACAACCTCCACCGCCTATTTCCTAAAAAATGATGTCTTTACCATGTTGGACTGCGACAGTTAATAGTCAGCTACATCCAGAGGCCGCCATATTGGTTTACTACAACGAAATATTGGTGGTCGTCACCATGATAACACTATCATAGTCGTTTTATTCAAATCTGATTGATTGACCAAATGCAAGAAAATAGGAATATGGCGTCAGCCCAAAGATCTAACAAAGCCTAATGTGAATAGCGCGTTACTCACGATTTGAGACTGGCAGCCGACAAATGATACTTTAGACATCGTAAGAAAGAATGTCATATCGAGAAATTGATTGTAAACTAGCGACGACTCAAATATCTTGATGAAACAGATTTTATCATCGAAATAAGCTTTTATGATATTTACGAATTCTGAAAATGAATTAATTGATTGTCATCGTGATATAATGTCTGATTATGACAATTAATTTCAATATTAAAGAACGCCTTTAATATTAGATAAATCAATATAATTAGGTGGTTGCTAGTTGCATCCTGCTCTAAGAGAAATATAAGCATTTTATATCATCAAATAGATTGTAATGCCTGATTACATGTATGCCAAGACATATATCATAAATTTGATCGTGCTTTAATTTTCAGCTGTGGGTGGCATTGCAAGTTTTCATTTGTTCTTTCTCGGTAATAGAGCAAATAGAAAACATGACAATGCAATAACTGAATAAGACGGGCAAATATTGCTTGCATTTGTATTACACAGGAACGTCCTTCTGACTTTAATATGCATAATTGAAAGAAAGACTACAGCTTTCCTGCAAACAATTAGCTAAGGTTTGAAACTATAGCAACAAATCGTATGTTTACCTAGAGTAAAAAGTAACCTTCACTGAATATGCGGTTTATTCCCTTTAATTGCACGGCTTAATAACTACTACAATGTAAAAATCTAGGTAGAATTCTTTCGTTGAATGCGATAACTTCTTGTTCGATTTTATTGTGTATTTAATTTCTTTTCCTGATTGTATATTACGCACAATCGTTATCAGGCATGTAGCGTTTTTAGGTGGCTCATGTCGTCTTCATTAATGTTCCTAGTACTTAATTATCTTGATAATATTGAAGTATATATMTATATTGTGTTAGCGTACCAAATGGCATCCGCCCTACCGCCCGGCACTTTGGCATCCACTGATATACACGCCGTATATCCCATGTATTTTGTTGTACTGACTACGGCCCTGTTGACGTCCGGTACAGCTAGCGCGTGAGGTTGCATCCTTCTATACATATTATACAAAAAAAGGTTAGGTTGGCAGCCGTATATTACAAGATGGCATCCTTCGCGCTGTTGCCGGATAATTTTCGTAATGCGCAACACCCGCACTAACCATATTCTAAGCAGTTTAGAGTTTCGCATTAGTTGTGGCATATAATTATTTTCATTTGGAAGCTTATTTATTGCACACAAATATTGTATTAATTTTTGAGACCTGTTGCCTAAGTTTAAACGTGGACAGAGTCATTTTAAAGTCGGCGTATCTTAAAAACACCTGGAAGGGAAATGACCAACAGATATTCGATAAAAATAGTTTAGATTTGCCTTGTCTATCGCAAAGGGTCGCAATCGCTGAAGTAAATTGAAAAGAATGCAATTTAATTAAAAGTTAAAATATTAAGACGGGTTTAAAACCCATCTCCTAAAATGTATGCATTATTTAACACAAATTTTGTCTGAAAGATTTTATCTACTAAGATAAAGCTCCTAATATGTTTTAAACTATTAAAACTAGGTTTACCAACTTATTATGTCTAAAACAGAATGTTACTCAACAATTTATTTCGTTATCATTTCATTTGCAAAAAATCAAATAGCAGGATATGTAAATGGGAATAAATTTTACACAGATTTGATGAATATCGTCATTTTCTATCTAAAACAAAATTATGCAGAAAAAACAAACAGAGAATATATTTCACCCTAGGTTAATGGTTCTTGGCATCTTTCATATTACGAAATTGATACTCTTGAAACAGAGGTTCCAAATCTGATGGGTAGGTGCTGGTAGCTTATATGAGAATTATTAATTTTGCATTACATTTTATTTTTTTGCACATAAAACGACTTATATGCTATTCTTGCATCAAAAAACAACATGCTATCAACAAATAAGAATGTAAATACTAGTGCCTGTGTGCATCTTTTTTTTTTGGAACCTTATCACATTAAAACATGTATACTGAACATGAGATAGAAAGACAAGATATAGGAGCATTAAATATAAGTTTTTAATGTGGTCTGATAAAGTTTATAACAAGGAACAAGTAGTAGATGCACTATTTTTTAAAAATTAATTACCGCTTTTCAGTTTCAATATAGATTAAATTTCCTACTTTATTTGTCGCTCAAGAAGTCAGCTATACTCTATACCTTAAGAAAAATCATATTTATTGGAGCTGAAAATTCTTGATTTTGTTGGTTTATATTAAAGTACCTGTCCTTTCTCGCCATCTTGCCGTAAAAATAAAAGATAAAAATGTGATTCGATTGCACATTACTTATAATTATATTACATTTTGGTTATTGGAATGAAAGCGATATTTATTAATTACAAAACAGAAATTGAAAAACATCATCCTTATCCTCTACATCACAATAATTGGATTTCTTCTGTATCAGACAAGTTTTCTCAAACCAGTTCCAAGTTATTAAATATTAAATAAGCAGCTATAGCTCAAATTCATATATGTTTTAGCCGCACTGATCACCATTAGGTTCAACCTCGTCTAAGCATTAACAATCCCTAAATATAAAAGGTAACGTTGACGCAGTTATCACCTAATTTGTGTGCAGAGTGCCGAAGCAGTTTGTTAAGCAGAACGTATACAATTTTTCTTCCAACAGCACAAATTGCTTTAAAAATAACTAAGCAATTAAGAAATAAATATATATATTAGACGCCAATCACGAATTTTATTATTTCTAGGATATCATATATAACTTGTTGCATCTCAAGTCTTTGTAAGTAAAACGTAAAAACACGTACAAATAGCGAAATAATAACATCAGCCATAATTTATGACAATGCAATGAAGCAGTTATAATAGAATTGTGGGCCTGTTTTGCCGACTTGCCTGCCGTTGGCCGTAACAGATATTTAAATTCGGACTATCAACCATTTTATGACAGGGACCGCAATGAGTCTATAAGCTCATACAGTGCTCATGTTGACAAATGGTCTCGCTCGATTTATCAGATAATTCTAAAGATCGTTTCGACCTCAAACGATCATTATCATTATAGCGTTAGATGTGCAAAATTTTGCTTCTGTTGCATATTTTACAGGGGTTGTAAAGTAGCGTTGTAAAATCCTCTGCCCTGGATTTTGAGGGCCGATTTCCTAGTTTCGGCAAAGTCAAAGGCGTACTGGACGTGGGAATTTCTATTTTCGTATTTGCCAATTGTGTTTTCTGATGCTGACCTATTTTATTTCTAAAAGATCTAAAAGGTTTTGTTTTTTACTTTTCCCTTCGCAACGTAAGATTTTGATGTCGTTTTCAGCAAAACCTGTTTTGCTTTTATTTGAATATTTCGACCAAGATTAGAGACAATGGCGAACCCATTCAACGTAAAATAACTTTGATGCATGCAAATTTCCACACTATTTAATAGTTATGTTTTCTGTGTTTGATAGGTGGCAGTTTTCTATTAAATTTTTGATAGAGGTATAGAAGCGAAAAGATTAGACACATCAGAAGACACAAGGAAAGCATTATTTGGTACTGATAATTATTTTACCTTTTTCGCGAAACCTATTATGGAATTCTTCAAGCTGAATAGATTGGCATTCAATTGAACCTGTTAAAACGTTGTTGGTAAATTTGCGTAATGGATCATTAATGTAAAAAACGACCGGTCTGAGAGTTGAATTTTTGGGAGACCATATAGAATTGGAATACAGGGGTTCATTATTCTTAATTTGTACTTTTCTTCGTTTAATATCAAGTGTTTCAAAGATTTTACAATGCTAGTGACATCTATTTGGATCTAGCCTGTGAGATCTGAATCAAACTTAGAAAAGCTTTTTGTATTCAATAAATCATTTAGTTTAGTTCGGTATTCATCTGGTTTTAATAAATAGTGAATTATCTGTACATTTTTGTTTTATGCTTTTTTCGATTTCTACATTTTATACGAATAGCAGCGTTGTATTCATTTGATATCGTATCGTATCATTCGTATCTTCAGTTGACTTATTAGTCCAACGCTAATTCTGATTTCAAATTCTTTTTTAGACACTGGTAAAGTTGAGTTACATTTTAGATTTTTATTTAATTATTTTTGTTTTGCCTGTGTAAAATGTGCATTCGTAAGGTTGACTAAACGATTATTGAATTTAAATTCGCACTGGGGATTAACCGAGTTGATTTTAATTCTATTTTCTATTTGATGAGCAAACTAGCATTTGAACATCGCTGTAGATGTCGTTAGTTATCTCATAAAAATTATGTTTAGCAGTTTTTATGTAATTATTTGTCAACTAATTTTAAATGTTCACCCGGGTTTTGCTGACGTGTGTGCCACTTTCTGATTTCCAAGTCGATCCAAATGGTTATTGCTCGCTGTATGGCCCTTTTTTCACAAGTTATTGTTACACTTAATATTCATATAGCCTGCTGTAAATCCATAGAACTTACATTGATTATTAAACCAAATAGGATTAGATCACATTTACTTTAAGTAAAGTCTCTTTGAAGACAAATACCAATTTACCCCACTGGCGGTGAGACTACAAAGAATGCCGTACAATGTTAATATAAATGATAAATAACATATTTACGCCGCAGAAAATTATTTTAACGGTGTTAGTGTTTGCGTTTGCGTTAAAAATAGGTTGAATAGATTCGGAATAAAAGTAATAGAGATAATTAAGTGCAATTTGGGACGTCTTGTTAACAATAAACCAAAAACCAAAAGCGGTATTTACCAACTAAAATGTATGCAATGCGATATTGTATACATAGGACAATCAAGTTGAGCTATTAAAATAAAAGCACAACAGGTGCCATTGCATAAAAAATAATCATTATACTTACATGAAAACGATATTTCGAAAGGGAAGGTAAAAAAATGAACCTTTTGGAGCTTTTGAAAATAAAGCAATCTGAATCAGAAAAAACATTTGGCAAATAAGGAAATAAAAATTCCCACGTCCACCACACCTTTGATCTTGCCGAAACTAGGAAGTCGGCCCTCAAAATGCAGGTCAGAGAATTTTACAACGCTACTTTACAGCCCCTGTAAAATAGGGGACGTAAACAAAATTCTGCACATCTGAGTTTAGTATAATGTTGTTATCTATCTGATAATGTCTGTTTGAGGTTGAAGCGATCGTCAGAGTTATCTGATAAATCGAATGAAGTAGATAAAGCACATACATTCAATCGGCTTCAATCAGTTTTCAAGCTACCTAAATAGTTTCGAGATAACTGCACTACAACACCCTGTAATGCTTTCCGTCCTAACATCGGATGAAATGTGCCCTTAAATTTAAATTTTCCTACAACAATCGCCAGTATCTCATTCATTACTAGCACTTGTATTTGGACAAACGTGAAATTGCTCTTTCCGTGTTCCAACACGCCAAAGAACTTTTTTTTTACGTGCGTCTCATTGAAAGTAATGGGCCTTTGGTGCATAAAACCGAAAAATAACTTCTAAACCAGCGTTATGAAATGCTCACTATGTAGAACAGAATCATTAGGAAATTACTGTAAGCACTGACCGCGTTTAATTTTGCGCTAAACGAAAAGCTTTAGATGGTGCACTCGTTGAGACATTAGAACTACTTAGATTAGAAACAAGCTGAAGGTTTTACATGTAGTTTGCTTTCAGTTTAACTATTTGAAAMTATCCGATTAAGAGTCTGAAGCTTGTTTACAAGCAACCTACCATATTTCCCGTACGCACCTAAAATTCCACGAGTCTTCAAATTTCACGGCTACTTACAGACTAACGATGACTTAACGAATACCTATTAAGCCCACAGAAGCTCTGCTTATTATCATTTTACTAAGTTATTGTTTGTCGGTTATTTATTATTACATACAGTAGTAATTTCACAATAATGATTTATGTACTGTAGTTACGCTGTTTACCACCAAATAATTCGAATGCACAGTTTTCTCATTTCAGTACTACTATACTATAGTATCAAACCAGCAAATATTTTAGTGTAATACGTGAGTATGATGTAATGTAAAAATGGCGTTCAATTCGCTTTAATTGACCTTAAATAGCAATTTTTTCGTTTATTTTAAACAATTTATATTAAAAAATGTTTGGATTTTAAGTGAAGGTTTCGATACTTTAATTATAAAAATAAAATTATTAAGCGAGACGAATAAGTGTATTCGATGTGCAAATGCTTAAAATACTGAGGTCTTGTCTAAATCATCTCATAATTTTTTTAAGCTTTCTTCTATGTCATAATGTATTTACTAAATAATTTCGCTGTGGAAAATGAAAGGTGCAAGAGAATTCATATGCCCTCTCAAAACATCTACTTATAATATGAATCTTTGTTTTTGGCAGCTTTTGTTTTAAACACGCTTATGCAGTTGTTCTATCTGGCCGCGTATGCTTTGCGCTTTTTGATGAACTCCTATCCTATTTTACGCAGATACCCTTATGCATTACCGTTTCACCCTCGTTTTGTGAGAAATTAAGCGCCTATTTTTTAAATAAACTGTAGTAAAAGGCTATTGCATCATAAAAAAATACATAGCATCGAAAACACTATAAACGTGTGGTACGACAAAGGCCTGCTTATTCTTTTTAGTACTTCTTAGACATTTTCAATTCATATTTATTCAAAAATGCTTAACGCGACCCATAAAAGAGCACAAATCTCGCTAACTTTCCAAAATACAACGTACCCAGCAAGTACGCATAATTGCCAGTTTTCCTGGATGCCATTCTGAGTGCAATCTCGACCGCTCATGTATATACCGAATGCGATGGTCGCGCCAACTACAGAAGACTGCGCTGAACTAGGCAATATACAAAGAGTCGGGGTTGGTGCAAAATAACGTCCGGCTAAATTTCGCTTCATTGGATGGAGAACAACCCATAGTAGCCGTCCTTAAAATATTTCATGTGAGTCAAGGTGGCATCCGTATATCGGATGCCACCTTACCCCGGACGCCAACTTTACCGCGATTTTAACATGGGAGGATGCCAACTTGTGCGCGAAATATATATATATATATATATATATATATATATATATATATATATATATATATAAGAGGAGGAGTGGCGTATTGGTACTATAAATATTTCTACCAGGATTTCTATAATCTAATAGTTATTAATCCGTTTAAAAGAAACGAACCGCATATCCATGAAGTGCTATTTTGTACTACAGGTAAGCATACGAATTCTGAGCATAGTTTCAAACCTTACCAATTGTTTGCTGGAATGCTTTGTTTTTTCTTTCGGTTCTGCAAATTAAAGTCAAAATGAAGATTCTGTAGATTATTTTGAAAATCTTTTTGCCCATGTACAGTATTTTTTAATTACGCAGTCATAAATTATCAGGAATAGTCATCGGAGGCAACTGCTGCTGAGAAATGGCTATAAGGTAAAGAAATACAAACAATATTTGCCTGACTTACGAGTTTTTCTATTAGCATGTCTTCTATTTACCCTATTACCGCATACCGATAAGGAATAAAGTAGGATTTCAAAGCCATTCAGAGCCATGACATTTTTTTTGTAATGTGGACGCTATACATTTTCAAAAACTCAAAATTACAGCAAGAAAATATTTATAATATGGGCATGTGTTGGTTTCTACAAAGTGTAATCAGATAGGACAGTCTATTTGATGATATTAAGCGCATATATTTATATTCGACCAGAGCTTAATTAGGAACCACCTAATTGTATTTATTTATCTAACATTAAAGGATTACTTTAATATTGGGCTTAATTGTCATAATCAGTTATATCAAGATAATAATAAATTAATTGATTTTCACGATCGGTAAGTATTATAAAGGCTTCTTTAAATGGAAATTGACACGAAATTCAAGAAATACAGCCTACCTTATGAACACAACTGATTAACTTAATTATTTTACAGCTCGTAGCTTGCTACATTTTTTTAGTAGCCATCATCGCAGCACCACTAAATGCTCCTAGCGATGAAGATAATGCCATAACTCCGGACGGTTCGAACAGGTCAGGAAACTAACACGTATATGTATACCTTATTGTTTTCTAGAAGACTGGATGAACTCTGGTCGCTATAAAACGAAGTCAAAGCGTTGTTCGCTAAAGTTTGCCCGGCTCATCTAAAATTCGACAAGATCTACATCTAAGATAACTTTAAATATACAGGGTGTCTCTAAATTCGATGTCATAATTTCTAGTGCGTATTCCTGACGTGAAATCATGATGAAAAGGCTATATAAACATGTGTCAGAAAACGCTTCATTTTTGATAGTTGAAGTTGAAGTTAAAAACAAGATTTCGATTTCTTTCATTCTTTACAGAACGGTTTTTTGAATCTACGAATTTTGGGAGAATGTTATAATAGATCATGGGTAATAATCTGGCATAAAACATTTTTTCATATCTGTAACAGAGGCGGCGTAGAGGAGGGGCAGAAGGGTTTTCTCTTTGAAAAAAAGTTGTGTGTGAGATATCAAAAAGCTCGTCACTATTTTTAGAAAGTGCAACAAATAAGGTACAAAAAAGGACCTCTTATTGCATTTCGCTAGAACACACCGCTTTTGAAAAAATCGACAAAACCTGAATTCCTACAGGTTGGCGTAAATAGACCAAAAATTAACTTTTTTATTTTCCAAAGAATTTAACGTTTATATGGCAACAATTTTTTTGAGTTAATTGAACTATATCATGATAAATGGTCAGACAACAAGATGTATGGCATGGCGAACGCACAGACGTGTGTTCACTGTTCCGACAATTTCATAGTGAATAATAAGGCCATTACGTGTAAATTGTGTTCAAACAGATATCATCTTCAATGCGTACAGCTAAAAGATGTATTTAGCAAAGTTATAAGTGAATCTAAGAACTTGATGTGGTTTTGTGATGCATGTGTAGCTGTCGCTGAGGATAGGCTGAAGCTAACATCTACAGTGGCAAGTATTGAACAAACAGTAAATCAGATCGTTGAAAATACAAAAGTTCTGCTGAACATTGTTACGGAGTCATCCATATCTTCGAAAGAAGTTAAGAAATCTTGGGCAGATGTTGTACAAAGTCGCAAACCGCAGCCTCTCGTCATAAAGCCTAAAAACAGTGACCAAAATAGCAGTTTCACAAAAACGGTGCTCGAAGAAAAACTCAATCCTGCTGATATCGCTATCTCTGTGCATAAAATAAAATCTACTGCTCAAGGGGGTATTGCAATTCAATGCAATGATGAATCGTCGTTAGAAAAACTGCAAAATGTTGCTAAGGCTAAATTGGCGGATAATTATAACATCAGCGTGCCGAAAGGTATTGCGCCAAAGATTATAGTTTATAATGTTCCTAATAATGCCGTGGATAATATGGATGAATTTACAGACAAGGTTTTGAGACAGAATTGCAGAAGTGATTGTGCACAGGCTTTTCTAAAATTTAATCACAAGTATATACCTCGTAATAAAAGAAATTTCAATGTTGTTATGGAAGTAGATGTCACTAACTTCAGAGAACTTGTAGAACGGGGTCGTATATTTGTTGGATGGGGAAGTTATAGGATAGAGGAATACGTCCATGTCCTGCGTTGTTATAAATGTTGGCGCTACGGCCATAGGGCATCAGCATGTTCGCAAAAAAATGAAACGTGTCCATTATGTAATGGAGAGCATAGGAGCAATGCATGCAGTTCATCATCCGTGGAATGCACAAATTGTAGACATGCAGCAGAAGTATTGAAAATACCAAACATTGAATATAATCACACTGTCTTCGATAAAAATTGTAAGAGCTACAGCAGAGCTTTGGAGCTGGTAAAATCGAGGATCAACTACGCATCATAGCAGCCAATAATACAAAATTCAGGGAGCAGATCGCATTCCCCCGGAACTTTCACACTGCATGTTTACTATCAGAATGTCCGTGGAATTAACACCAAGGTAGTACAGTTATACGATGCCGTCGTCTCGTCTTTGTATGATGCTATACTGCTGAGTGAAACTTGGATAAATGATAATGTTCTCAACTCTGAGCTATTTCCTCCCTCATATAACGTTATAAGATGTGATCGCAATCTTCATGATGTTAACAAGAAAACTGGTGGCGGGGTGCTTGTGGCTGTGAGCGACAGTTTTCGGTCTGTGGAACTTGACTTCTCCGCACTGAGAGGTACTGTGCCGCAAGTTGATATAGCGGGTGTCAGACTGACGTTTGGAAGTGTTTCTGTATATCTTCTAGTCATTTATATACCTCCGGCTCTCAGTTTAGCTGTTTATACTCTTCTGTTTGATTACTTGGAAACACTTGACTACTTGCATGGTAATAACACCCATATTGCTGGTGATTGTAATATTCCTGAGTATAGTGCTAATTCAATTACCAGTAAAGTATCACTGTTAAATAACACTTGTCAATATTTTAATTTTAAGCAATTTAACACAAACCTCAATTGTAATGATTGCCTTCTTGATCTGGTGCTATCAAACGGTTTGTGTAGTGTTGTGCTTTCTTCAGATGTTTTGTTGCCATTAGATGATCATCATCCCCCACTAGATATATGTATTGATCTTAAAAATAATGACTTGGGGCGAGTGTTTCCAGTAAACAATACTTATAGCTATAATTTTAAAAAAGCTAACTATTATTTGTTATATGATAGGATAGCACATAGGAACTGGGACTTTCTTCTTCAACATATCGATGCCGATCAAGCTTGTCAAGAGTTTTATATTGTCCTTAATGATATATTTGATGAATGTATTCCAAAAACACGTGCCACTCAAAAGAGCAAATTTCCTCCTTGGTTTAGCAAAGATATTAAACGTGATCTTAGACATAAACGGCTGTTATGGAAACAGTATCAACAGTCTGGTAGTGTTGACACTCATAATGCTTTTAAGGCCTTAAGAGCTCAGATAAAGAAAAATATTTCATCTTCACATGAGAATTATATTTTGCTTATGCAAAATCAGATTAAGGCCGATCCTAAAAAATTCTGGTCCTATATGAGTAACTTTCACAGCACATCTTCAATGCCCGATCAGTTGTTCTATAATGAGTCACATCTATCATCTCCAGAGCAAATTGTTAACTCCTTTGCCTCATACTTTCAATCTAAGTTTGCAACCCCTGACCTTTCAAATACTACAAGTTATAATGTTGCAGACAATGCTCGTTTCTCAAACGTTTTGAGTTTGACATCACTTACCCAAGATGAAGTTCTTTTGGCAATAAAAAAACTCAAGTGTAAGTTTACCAAAGGCCCAGATGGTATTCCTTCGTTTATCGTTCGTGATTGTGCGACTGCATTTGTCGTTCCTTTATGCATCTTATTTAATTTGTGCTTGAAGACTAATACTTTTCCTAACACATGGAAAGTAACAAGACTTTGTCCGGTTTTTAAAAAAGGGGATAAGACATTGATTGAAAACTATCGCCCAATAGCAATTATGTCAAATTTTGCTAAGGTATTCGAAATTGCGTTGCATAGACACTTGGAATATCACGTACGACCGCTGCTGTCAGACTGTCAACATGGTTTTATTTCTGGTAGATCGACTGCTACAAATTTAGCGTGTATTTCAAATTTCATATCTGAGCGTCTTGATTGTGGGATGCAGGTCGATGCAATCTATACGGATTTTTCGAGTGCTTTTGACCGTCTCGATCATACTATACTCATACGTAAATTGTCTACAACCGGATTGTCTCCGTCACTTTTGCAGTTTTTCTCGTCCTACTTAGTGGGTCGGCGGCAGTACGTCGGGTACCGCGGACATGTGTCTCCTGCTTTCTATGTTACCTCAGGTGTCCCTCAGGGCTCCGTTTTGGGACCTTTGCTTTTCATCATATATGTCAATGATATTTCGATAGGACTGAAATGTCATAGTTTACTGTATGCCGACGATTTAAAGCTGTTTGCCTCTCTTCAGTCCCTTAATGATGCACATAATCTTCAAAACGATCTCGAAAGTATTGAAAATTGGTGCCTGGTCAATAAGTTACCGCTGAATATACAAAAATGTTTTGCATGTTCATATTACAGGGTCCATAATCCAATTATTTTCGACTACATTATAGGCGAGAACAAGCTATCCCGACGCGATACCATAAAAGACCTTGGAGTTATCTTTGACAGGAACTTGAGTTTTGTCCCCCATGTAACTGACTGTATTGCGCGCTCATATAGAATGTTAGGCTTCATTATTAGACATGTAAAAAAATTTACGGATGTTGCTGCGCTGAAGCTTTTGTATTTTGCGTATGTACGCTCAAAATTAGAGTATTGCTCCGTCGTTTGGGCTCCAGGATATGGCACCTACATCGATAATTTAGAAAGTGTACAAAGACGTTTTCTTAAATTCTTGTCTTTTACTTGTAATGGTGTCTATCCAGCTGTAGGTTACCCTAACGATCTATTGTTAAAAAAATTTGAAATGCACAGTTTATTTGCTCGTAGAAAGCTTCATTCAATTATATTTCTATATAAAATAATATCTGGGCAGGTGAATTGTACATCCTTACTTGTGCAATTGTACTTCAGAGTTCCGCGACCAGCTAGTCGTAATATCGATTGTTTTTATTTACCTTACGCTCATACAAATTTACTTAAGTTTTCTCCTGTGTACGTTATGTGCAGTAACTATAATTCTGTCTGTGATTTACTTGACATTTTCTCCTGTAGTGTTCGTGAAATCGAGAATTGTGTATGCCCTGCTTATGTGTAATATCTTATTATTATTGTTATTTCCCCTCACCTGTAATTGGCTTCGGCTGTTTGGTGATGTATCCAAATAAATAAATAAATAAATAAATAAATAAATTACTAACATATCTAAACAGTGGCGGTAATTTGGAGGGGGCAAGAAGTCTTTTTTATAAAAAGATTGTTTCCATTATAAAGATCAGTAAAATATAAAAAAATAAATTAATTAATTAAAATAAACTAATTATTTTTTAAAGCTAGATATGCAACTTGCATTTGGCGTTATTAAAAATCTTTAAAAAATGCAATTTCTTAATTTTACAACAATGCCTTGTCTTAGCAGTATGAAAAGTAAATTTTTCTTCTTTTAATATTTTTAACTGATCTTCACAATTTTTGAAACAATTTAAAAATGTGGAAACAATCTTTTTAAAAAAAGACTTCTTGCTCCCCCTCCCCAAATTGCCGTCACTGTTTAGATATGGAGGTTATCCTTAAGTCTGATCATTTGCAATGATATAGTTCAATTAATTTCAAAAAGTTGTTGCCATATAAACGTTAATTTCTTTGGAAAATAAAAAAAGTTAATTTTTGGTCTATTTGCGCCAACCTGTAGGAATTCATATTTTCTCGATTCTGTCGAAAACGGTTCGTTCTAGCGAAATGCAATAAGAGATCCTTTTTTGTACCTTATTTGTTGCTCTTTCTGAAAATAGTAACGAGCTTTTTGACATTTCACACACAACTTTTTTCAAAGAGAAAATCCCTCTGCCGCTCCCCCTACGCCGCCTCTCTTAAAGATATGAAAAAATCTTTTATGCCGGATTATTAGCTGTGATCTATTATAACATTCTGCCAAAATTCGTAAAGTTTCAAAAAACCGTTCTCTAAAAATTAAAAAAATTCGAAAATTTTTGGTTAACTTCAACACTCTGTATATCAAAAATGAAACATTTTCGGACACATGTTTATATAGACTTTTCGTTATAAATTCACGTCAGGAACACGCAATAGAAATTATGACATCGAATTTAGAGACACCCTGTATAGTTATATCTTGCAACCAGTGGCGCCTCGTGACAATATCTACTGGTTCAGCAGTAAAAACTTTTAGTCCACGCTAGTTTGTCTAGATTATTTGTTTACAATCCTCTATTCGCACTACTCGTTCAACTTCTACGACGTTCCTTTGCGATTGACCGCCTTATGTATTGTTTCCATAAAAGAAATACATTATACCTATCTCACCCTTTCCAATCTCCTTTAAAACAATACCAAAATGAACCTCAAACTTGCTAGCCATCTACCTAACATCTACCAGTTTTGGATGAGCACGCAGTAAACAGCACTGAACGTAAAGTAGCCCAGGTAGCCGATATACAAATTTTAAATAATACATACTTTTTGACTGATTAATAATCGTAAGCGTGTTAGATTGCAGACATTTTTTTTGTTTTTGTGAGCACCAATACACTTTTATGCTTTGGGGTATTCTCTCCAAAAGCTTTCAAATCAACTTGATATCGAACGTTACTAATCCTAACCGAACTTAAAATATGTAGTTAAAATCTTTAATACGGTGTGTCCATTACGTGATTAAATGTAAGTATGAAGCCGCTGTTTGGTGTACAAACACGCGTTACAATAAGTACGCAATCATACCGGGTTTTAAATGACAAGGAATTCTAATAAATTTGGTATTTTAAGCGGTTGTATAGCCTCCCAAAATTCAAACAACAGACATTTAAGACGAAAATATACAGTTTTACTAAACAAAATAATGTTTCTGGTCACTATATGTTACACGAAGCAACTAATCTATTTTTATGCAAGTATTTATAAATTAGAGACGCAGGTAACAGATCTTTGCAAGTTGATAGTTATTTACGAAATATCCAGCTCTAATAAACCGACAATCAGATGAACTCAATATCCATAAGAAAGTTACGCATAATAAACATAAACAACCGCCAATGTTTGACTGCATGTTTAGGTTTTTATTGCACTCAATACGTAAAAAGTAACGTGTGATTATCTTTCATAGGTAGGTATAGGTTACAATTAAACTAGAATTGGGGATTGCAATAAACGTGTATTTCGATTTATCCATTCAAACCTGGTAATTACTTATCCAAAGGTCGTATTAGTATGATATAAATGTGACAGGTACTAAAATGCATGTTCAGTTAGAAGCTCTAAACGGCAGTTTTATATATGCGATTAGGGATTAAAAGTGGAATATATTACACAATCGAGGCATATGGTATCCTAAACTCCATTATATTTATTTGATTGTGGATTTTTAGCATTAGGAGGCCGGCGACTGAAATGGGGATTATAATAGGGCTAAACCCTGGATTGGTACATACACACGCCTTTTTTTCAAGTTTACGCCATCCCACTGGATAGAAGTTCGTTTCTGTTATCTAGATTAATTAAACATGTTTCATAGTATTTTATAATATAATTCCGTCACTTTTGCAACCGCAGTCCATCAAAGATACCTAGCATAGGATTCTATTTCCCGTAAGAAACCATTAACGCAGCATCGTTTGTTTATACACCAAACATGGGGGTTGATTATATTTAGGCTTTTATGACGTATACATGCCCTATGCAAAGGGATATGTTTATTTAAAAACCTGAAAGCTATTCCACGAACGTAACAAGTGGTATTGAAAAAGTTTTTTTATCGAGGGTGAAATTAGTGATAAAGAAAAACAAAAGGGCGAAACTATATCTTAATAGGAATTCCTTTAGATCAAAATAAAGATCCAGTTACGACTTTTACGAATGAATCACAAGAGACTTGTCTAGAATTAGATGCTCAACAATTGGCGACTACAAAGAAATTTCTTGTCAACGATCTCTGGTAACGCCCTCTTTAGAAGAAGTACCGTGGGTTTACAATGTGCTTCAAAAACAGAACCGCTTTATAAGTGGTACTTGCATTTTATTGGAGATTATAGTTGATGATAACCCAGCGAGGCACGTAATATATCGGGAAACAGGAATTTTTTTCATCGGCCATTGATTTATTTGCAGGCAGTACACTTTTATGGTTTAGATCCGGAGGAAATTACATTAAAGATTAGGATTCATTGATTATAGTCCTCAAATATCATTTTTGCCGCCTGATTATGAAAATAGAATTTGGGATGGTACAAGGTCTAGGACACAGGGACATAAAGAACCAGTCCACATTTATATTGCTGTAACGGAAACGGTTTTCAGTAGATTAGACAGACGCGTAGCCCAAGCATAGGTAGTAGCCATTTTCACCTTTTTTTTATTAAAATTATTGTCCATAAAGACGTGGTATTTGTACTTAAGTAAAGGCTGAATATTTTTGTGTATCTGGACGATATCATACAATTTTTTACAATAATTAAAAGAATTAAGCATAATTTGACAAATGCCGGTTTAATTTTTAATAAAATTGCATTTTCTTTAATTCATTTAACCGTCTAACATCTATTGTAGGTGGTACCGGTCTACGCGCCGATTCTGTAAAGGTAACCGCAATAGTGAAATACCTCAGACTAAGTACAACAGAAATTAAGGGTTTCTTGGTTATTTGTTCGTGACATCGCAAGTTCATTACTCATTTTTATACTTTAGTAGTAATAAGAAAAATCAAGCAAAATTTTGGACTCTAGGGGCCGAGTAGTCATTCAAAACGATTAAGCAAGGGAAAATTAAATGTTTTAGATACACTCTCGTGAGCGCTGGTGTGGCACATTTGCTAACTTAATAATTCCGACTACAACAACTCGGATTCGTTTTACGCTAAATTAAAACAAAGAAACAGGTGATGCAATTCATAAATCAGCTCCTAATAATTTTGGTATAAAAAGCAACGTCAATGAATGATAAATGTCTTTTCTTATAAAACAAAGATCTAAAATCATTAGTGTCATTATCCTCCAGCTTCCGACGATTTCGACTTTTAAAAAGCGCTTCATAAAATTAATAATTATTATTGGCCTAAAATACGTAAGTCGAATATCACATCTTCGAAAATAAGTCATGATTTATGCGTGGAGATGTAACATTTGCGCTTCTCAAAAAGTTCCACACTTAGGCAAGATTGAATTAATGGGGGTCAGAGAAAAATTGGAACTTCACAAAAGATTCATCACTAGATTGTGATTATGTATTAAAAATGGMATTAACAAAACACTTTTTTCGAAATTGAGCATGCACTGAATACAGCTACTCGCCATGTCGCTGGCTTTTTTTGCAAGGCTTTGGAAGGATATTTTGTAGTTTTCTTTTGTCAGGTAGTTCGTGTATATCTAATAGGAAGTGACTTTCTCATCGGTAGGTTTAAATTTTATCAGACTGAGACGTTGTTTCTATGACGCCTCGATTCCTTCGTGATTTGTTTATTTACTTTCAAAATGTTAATGTGAACTCATATCAGACGATATTTTAAGGTTTTCTCCTTTGACAAAGATTATAGGCGTAATCGAAAGGTCAGGTTAATATTTTTTTCTGTATTTTATAGTGACAGCGATACATCCGAAAACATATTATTTAATATAAATCAAGCTTTACAGAATCATGGTGCATTCCTCCTGACTTCACTTTTACTAGCTGTATTGCAATAATTGTACATATATTTTTTTAGCTTGCAGACCAGTAATGGAATTACTAACAAGGAACCTCCAGTAGGTAGTGCTCGCAGTGGTGATGGGTCAACCCAAGAAATAGGTGCAGATGTCATTGAATCTATGGCAGGAGGAAGATAGAAGCCTATTTTGTGTGCTTTATGATTGATACAAAAGTCTTATAATTGTTATTCGACATTAATACAGGGCTGAAAATACATACTGCATTTTAGTAAACCGGAAACCTTCCAATATTTATGTAGCTACATGTTATTTAAACAGCAATCCTCCAAAACACCATATATCAGTTTTTGTGTACAATCGTACACATCCACTTGATTATATAGGCAACTATTTTGGCTAAGTAAAAACAGACAGATGAGTTCTAATTTAATGTTTTACAAAATTGGTGGTTACATTTCTAAGTCTTCAATCCTGCCTTGGGTAAAAGATTACCAAAGGCGTCTGAGACCACATAAGGTTACATCAATTTTATATAAACTTTCATATTTTGCTAAATGAGATATACCTACTTAACAACTACCATAAATAGGAACACATCTTGTAATAAGCTTTGGTGTTATGTATGTACATGTTTATTCGGGTAAAGTAAGTAAAATATTAAAGACTTACGAGAATTGGACAATAGAACCTTAAAATATTGATAATAGATGAAACCTTTATGGTATTTTATGCCCTCGTTAACGCGTCTGATCATGGATTCTGTAATGTTTGGTTCGTGCGGAGTTACGTTGGCGACAGATCATGTGGAATGTCGAGAGCCGTTTCTGTTATACTTACATGTATAATATTCAAATATTCAGTTATTTGCTAAAACACGTGTGCAAGTAAAAAGTGTTTCTGTGTTACTCCGCCACAATATAATTGKTTTGTGTTTCCTTCATTGATTAGCTAATTAAACACTTTAATATTATGTACAATCATAGAAACGGTCACGATAGAAACATAAAAAAAGTTGTTGTAACAAAAAGTTGTTTAAATATATCACGTTAAAAACACACGAAATATTCAATTACTTCTATTCACGTATCATTAGCAAGACTAGACTCGACTTCAATTACTCGTATTCACGCATCATAAGCAAGACTAGACTCGACTACTCAACAAGACAACCCGTTAACATTTTGGTCCTTCGGGCCGGATAGGTACTCCCAAAGCCAGGAAACCTTCCAAGTGAGTTGGATATACAGCCCGAAGTAAGAAAATATCTACATAGTCCAAGCAGCCCGAAGCCCGAGAATTTAAACACGAATAGAACCAAAGCAAAAAACTTACCCCAGCCAGAAACGTTGGATAATCCTTTAAGAACATCGAACCACGGACATATAGGCCTCAGCAGAGGACAGGGTGTTAGTGAAGGGTGAGTCACGTCTTTCCTTTCCTAGTTCTCCTTTCAACTCCTTTTTTAATAAAATTAACGAAGCCTCAATTTGTAGTAGTACATATTAATCAAAACTGACATCACTACTGACATCGAAATTTATATCAAAATTTATCTCACATACAGTCCATTTAATCAGATTCTTTGTAGATTTGAAGTGTAGACATGTCTGAGCCAGAAATTGAGAGACAAGATAACATTGAATCTGTAAAGCAATTAAGATTCGAAAGGGGTGTATTGAAAGCTAGACTTACACGTTTTGAAAATTTTCTAAGTAAAACTGAAAATCTAAAATTGTTAGAGCAAATTGAAGTACGATTGACTACTATTCAAAATGATTTCTCGCAGTTTGAGTCAATTCAAACACGTCTGGAATATCTCGTTAATCAAGAGGTCGAAGAGCGAGAAATACTCGAAGAAAGATTTTACTCAGTTATATCACAAGCGAATCATTGTTTACATACACAAGAAACACGCCATACAGAAATAACACAATCACTCATGCACCAAACAGAAAACTCGCAAAGTACATTCACCAAGCTACCAGACATCGAACTACCGAATTTTCATGGAACATACGATACATGGCTAAGTTTTTTTGACGTTTTTCAGTCACTCGTTCATAATCGATCGGACTTGTCAAATATTCAAAAATTTTTGTATCTGAAAACATGCTGTAAAGGTAATGCAAATACAATCATAGATTCCCTTAAGGTAAGTAGTGAAAACTACATGACTGCTATCGAACTGCTGAAAAAACGTTTTGAAAACAAACGTGCCATCATAAATCACCACATTAACACGTTACTGTTTAATTTACCTGTAGTTACGAAAGACTCTTCATTAWCGCTCAGAAGACTWGTAGACACGATTAATCAACACATCAAATCTTTAACGAAACTCGAATTGCCAATTCAACATTGGGAATTATTGCTAATTCCACTCATTATTAAAAAACTTGATTTTAATACAAGACACGAATGGGAWAACAAACAGAATAATAATCATTTACCACAATTAAACGATTTATTGGAATTTTTAACGAGAAAATGTTGCACGTTGGAAGTATTATATAGTGAACCCAGTTCATTTAAAACATTTAATAGCTTGAAAGAGTCAAACACGCTCCCAAAGTTCCGCCGAGAATTTAATTCATCGAAACCAATACGACAATCATATTTTTCAATAAACAATGCTGCTTGTCAGTATTGTAAAGGAAAACATTTCATTTACCAATGCGTCGAATTCGGAAAACTGTCAATTTCCGATAAGTACAAAGAAATCGTGAAATTAAAACTATGCAATAACTGTTTAAGACCAGGTCATACAATTCGTGATTGTAGGTCACAACATTGTAAAAAATGCTCAGAAAAACATAATACATTACTGCATGATGAATCAAAAAGTTACGAACAAGACAAACCACAAACTCTTCAAGTTTCTAACATAGAAACA
Organism: Rhyzopertha dominica; assembly: GCA_025024175.1. Classification (NCBI taxonomy): domain Eukaryota; kingdom Metazoa; phylum Arthropoda; class Insecta; order Coleoptera; family Bostrichidae; genus Rhyzopertha; species Rhyzopertha dominica. Next base: position 17,143,130 of record QCXZ01000137.1, read on the forward strand.
AACGTTAATTCACAATCAGGTATATCTGGAAATATTATACAACCGATTCCTTCCACAAGTAAACAAGCCACAGATAACAAAAATGATGAACATACTACATTATCATTTGCATCAGTTAACATAAATCAGGTATTATTATCTACCGCTCTTATACTTGTGCAAGACAATTTTGGGCGTTTTCACGAATGCATTGCACTTTTAGATAGCGGAAGCCAATCAAATTTTATTTCCCAAAAACTGGCTGAAAAACTGCAACTGCCACTTCAGCAGTATTCATTACCTATTTCAGGAATAAACCAAAACTTAACACAAGTAAACAATAAATTAATTACAAAAATTCGTTCTCATTGTACTTCCTATGAAGCAGACTTAACATTTTTAGTTCTCCCATCTATTACAGAAAGATTACCACTAGTTCGTTTTGACAAAAAAATAATACACTATCCACAACAGTTTATACTCGCCGATGAACGATTTAACGAACCGAAAAATGTAGATGTTTTAATAGGAGCAGAAATATTTTACGAATTATTAGACGGTGATAGTTTTTCGTTAGGTAAAAATCTACCAACTTTGCACAAAACAAAACTAGGTTGGATCGTGACAGGAACGTTAAGTTTATCAAATAATACTTGTAAAGTTCACTCTATTTGTAACTTTGCCAGAAATATTTCGAAAAATAAACTGGATGATTTAAATCTAACACTACAGAAATTTTGGTTGGTAGAAGATTTTCCACAAAAACGTTTGCTCACAAGCGAAGAACAATTTTGCGAAAATTTATTTCAGAACACTACTACTCGAGATGAAGCAGGTAGATTTATAGTACGACTGCCTATTAAAAATGAATCGAAAGATATGCTAGGTGACTCAAAGACGAATGCTATCAGAAGATTTCAATATTTAGAGAATCGCTTAAATCGTAACGTTAGTTTAAACAACAGTTATAAAGAATTCATGCAGGAGTATGTTTTATTAAACCATATGACAGACAAAGGTACTCTAAAAGAAGATATCGAAAACGATGCATACTTTTTACCACACCATGCAGTGATTAGGGAATCTAGTTCAACAACAAAATGCCGAGTAGTCTTTGACGGTTCAGCCAAAAGTACTTCAGGTTATTCATTAAACGATATTCTTTGCGTAGGTCCCACGATACAAGACGAACTATTTGCTATAATATTACGTCTCCGGTTAAGAAAGTATGTTTTAAACGCGGACATCAAAATGATGTATCGTCAAATTTGGATACATCCCAGAGATCGGAAATATCAAAAAATAATTTGGCGATTTAATCCCGATTCAGACATACACGTTTATGAATTAAATACCTTAACTTATGGACATTCTAGTTCACCTTTTCTAGCTACTAGATGCTTAAAGCAGCTTGCTTCAGAATTTTCAGAAATTTATCCACGTACCAGTAAAATTATTGAAAATTCCTTTTATATGGACGATCTTTTAATTAGTGTTAATACCATAGAGGAAGCTATTCAAATTTACAACGAAATTACAGAAATCATGGCGTCTGCAGGATTTCAGCTAAGGAAGTGGTCTTCCAATGAGCCTATACTTTTGCAACACATAGTAGACAACAATAATGAAAACGATCCTAAATTTTTACAACAAGAAAACAAAGTCTTTAAAACGTTAGGTATAGTTTGGGATTGTCAAAAGGAACACGATTCGTACAATTATTCTGTTAATCTTCGAACAACTTCAACTCATACTAAACGTTCTGTGTTATCAATTGTATCTCAGGTATTCGACCCACTCGGCCTTGTGGCGCCGGCAGTAGTCAAGGCTAAGATTTTTCTGCAAAAACTCTGGCAATCATCAATTGATTGGGACGACGAACTATCTCCTGAGTTATTAAATCAGTGGAATTCACTTCAAATACAGTTTGAAGATTTAAACATGATCCACATACCTCGTCATATAATCATAGACAGACCTAAATTTGTAAAGCTTGTAGGATTTTGCGATGCATCGGAGAAGGCATACGGTGCTTGCCTTTATTTGGTTTCAACAGACATATCGAACAAAACGGAATCACAATTATTATGCTCTAAATCGAGAGTAGCTCCTTTAAAAAAATTAACTCTGCCACGATTAGAATTATTAGCTGCGGTGCTATTGGCAAAATTGACTAAAACAGTAAAAGAAATAATGGATATTCATATATCAAAAACAACATATTTTTCGGATTCCACGATTGTTCTTTCATGGCTTCATATCGATCTCCCAAAATTGAAAACTTTTGTAGCTAACCGAATCGCATTAATTAGAGAACTGACAAATATAAACGATTGGAAACACGTAAGGAGTGAATTAAATGCAGCCGATATGATTTCGCGTGGTGTTCCTGCTAAAGTTTTACTCGATATGGAAATTTGGTGGCACGGACCAGAATTCTTATTACAACAGAATCCCAACAGAACACCGTGCTCCTCAGAAATAAAATTGGATTTAGAATCTCTACCTGAAATAAAGAATTGCAATGTTTCTTTACCAAGCTTCAATAACCATAACTTCTTAGCGAAACTCATCAACGATTGTTCTACTCTAAACAAGTTACAACGCACAGTAGCTTATGTTTTACGTTTTAAAAGAATATTGCTTCTTAAGCAACGCAAATCGTCTGTAATTTTAAACACTGAAGAATTACGAGACGCTCTGACTTTATTATTGAAGCTTGTTCAAAGAGAATCCTTTTCTTCCGAAATATCTGCCTTGACAGAGTCACGAAAATTGGACAAACATAGCAAAATAATCAATTTAAATCCATTCTTAGATACTACCGGTCTTCTTAGAGTTGGTGGTAGACTGTCGAATTCAGACTTACCGTATGATCAAAAACATCCTATCATATTACCGTACAAAAACAGATTTACTGAACTCGTTGTTCAAAACGCACATCTAAAATATTTGCACGTAGGTACTCAAAATTTACTATCCATACTACGTTTAAAGTACTGGTTGGTGAATGCTAAAAATATGGTAAAATCAGTCATTCGTTCTTGCGTTAAATGTTTTAAAAACAATCCGAAACCTATGGAATTTCTAATGGGAAATTTACCACGTGATAGAGTTGTTCCAAGTCGACCTTTTTTAAAATGTGGTGTCGATTATGCCGGTCCCATTTTGATAAAGGAGGGATCTTTAAGAAAGGCTAAGCTCGTTAAATCATATATTTGCATATTCGTTTGTTTTGCTGTTCGTGCTATACACATTGAACTAGTTATGGACTTAACTACAGATGGTTTTCTAAACGCTCTGAAACGATTTATTTCCAGACGTGGTAAACCATCAGACATTTTCAGTGATAACGGTTTGAACTTTGTAGGAGCTAAAAATCACTTTAGTGAACTATACAAGTTGCTTTCAGACACCAAACACCATGAAAATGTCTCACAATTTCTTGCCAATGACGAGATTAAATGGCATTTTATTCCACCCAAGTCTCCACATACAGGTGGCTTATGGGAAGCCGCAGTCAAATCCACAAAATACCACTTACGTAGAATTTTAGGAAATGCGATAGTATCATTTGATGAAATGTATACAGTTCTCACTCAAATTGAGGCTTGCCTAAATTCTCGTCCTCTCACAAGTTTATCGGACGATCCAAATGATTTTCTTCCTCTAACACCATCTCATTTTTTGATCGGTGACTCACTCTCCGCAACCCCACAAGCTGATGTCCACGAGGAGCCAAGCCGTCGATTGTCCCGCTACCAAAGACTACAGCAACTTGTTCAGCAGTTTTGGAGAAGATGGTCACGGGAGTACTTATCGCAGCTGCAGAAGCGATCGAAGTGGAATCAACGAAGTGAAATCAGGCCTCGTGTTGGATCGCTAGTACTTCTGGTGGAAGACAATCAGCCTCCTCTTCGTTGGCCAATGGCGCGAATCGTACAATTGCATCCCGGTGCTGATGAAGTCATACGAACAGTGTCAGTCAAGATTGCAAATGGCTCTGTGATGAAGCGATCGCTTCGCAAGATATGTTCTTTACCAATAGACAATAACCACTAATAGTTAAAAACGTTTTATTACTGCATTGTTATAATTATTTAATTGAAATGTACACATTTCAAGGTGGCCGGCAATATGTACAATCATAGAAACGGTCACGATAGAAACATAAAAAAAGTTGTTGTAACAAAAAGTTGTTTAAATATATCACGTTAAAAACACACGAAATATTCAATTACTTCTATTCACGTATCATTAGCAAGACTAGACTCGACTTCAATTACTCGTATTCACGCATCATAAGCAAGACTAGACTCGACTACTCAACAAGACAACCCGTTAACATATTATATATGGGCAACACACTATAGGTCCATATTTCATAAATTGAAATATAACAGCAATATTTACCTGAACCTACTACATGATAATATTGTCCCTGACATTGTAAAATTATTTCTCCATGAAGATGCCTTGAAATGCCAAACCGCAATGTCTGATTTCAACAAAATAAGGTTCTGCCACATTTTGGAGTTCACGTTTGCTTGTATATGGATAAAATCTTCCCAGGTGGATGGATAGGGCGTCGGGGAACTACTGAATGCCCTTCTAGGTCGCCTAATTTAAATCAATTGTACCTTTTTGTTCTGTGATCACTTCAAAAGTCAAGCTTAAAATGAAAAACCACGAAATTTTCAAGAATAAGATTCAAGAATTACCACCTAACTACTGCAAAGTTCGCTGCGCAAGTTTTTTAATAGGCTAGGTTATTGCCAACTTGCAGGAGGACTTAACTTTGAATATTAGAAGAACATTAGAATTATCATCAAATGAGTAAAAATCCATATTAGCACATGCAAAACCTAATGTGATAACGCTTTATGTCGTTTATTTCTATATAAGATTTAAAAAAAAGTCATCAAACCATCACTGAAAAAAAATTATAGTAAATTTAACTGCAATTGTAATAATCTTTACCACAAAATATAGTGCAAATACGACTAGATACAAACTGTAGAAAATTATACTATATTTTTGTAGATTAACTATTGTAGCTGTATTTACTAAAAATGTAGAAATCAGTACTTACCATTTTATAGTGTATGTTCTTAGAGAATGCAGTATAGTTCAATACAAATTTTGTAGGATTTACTAGGCAGGGTATCACAATTTTTTCTACAAGATGTAGTGTACTTGATTAGTGTTTTGTTTATTGTAACATATTATAATAGTCAAATTTAATATTCCAGTATGCTAAATTTTACTATGTTAAATCTTTTTCTTTACTATAAATTAATGTTATAATTTACTAAAAATATAGTGGATATAGTGCAAAAATAAATGAAAGCAATGCAGCATTATTATGATTTTATTCATTAGACAAACAAGGTTACATTTTTGTACCTGTATTTTAAACATTTAACGTAATCGTCCATGTTGCAGTACACAACAATTAGGGGCTGTTTAATAAGGAAAATCCAATATAATAATATAAAACACAATAACCACTAACACTTCCGCACAACTAAAACAAGAACGTGAGTGGACGAGGCTTACGTGATGGCGGATGGCGTGATGCCACGATGTGAAGACCTGCGCGCGCGCTGCCGCCGAGCGACTATAAGTACCAACTTAACAATAGTGCCAACCCTTAGCTACTAATTTTCTCACTAACGTTGTACCACAGATCAAATTTGTGAGATTATTATTCATCTGTCGTTATATGTTATACCGTAAACCCTAATTTCCAGACAATTACAGTATTGAATGCATTTTAGTCTAGAAAACATAGGCAGACTTTGTAATATAGGTATAAATTAATAAAACTTCCAATGCTCGACATAGTTTTGAAAAAAGCTATACTTTAAATTATTGATGTTACCTATGGATGTTGTTTGCATTTATCATTGTTTGTAGAGTAACAAATGTATATAATAATGCGATTTGTAGCATGCAATATGTGTTGATGCATTTTATTCGTTTTTAATAATGATATCATCTATAATTAGTGTAATGTTTGTTTTTTTGTAATTTAACTAATAATGCCTGAGAATGTTCGAAGCGTGTAAAAAATATGCTTCAGTGAGTAATCTACAAAAAAAAACTTATAAATAATTACTAAATGATTTTTGTTATATTTTTTACAATGATATTATTTTTTAAAGTATTGATTTAAGCAGGTTAATCAAATTTGAAAAAGTAACTCGCTCCAGAACTGAGTCTATATATATGGGCTTTAATTAGAATAGCTCTAAGATGCATGGTATAATGTAAACACCAGAGATTCGTTCGGTTCTGGTTCGAGTCCCGACCGTAGCGAGTTACTATTTCTAATTTAATTAGTATGCTAACCTAATAACCCAATACTTTATAATCATTATCAACGCGAATTTAAAATACTTTAATATTATTTTGTTAAACTTTACTTAATGTGTAGAACATTCTGCCACAATGGTTATACTACAAAAACCAGAGACCTATTTCAAGACGTTTATGTAAGATTTCCTACAATATTAGTAATGAGTAACACAAAGCTGTGCACTACAATCAAGTAGCAATTTTTTACAAGTAACTTTTTTCAGTTACAACTTAAATACGTCATTTCAAGGGTAAAGGGAACAATACAAATATGCAAAGTATCGTTTGATATCCATTAAAAAATATGAAAAAGCTACGCTGCTATGGAAATGGATCGACATACAAAAACATCAAAGAGTAGGCTAGGAAATAAAAAATAATTATCTATAATAATTTTGTTAAGTTCATATTTACCCAAATAAGCATGTTTTTCAATACTATTGACTAACCCTGTATACCGGTATTTTAACTGAACTAGATGTTGCCACTTGTGAAGAATTAATTATTCAACAAAAATATATCATAAATAGGTGAAATCCAATCACAGTATCAACAAAATGAACATGTATCTGAATTCTAAACGGTTAAGCTTTCGTAGTTTTATACAGTATCATACGAGTATGTCACCGTTTCAATTAATTTTCTAACAATATTGCAAACATTAAATATCATTTATGTCGTCAAAGAGGTTAAACAACATTATCATATAGACAAGAAGCCCTATTAAAAATTCAGACGGTTTCAACTAGCATACTCAAACAATCACCAACTAAATTAAGAAAATGCACCGCTTCGCAGCGGTTGTTGTAGTTCTCGTGCTTCCGTAATTACACTTCATTCTTACTACTAATTGCAACTATTTCAACACAAAATACTGAACATGAGCATACCCTCGTGTTAAGAAACAGTTCTAAAACGTCCTGTGAAGCCAAATAATATCAAGATTGCTGCGGAACCCTCTCGTTAAGCAAACAAAGGCGAATCGCTGGAGCACACAGTAAAGATGGACCGAAACGGAATTCAAAGAATATCGGCTCTGCATTGTTAACTTGGCCAATTAATCCTGCGAAGCGAGCTTAATGAGCTGATAGCAATTTATCGAGCAAATGGAGAAAGAAGTTCAATTAAACGATATTACGTTGAATTATGGAGCAGCCCTGCTTAGCTGTTTAATTCACCGTCCGGAGGAAAAACTGAATTTTATTGTTATGCAAATGCCGTTCGTAAATTGGGGGGTTACACAAACATAATTTGAGAGGAAAAAATTGGAAACGGTGCCTATGCAAATATATGAAAATTTTTGACAAGTGTATTAAGGGGCAATTTATAACCGCCTTTATTTTAGGGGTTGTTAATCCGCGGTGAAATTGATTCCGCTTTTTTATTTACAGCTAAAGGGTGCGTGCCGAGTTGAACGCAATTTGTAACCGTCCTGGAGTGAAGTTAATTAATAATTTTAGTGACTGATAACTATCACGCGGAAAGTATCGCATAAAAAATTACACAAAGAACCCCAAGTGGCGCATATCATTAATGCGTAATGCACCGAGTTGACGCAATATAGCCGCTTTGAACTTATAAAGGGAATAAAGACGTAACCTTTAGAATAATTTATGCCATTTGCAAGTTATGAAATAAAAGACCCCTTCACCTAAGTAAAAGAATACCTCACGGAATAAATTTTCTTTGAATGATAAAGAAATTGATTTAGAATATAACGCGCGAGCAGAAGTTTCACTTCACGAAATCCTGCCGCTTACTTCTGCTTGAGACCTATTTTGCCGAAAGCAACAAACGTCCTTCACTTCCACTTCAAAAGTTTTTTACTTGATATGATGTAATTGTACGATTATGAACATTTTTTGTTTTAATATAACATATTTCTGATCCGGGAGGTTTAGGCTTGGGCTTTATGGGCTGCAGCCTAAGTCCCTAGCGACAAATAAACGAATAAAAAATACAGGCAAACCGAATAACTATAAACAAATTACAACAAAAGACACTTTTGTTAAAATCTGTGATATACAATCAAACAAAAATATTGTTTACAATATCTAGAATCTTTATCTATTTAAACAAGCCTAAAAACTTTTCAGTTGGTAGAGTTAGCCACGGTAGTAGATAGAGGTATACGCCTGATGCCATGTCATGAGCCAGTTCCGTAGCCTGTCGCGTTAG